>JBAMJV010001752.1:0-29738 GCA_037951105.1 Echinarachnius parma
GTTTGTCTTGCTATGTGACCATGTAAGAGGGATTGCTGATGAACAGTTTGGCGGAAGGCGTTGATTCCATAGTGTTTTCTTCATAGTCGGCGAAGGCTTCTTTTTGGCATTTCTGGTTTATACAGCACAGGTTAAGCAATTTGTAATAATCTATCCTGGTGGTCAATCGTAAACGTCCTAGAGATAATCTTGGCTATAATTGACCCTTCTCTTGATGACATATGGGAACTTTACAGACCTTAACCTGCGATGGTCCAACGAAATAGTGGACATTGCTTGTTGACACCCCTTCCCGGTGGAGCACAAGCACCGTTTGGTGGGTAGCCAATGGCATTGGACCGGGTATGGCCTCGAGAGCCTCTGTGCCAATTTTGGTTGAAAATCTCACGGCCAACTTTGAGAAATGACCCATAACGATGACTCGTTGGACATACATGTTGGGGAAGGAAAGAGACCAATCATCAAAGGACCTGTCTTTCAAAGCTCAATGAACACAAAATATTACATTAATTAATGCAAATTCATGCTACCATGTATTGTACATTGGTAGTTTAGAAACATAATGTAATTATTATTTTTAGTCTAAAATGATTCATTAGACGCAACAAACAGGAAACAGAATAAAGTTGGATCTTAAAAAAAAATCCAACATTATGACCAACAGTGTATATCGGTCAATAAAGGAGTTCAACTGATTTAGCATAATATTACAACAATATAGTACTAATTCTCGTAAAGGTATTGTAAAGCCGACATTTGTTAACGTATGTCACGGAAAAAGATCTCAAGAAGAAAGAATATATAATTATATTAGTACACATTAGTACTTATGCACGGGTCACGTAGCTAGCGCGGGTCACGTAGGGGTAATGCATACCGATCTGGAACTCCATGAAATCTATGTACGAACTTACTCACCGGCCGAAAATACGTATGTACCCATTTAACCGACGTCCCTCAGTTTAATCAGTTTTAGGTCTATAACTCCACGAAAAAGAGATTTCAAGCCCTAATTTGTTCAGGCATGCTATTAAATGACATTTCCTTTCATATAACACAATAACCTCACAACTTTTGAATTTTGGCTTTTCCCTTTAACACCGTACTTGAAATGAATTGGTGTTAGAGGTTTAGACGTATTTCCGGCAGTGCCACGTGGTTGCTGGTGTTTAGCGTCGTCTGCTAACCAGCCAAGTAGTGTTAGTGTTGAGCCTGTATACAGAAAACGTTGGGAAAACGTTGGCCCAATATTTGCACGACGTTGGCTTATGGAGGTTGGGCCAACGAGGCTCCAGTGGCAAGAATGACGTGGGCCGAGCGTCACGTTTTTACGTTGGCCCAACATTGACTTATATAGTCGCATCAACGTTGGGGTGTAGTCGGCTCAATGTTCGCTTGACGTCAGAAATAGCAAAATAAGAGGTTGGGCAAACGTTGGCTCAACATTGGCCCAACATGACCGCCTACATTGGGCCAACGATGGGCCAACGTAGCATTGTTATCTGGGTTAGTGTTCGGATTGTGTTAACATGTTGACCTCGGATTTCGCCGTAAATACAAACTTCCGTTTCCGGCAAGCGGTGTTTATTGATATGTGAATAATATCGTTGATGGTGTTGAGCTAGTGTTAGTGTTTAGTCAACACTAACTGCAGCCTTAGCACCGTACTTGAAATTAATTTTTGCTAGAGTTTTGACCTCTGTAATTATGACGTATTTCCGGCAGTGCCACGTGGTTGCTGGTGTTTAGCGTCGTCTGCTAACCAGCCAAGTAGTGTTAGTGTTGAGCCTGTATACAGAAAACGTTGGGAAAACGTTGGCCCAATATTTGCACGACGTTGGCTTATGGAGGTTGGGCCAACGAGGCTCCAGTGGCAAGAATGACGTGGGCCGAGCGTCACGTTTTTACGTTGGCCCAACATTGACTTATATAGTCGCATCAACGTTGGGGTGTAGTCGGCTCAATGTTCGCTTGACGTCAGAAATAGCAAAATAAGAGGTTGGGCAAACGTTGGCTCAACATTGGCCCAACATGACCGCCTACATTGGGCCAACGATGGGCCAACGTAGCATTGTTATCTGGGTTAGTGTTCGGATTGTGTTAACATGTTGACCTCGGATTTCGCCGTAAATACAAACTTCCGTTTCCGGCAAGCGGTGTTTATTGATATGTGAATAATATCGTTGATGGTGTTGAGCTAGTGTTAGTGTTTAGTCAACACTAACTGCAGCCTTAGCACCGTACTTGAAATTAATTTTTGCTAGAGTTTTGACCTCTGTAATTATGACGTATTTCCGGCAGTGCCACGTGGTTGCTGGTGTTTAGCGTCGTCTGCTAACCAGCGAAGTAGTGTTAGTGTTGATCATGTATACGCAAAACTCCATAGAGATAACAACTCCCGTAGGGATCGAAATGAAAGTCATTTCAAGTTCAGTGTTACTGTTAACGTGGGCATTAAAATCACAATTCTGATCTGAAATGGTGGTGTTTTCGTTTGTCTGAGCATGTAAAAAGGGTATCAACGTAGATAATTTGTGAAATTTTACTTGCCATACATCAATGTTTTACCCTAAACAGGCAGAGCTATTTTAGGTCTTTCTACGGCCGGAGCGGGGGGGTGGGGGGGGGGGGGGGGGGGGGGGGTGGCTGCATATGGCCCCACTAAGATCTCGCCGTATCAATTTGTTAAAGGTAACCCTGAGTATTGGTAATTTCCAAAGTGCCCCCCAAATTAATTGTAACGGATTTGGTTGATTTCAATTCCATATGAAAGATCATCGAAAAAAAACATGGGAAATAATAATAATTCCCATTAAAATGCTCTCATTGTTATGAAATTTGCTTTCAAAATATTACATAAAAGTGGTTGGCGTCCGGGTATCACTTTTTAGAGAACGCTAGCGCGAGTCGCTAGCGATCTAGGTCCTCCTGATAGAGAACTGAAATTAAATATGTTTGTGTACGCTAATTGTTCTTACAACTATACATATGATACGGTACTCACCAGCAATTCACTCTCCAATATGTGATCCAACTATCGAGTGGATTAAGATTATGATTGTTCCCTCCATTCCGCAAAAAATCAGTGATATATGTAGACCGCGGGCCGAGGTCCATTATCGTTTCATCTCGTGCTTCAAATCTTGTATCTAGCTAGTTTGTTGTCGACATGTGTAAAAGTAGTATTGAAATCATACCTGAAACTCGTCAAGAATAAAACCTGCACATTTTCTGAAAATATGAAGAAAAAAAAAGAAGAACAAAATTGCCACAATTTTTCTGTTTCGACGGTAAGAAAGACCAATCACAGTACGCTGCTTATAGCATGATTTGTAGACTGACCAATCACGCTCTTTGTTTCATGCGCAAGTCTAGCCGGCCCAAACGTAAACAACAACACGTCACTGGATCATGGCTGCCACTATTTCGTTCGGTGCGACGGAAAGTTTCGAGGCAAGTAAATCCGACTTCTGTGCCACACATGTCATCGACACTCAGAGCAAGTTTATATCATCTAGTGATAAAAACTATGAACAGTGCAAGGAGTGTGCAGCTAAGTGGATAACATTGGAAAAGAGGTTGGAAAGTGAAATTGCAGAGTCGTTTTTGAAACAAATACACGGAAGTAAAGGTGTGGGACAAGTCAGTCATGGCTGTACTGACGCAACGAGGCACAACTCGGACTCTGAGTCAGAGCACAGGGCGGCTGGCCAGAGGAAAATAAAGAAGACGTGAAGGAGAAGTCGAGTCTCCAAGAATCTTCAGATTGTAGGAGGCAGATTAAACCCAAGAAGAAGAAGATGACTATAACTCTAAGAAATCGGGAACTGGCAAGTAAGTTATAATATGACCAGATCTAGCTCTCACTCTCACTCTCAGTCTATGACTTCATCAAATGAAATGTATTCCCATTTTCCCAACATAGAATTGCACTAAAAAAAAAAAAACTTCCTATTAAATACTAGACCTAATGTAGTGAAATCTGTGATTTCAAGTTCGATGTTAGTGTTCTCAAGATCACGAACCAAATGACAACATCACAAATTACTGAAATGCTCGGAGCTGTAATATAATTGACATATTCTATTTTGGTTTGACAGTATGATTTCCTACCTGATGAAATTTAAATGCCTTTTCTCACTGATTTCACTTTTGTTTACTAGCCTTTTCGCGGGAAATTGTGAGAGGATCCCATAAAGTCATGACGTCCAATCGGTGTTGACCTATCGATGACATGATTAATGTGAACAGTATCATCTGTCTAAAGTACCTTCTCAACACCAACTTCAACAATCTACCTGAAATCACCTAATGACTCATAGATTTTCATATTTAGAATGATTTTGATTTAAATTTTTTTCTTTTTTCTTTTCTCCCTTCTCCTTTTCTTGAATTATTTTTAAAAACCTGCAGATGCTGAGAAGACACAGCATAAAGCAGCTGCCCGGGTTGTACACTGCGATTACAGATCCACCACATCTTCTTCGCTCGTGACAGCCCTTGGGTGGGACCGACTACACATCCGGCGACTCTTTGCACAGTGCACGCTCTTTTACAAGATCCATCATCAGCTAGTCCATGTGCCTTTCCACCAGAAGTCCGCCAAGCCAACTATTATTCAAGACATGATCACAAGCTGAAGTTCACCGTTCCATTATCTACTATTGACTCGTACAAGTTCTCATTTTATCCACGGACCATACGAGTCTATAACCATCTACCTGGGCCGGTCGTCAATACCACAGGACTGGCTACCTTTCAAATGGCTACATTACCCGACATTAGAGTAGTGCAGCCTCCCGTGGGCTTCCACGTTGTTTAAATGTCACTATACTTGTTTTTTTTTACTTGCACATTTTACTCTTGCATCTTTATTGTACATAAATGCAAAGTGAAAATTGTATTATGGCACCTCCTGCATGACGACACACCAGCATATCATCCTAGTATAACTTTGCAGCTGCATCAATGGATTACCTCATCAAGTATCAAGTAAGTGTCAGCAAATGAGGATTCCTCTGTACCATTTTGTTCCATTATGACAAATATATAAATTATGTAAGATGAATAAGGTACAAATTTTAATGATCATGATTAGTAATTGAAAGGTTTTCATATGTTTTATGGTGTACAATGTGGTTATTTGACAATTTGTGCAAGTAATGTTTCTTCCATGTCTGTCTTCTTTTTTAGAACTGTGTAGTATTTTGCTGTTAAGATTAACATTAACACACTAGTATGTAATCTATAGAACCTGTTTTGCATATTTGCAGTGAGTAAAGAAATGGACTAGTGAAAGCATGAATGTTTTAATGAATAGGTTTGATTCAGCTTAGGAAGAAGTTTGATGTACATGTAAAACGTTTCCATATGCTCATATTATTGTTTGTATTTTCTTTACAAACTAATGAAATTAAGAAAAATATTATTTTTGCCAATGTTATGTTTAAAAACAAAGAAAACAAATCCTCAGAGGCAAGTAATTATAGGGAAGATGATTGTATGTCTTGTTTACATGCTTTGTATGAATCAATGAAACAGTACACCATGATATTGAATATTTGAATATTTGTTGTATGAACTATGATAATTTTGCTTTGCTAGTACAGTAGACTGTCTTGTTAATACTGTACAATGAACATGTACACACTCTTCTGGAGCAGACAAATAGCTTTGTTATTAATGAGTAACAGGCAATTCATACTTACGTCTAGCACTGGCTCAGCACTGGATAAATCCACTGCCGAGCCAGTGCTAGACGAAAAAGCCGACCATTCATACTTGGCATCAACAGTGGATAACTGACGCGCAAGTATGAATACAAACAGTGGATTGGAAATGTCTAAGACATGACTGGGCATGCGCACTAGTACACTTCTATTGTGACGTAACGATGACTTGCAAATTCTGAACGCGTAATACCGTAATGCGCATGCGCAACCTTGTGCTAGACGAGTGTCTAGCATCAACAGTGGATCAACAGTGGATCAAAGTTATGCCAGGCTGAGCACAGACTGATGCTAGACATTCCATTCATATCTGCGTCTAGCAGTGGATTTATCCAGTGCTGAGCCAGTGCTAGACGTAAGTATGAATTGCCTGTTAGTTTGATCGTTGTTATGAAAAAATAAAATTGTAAATTAATTTCAAACATAGAGAAAACTGACTAGAACTATTTAAATGAAATACATACACCTGGCGATTTTTTTCACTAGCCAGAAAGTTTTACCATTATGATAATAATTTTGTTATGCCTCCAATGAATCTACTTCATAATATGCATTGCTACTGTTTTGTATTTTGCCCATATATATTTCCAATGCATTGAGATAGATAAAAGAAGATCATAAAGATTTTAGTAAATATGGACAATTTGACTATCTTATGTTTTTTTCTTACAACTGTTCTAATCGTGTTCTACTATCAGCTAATTTGGTGTGATAAATAAGTGCATTGTCTGGACTCTGGATTGTTTGTATGTTTGTGTACATGTATGTTTTGGTGTGTGGGTGTGTGAGTGTGTGTGTGTGTGTGTGTGTGTGTGCGTGTGTGTGTTAGAGAGAGAGACAAAAGATAGATATGGGAAGAGAGAGAAGTTGTCTGTGTATGTGTGTGTGTTTGTTTTTGTTTTTTGTATTTATTTATTTTACTTATTTATGTATGTTTTAATTATTTATTTTATTATTATTAATATTATTATTTATTTGTATTTATCTATTTATTTATTTAAGTTTTTATTTTTATTTTATTTATTGTTTTATTTATTATATATATATATTTTTTTATTTATTTATTTATTATTATTATTATTTTTTTATTTTTTTTTGGGGGGGGGGGGGGGGGTGGTAATTGCTGATCTCTCCGTCTCCCCTCTATTTCTCTCCTCTATTTATTTCCTCAAAGGAAAAGTCCACCCTGAAAATAAGTTGGTTTAAATACATAAATGTAGAAGCAGAAAATGTTTCATCATGGAGTTATCAAGATGTGTTTGATTGATCACACCTACACAAATTCATGACTTTCTTATTTTTAATCAGAAATTCACATTCAGATTATTGAATAAAACATACAAATATAAACTATTCATGGTAAAGCAATGCATAGCAATTAAACAACAGGTTAAATTGACAAAATATAACATAATAGGCAATATTTACAAGAAGTAAATTCTTCACTGTCACGTTTCTGTCTTTTGTATGCTATTATCTAAACTAACTTAGTTTTAGGGTGGACTTTCCCTTTAAAATAAAAAGACAATTATATCACAATCCATTCTAAGACAGACAGTCACTAGGAGCTTTCCCCGGGGTAAATGATACTAGATTCATGCTGGTGGCGATTGCATTATGCCTCCATGCCATGCCACCTTTCGGAGCCGACGAGTGCCCCGCAGCTCAGGCGACAATGGCCTGATGATCTTCGTTAGCCGAAGTGCTAGTGGCGTATCAGTCTCTTTTCGTAAAATTATTTATCAACTTCTAATGTGTTTTTGGTAATTTTTCAAGGTGGTACTCATTCCTTATCTATTTCGGAATCAATTCCTCTAAACGACTAAATTTACTGTGAGTTTAGTTTCCATGTAAACAACAAAATCTAGATAAAGTTCGTGTCATTACATCGCATCAAAACAAACTTTTAGCACAACGATAAAACAAGCGATTTGATTGGCCCTAGCTTATAGGACACTGTTACGTTCTAATGAGAGATGCACTGGGATTGGATTATTTTTCAGAGAGTGTTACAAAACAAAATTCCAAGTTTTTTCTACTTATTGACAAAATGTGCACTTTTTTAGCTTGACGAGTTATGAATTTGTGTTCAGTGACTTTTTCACTACCCACATGCCAACATTCAGGTAGATACGAGATTTGAAGCACGAAAGTCAAGAAATAAGGCGATTTTCACGGTTCGGCCCGCGGTCTAATGCGCCTCTTGGACTTCTCTCCGTGTGTTAGCGCGACTCCGAATGAAAGGCGAAAGAACGCGTGGGGCTTGCGATACATACTACACGTACTATTATCGCGCACTGCACTATAGTTTGGTATTATGACCTAGAACGCTAGTGCTTCGCGCTGGCGTTCTCTAGAGTTAATTTGACACTGAGTTGTAACTGCTCTTTTTGAATGATAACAGGGGTTTTACTTTGTCGTTTGTAATTGTGCATACTTTTCGAGCATGGTGAAGTTATAACTATTAGCTTGTACCGTAATCCAATAACCCAATATTTGGGGTTCAAAAATATATAATAACATTAGAAATAAGAAGCATTGCCCCCTCTTATGAATGGAAGCTGCTACTATAGTCTTCCACTTTTTGATAATGCTAAACTGCCCAAATCCAACATTTTCCGGGGCTGCGCCCCTCGAACATTACGGTTATTTGACCGAGTCCCAGCCCTGTGCTCATTAACTAGTTTTATTAAGGACTTCTCTCTTGGCAAACTTTCAGGAGATCCTAACCCACTGTGGGTCTGCACTTCGCTCACTAAAATTGAGCTAACCATTCAATAGATAATTGTATTTCTGGATATTACAAATCCCAAAGCTACCGGGGGCTAATAATCTTCCAATTTCTAAACAGCTGAATTCAAAAGTTTTGGCGGCCCCTAACCCGCCCCCCCCCCCCCCCCCCCCTCCCACCCCCCTCCGATGGCGAGAAGAAATCGACGCTCTTGCATTGTATCAAGGTAAGGATTCGAACCAGGACTCTCTACCGTATCAGTCCAACTTTCTACCGACGGAGCTAGTTTGGTTTGCTTGGTTGGTGTTAGTTGTTAGGGGTATATATATATATATACCCTAACACTAACCCTTACCAATGTTGGTGGCTCTATGTCAAATTTAGTGGCTATAGGTCAGATTTAGTGGCTATAAGTCTATTTATCACGCGAATTGAATACGCGCGCTCCGGTCTCCATTCAAATAGCCCGATTGCAATTAAAGGGATAGTTGACTTTTGGTAGAGAGGGCGCTGTACAAAATATGTTTGCGATATGATGAAAAACTGAGTGTCAAATTTGAAAGAGCATACAATTTTAAAGTGATCCAGGTAAAGTGTAAAATTCTGCCGAAAGAGACATTTGAGACTTCAATCCTACGTCAATATCATTGTAATATACATTTGAATGATTTGTGAAAGTTTGAAAGAAAACGAAAACCGTTTACCTCGTGAAAAATGGGAATATTGAGTTCATATTTTATCACCGAAAACTGATGGCCTACCGTACATTTGGCATAGGAATAATGGTCCGGCCGTTGATATGCGCACCCGTACTACACATCGGCTCAGCTCAATGTTTGTCGTGGGTACCATACAAGTTTTGGCATCCGCGCGCCCTTTTCTCCCATCCCGAGGCAGATTATGCACAACATTCACCCCTGAAAAGTGACCTACTTCCTTACTGCGCGCAGTACGCGCGCTGTGCAAGCGTATGCGCGATGTTTCCTATTTTCGGAATGTAATCCCAAAAGTTCAAGTCATTACGTTAAATTGATTTTAGAGGCGGAATGGAATCACGGCGTGGTAGCTCAGGATCTTAGCACGACATTAGTAAGTATCGTTTATAACAAATAATCCCGGAAACGGGACAACTATAATGATTTTGAGGGAGGCCTGCGTATTGCTATGTATCCTGGTATCCGCTCAGTATTGACTTTGCACGTAATCGACATAAAACGCGAGAGAGGTCACACATGTACAAAGTCAATGGCAAGCCTAACCGAGCGGACACAGGCATAGAAAAGGCCAATTTTCGTGGCGCTTAAAATCGTATAATTTCATCCCAATGACCAGTGCCTTCAAAATATTATGTAAACAAGTATTAGGGCGTTCGATTATTGCATAAATCAGTCCATGAAAATGTCAACTTCTAGCTGTATTGTCATTCAATCAAAGAAGTGAGCGAGTGGCAACACCTTTATGGTACATAGACTCGTTGCGCTGCCCCGTCTATCGGGGAGGTTCAGGCCGTGGTCGCGTGGCCCATTGCGCGCCGGCCGGCTGGGCGTGAACGTGAAAGCTACAGCTAGCAAATAAAATAAAACTCCACGTACGCATATTCGGAAATTTCATTGTTCTCTTTCAAATTTTCTTCTATAATTACTCACTCTCCCTCTTTGTCTTACTAGTTACAATTCCCAAGCGGCATCATCATGATAATTGATAGTACTTTACATTACTCTTTAGCATGTTTAGTAATACTAGCATCACATTACCCACATCACATCACATCATCATATCAATCACATCCCATCAGTCATCATAGACTATGGGCCGTCCACTCAAAAAGCGCTTAGAAATTGTTTTCTGTAGTCCCCTCCCCGGCAGAAGATGAAAATCTTTTGTAAGTAACATGAACAATATGTAAAAACAATATTCACCTTATCCCACGTCCAGCGTGCCCGAGAATTTCAGTAATTTAACAGATAAGTTGGATTATTAAGGCGAAACATTTATCGACAAGCAATATTACGACGGAGAATTGTCCAATTACGTCACGCCTTGCAAAGCGTGCGCCATGCAGCGATGTGAATAGTCCAATTAGAAGAGCCGTATTATTGCCGCTGTATGTAGTGTGCTGCATGCGCTGAGCTGCAGCGAGTGTGTGTTTGAATTCATGTGCTGCATTTGCATGCATTGCGTTTTGTTTGTTTACGTTTTCGTATGCTGCATGTTGATATCAAGAATTTGGGCCTATTGGCTATGAAACTGTATCTTGATATTATAATTAAAAAACAAAGAGCTTGTATCATTAAAAGTATAAGACTTTTCGTCATAGCAGAGCTCTTTATAAAGATCGAGGCTCCAATATGTGAGGCCAAACTCCAGTCATATCTCACTTGCTTTCCCAAATAATAGTATGCACATTTTACAATTTCATATTAAACAAAAAAACTTTACATTCATTTTTCTCATTTATAAATTACTTCGAAATGTAACTAAAAATATAAATGTTAATTTTATAGTATCTTTGTTATCACATTAATTATTTGTTAATCTATGCTTTATTATACGCTGACCCAGGGCCACTAAAACTAGCTTTGTATGTGTCACATAATTTTGCTTTAATTCCACTTGTTTAAATGAGACACCAAATAGAACCTTTTAATGTTTATGGGGGTGTTTCACAAAGATCTTAAGTCAAATCTAACTCTTAATTGGACGTAAACATTATGGAGAGCCTTTCGTAGCCTTAACATAAAATATATTCAAAAGCAAAAAAGGATTTTAGACTTTTCATAAATTAAACATCAAGAACATGAACGCTCCCTGATAATAGAAAATATGAATGATTTGAATCAACATTTTATGCCTCTAAGAACTTTTACAAAATATTTTCAACGATGTCAACGGCTTTCCATAATTGTTAATTTAAACTTAGGATCAGGTCTATATATGTGTTATATTTTGACGAATCAATTATTTTCATTCATTCATTCAATCAATCTGGTATTTGTTTGTCCGTTCATGATTTGTTCATTCATACATGCATGCTATCACCAATCATTCATACATGTACAATCGTTAATTTGTTCATTCATTCAATCATTCGTCATTCTTTCATTCACCCACTCAATCAATCACGTACTGTACAGGGCTTCTTTGACTTGAATATGAATGAAACCATGTAGAATTGATGAAAATATAAAAAAAATTAGCCCTACGATATTGCCAGGTTTACATGTCAGGCGTCCAACTCAAAATCAAGCTTTCACTAACCCTCTCAAACAAGTTTGCCGTAGTAATAATTGATGACATATTAACAATGTGTCAGACCAAGCTTGCATGTATGTGCACTTACGCACTTTGGCGAGAGCCAATTAAGTTCGACCTGAAATTTATTGACAAGAACAAACAATATTCATAGCATATCTGGTAACAACACTTATGATAAAACATGGCTACCACTGCCTTTCCAGTAAAATATTATTGTCTGTCTGTGTCTTCTAAGTTTGTCTGTTTATTTAAAGGGATAGTTGAGTTTCGATACAGAGAGTACAGTTTACCAAAACCTGCATTATCACATTACAAACTAATGTTTTTAACTCCATGCATGCTCGAAATGTATACAACATTACAAACGACTAAGTAAAAAGCCGGTTATCATTTAAAAAGAGCCAATAAAACACAAGATGGCACTCTCTAAAGGCGCATTGGTTTCAATAATTTGTTAAAAAGAATTCATTTCAGAATCTCTCACATAAAACTTGTCTACCAGTGTCTTATTTGTGTCTATCATTTCCTACAAATTTGATATCAGTTGAACTCAATAATCAATACAAATTACAAATTCACTATTTGTGTTCTTAATTATTCCATCTGTACTTATTCCACAAGTACGAAAATACACCAGATGGCAGACTGTACTTTTACCTGAAGTTCAGAAGATCTGCATTATGGCACCATATACATGTAGTACAGGAAAAATGACCCCTGACCTACTTCTGTGTACACATCAAATATGTGTTCCTAATTCTGAAACAGGAAACCTGCCATCCCTAAAATTGGCGGTTAACTGAATTTAACCCGTTCCCTTCAAGATTCTGAAATTCACATAGATTTGTTTACTCTTTACAATTTTTCTCATGGTAATGCCAATGATAATGCAGGGCTTGACACTCGCACTAGCCAGGGGCCAGTGAAATTGCACTTCGGGCCAGCACAAATGTATAAAAGGCATATTTTGGTGGCCCGATCGGGCAAGCAGATTTTCAATCCAACATTGACAAAATTAGAAAAATCTTGTTTTATTCCATGTCATTCTTCATCTATAATCACAGGTTTGATCAGGAAAGAGTGATATTTTGAATAGTAAAAATGTACTGGCCAGTACATTTTTCTTTCGGGCCACCAGAAAAGGGGAAGAAATTATTGCACTGGCCCAACTGGACCACTGACAAAAACTTGACACGGGGCAAGTAAAAATTAGTGTCGGGCAAGTGAAATGTCATGAATTGTCTGGTTTGCTTGCCTGATCGGGCAACTAAATAATTGTTCAACTATGAGAGAACAATATAATTTCTTACATCTAAATCTCATCAAGTAGTAAGAGGGCAATTGACCAAAACCTGCACTATCACATTACAAACTAAAGACTGTCTGTAAGTTTTCCTTTCAAATATTGCAGCACTACTTATTTGTAACAGAAGAATCTCATTATGCTACATACATGTAACATGGTTAACCTGATAAATGTTGAAATGATTTAGCAGCCACATAAATTTAATGGAAATTATTGTTCTGGTCAAACTGAATTTGAGTGCCTAATACTGGTACATAATTCAAAATCATTTCATCCAATAATGTGTGCATGGTAAAATTGTAAGCTATGAGGCCCAAGAGATGGTTGTACAGTGGAACCTCAATATTAAGAGCTGGGATAATACAAAACACTATTATATTAAGGTCATTTTGCTAGTCCTAGTCACTTTATATTATTTTGCTTTTTTACTCTGGTATAACATCATACCTGACATAACAATGTGATTATCATGGTCCCAAGGATCTTGTCATAAAGAGGTTCCACTGTATTAATTTTCTTCCAAGAAAAAAATGAATGTGCGATACAGTACAAAATTTAATTCTTTGACAGGCTAGTGAGCCTTACCCAGTGGAATATTAAATAACCTGCGAAGAAAACAAAATTGTTGTACTACCAATACACTGTATAAGAAATAAAGAGTTATCACGAACAATTTATCACGTATTTTAGTTTCTAAAATCATCACAAAACGCTTCAACCCTTTATAAGTTATTAATTTCACTGCATGCAAATTATACACAATTTTAAACTGCGTCCTTTGCATATATAGTTAATTCTGAATAAATCCTTTTCTCCATATAAAGTGTTCTCAATTTTGCTTCCTTGTATGTTCTCTTGGTTAAAAAGTGAGAAATCTAAATTGTCATCAATTAATGATTTAAATGTTACTTATATCATGTCAAATTTTCCTTTTGATCAAACATTGTGCTCCAAAGTCAAAATAAAAGTGGAATGATCACCCATCTTAACATGGATCTCAGCTTCATCAAATGCCGAGTTAACTTTCCTATTCCTTTGTGCTCTGAAGTCCAATTAACTTCTCTGTAGAATGCTAGTACGCGTCATCACGCTGCAGCTTCTTCACAGTGCGGGCGAGGCAGTCCACCATGTCGCGTTCAGAATTGGAGCTTCATCAAACGCTGAAGCTAACTTTCATCTTCCTTTGTGCTCTGAAGTCCAATTAACTTCTCTGTAGAATGCTAGTACAAGTCATCATGCTGCAGCTTTTTCACAGTGCGAACGAGGCAGTCCACCATGTCGCGATCTGCCTAGTAGAGTGTGATCACCCATCTGAACATGATATCTGAGCCTGAATCACTTCCTGTAAATTAAAAAGCAAATTAATGTTGCTATTAGTGAAATGCAAACAAATTATCCTTGACAAATTATAATGTATTAATACGTAATGCTGGCATCACAAACTACATTGTACATGTATTTACAAACTATGGTCACTTTGGTCTTCATAATAATAAAAACAATCTTCATTGCAGTCACTAGTGTTATAGAAGTATCGTATTAAGCCATTTTCTTTTATTTAACATAATCATATTATATAAAATACTTTATAAAAAAACAATACACTTCTTCATTTTAAGAAAACATATGTATTAGGTCAATATAAATATTTGAATTTATTGTTCTTGGAAAATGATTCCTTCAGAACTCGATATAGACACACGCGTGTGGTTGTATACACTGCCTTTGGCTTTACAAAATGTTATGACTTATGAATTAACAATTCCTTCACTCAATCTCATACAAGACCGAGTCCAGGCTGTCTTGGCAAGGCCAAGGGCAAGGAAGAGTAGCAAAAGAGTCAAGTTTTCAGTTTCATTCTTCATTGTAGTTGTGTCTTGGTCATTTTACTTCAAAACAAAATCAATGTCCGATCTCGATGACATTCATAAGAAATTGTATTTTAAAAAGGAAAAAGATCATTGACACTTTGAATTTGACTTTGTCTTTGACTTTGGTTTGCAGTTATTTTATATTTCATAAATGAAACTAAAATGGAAAATACCTTTGGCTTTAGCTTTATCAGATGCAGCTTCCAGCCTCTGCTTGGTTGCCATTCCCCGTTGTTGCTTCGAGGAATCAGTAATGTACTGGTAACATTTTAGATGAAATCCAGCATCTCGTGGCAAGGCCATATCCAAAAGCTTGGGCACTGGCAGTCCGACCTGAGCGGGGGGAACATCTCCGTGTCCAATGCTGGCGATGCTGCACCGGTGGCATGATCATGACATGATGACGGATGAAATCATTAGCTATTTCGGCTTGAATTCCGCTCAAATTTGACCAGATTTCAACACTTCTTAGAATCGTTGTCCAAGTCGAAATGTTGAAAGGTGTTATTGTATGGTCAATAATACCAGGGTTGTGACAATAATACCTAATTAAGGGGGTTTTGCCCTTACAATCAGGTGCGAAACGTCATCGGATTGCATGCAGCTAATTACGCGTAGATCTTACAATTGGCAGTTATACGTTGTCGCAACGGCCATAATACGTCTCTTCCAATTGGACTATTCACATCGCTTTTGGCGCACGCTTTGCAACGCGTGACGTAATTGGACAATTCTCCGTCTTATTATTATGGCTTGTTTTGGCTTAATTATCCAACTTATCTATTAAATTATTGAAATGTTCGGGCACGCTGGACGTGGGATAAAATGAATTTTATATTTTCATATTTTTCCTGTTATGTACAAATATTTTCATGTTCTGCCGGGGACGGGACTACAAGAACGAACGCTAGGACGGTATGGACCACAGTCTATCACTGTCACATCACATCACATCACATTTGTAATCTACATGTAAGCATATTTATATAATACTTACCAACATTTTTTATGGGAATTAATGCTACTCAAGTTTGAATTCATCCTCCATCATGTCCATGCAACTGCAAGTCTAGTCCTGCACTCTCCATGCCTATAATCAACGAAACTACAAAGGGTAGTGTCTTTGCTATAATACACATTTCCCCTGGCCTCAGCTAGCTTGTTGTAATATATAGGGTACAGCTCTTTTGCACGCACTAATATACAGTGCACTTTGCACTGCATGCACACTGCATGTTCTGCCCTGCATGCACCAAAATGGTGTGTAGATTGTCTGGCGCGCCTGGTGAGATATGCAGAGAACAGTATTACAAATATATATATATAACAAATGTAATTTGCATTCTACTTGTATTTCTATTATTATAGCTAAGTATAGCTATTATATTGTAGCTATTATTATAGCTAAATACAGATGGTGAAATAGAATATAATGTAATACCATAGGGTAGTCGGTCACTGAGTTATGCCATACATGGTATTAATTATGGTATTACCATGGAAATGTCGTGGTTCAGGGGCCGCGGAGCCGGGGGGAGGGGATGGGGGCTGCAGCCCCCCCCCCCCCCCACACTTTTTGGCTTAAAACAAAGAAATACGTAAGCACAACATAATAACTATAGTGCTAAAAATATTATTCATTGCGGATATGGTATCGGAAAAGATATCGCTAGTGATATTCGTTTGTCTCGCAATGTGGTCAACAAGGAATCTAAAAGACACGACGTTTCGTGCGCCGCTGCAACACTTCGTCAGGTGTGATTTGATTTGACTTTTGTTTAAATGGCGACGCAGTCACCATTGACTATTTACGCCATGTCTATATAATTGGCCGAAGGCCGAACATATACAATGGGCAAGGCGTTTGGCACCTGACTAGAGCGAATGCACTAGTTCGCGGAGGCCACGAAAACCCCCCATATCTTGATGGAGGAAACGTGGTTGCGTCCTTGGATGCCAAACGAGGGCGCACTCCCTGTCTCCTTGTAAAAATAATAATTTTGAATTTTAATCTTTATAATCATTACCACATACGGTTATCAATATGTGCGCACCCGCGCTCACACCGATAAACGCATAAAAAACATATATAATAACCGAATAAGCTACCATTTATTTTATTGTCTTTTTATGCATATGCATATTTATATATCTTATATAATATATTGTATATATTATCACCCCTATTATCGACAGAATGTACGCACCCGCGTCCGATCTGAGGACAATATTTTATTTTATTTAAACATTGTACACATAATATGTGTTTATATATTTCAAATATATATTTTTTATATTCGTACTTGTGTGTGATAGATAGATAGATATATCGGTATTTATTGAACAAAATTAACAAGACTGTAGTCCGAAGACTAAAATGCCTTGCGTACATGAACATATGAACATACATGAATAAATAAATTACAACACAATACAAATATAATTTAACATCAAAATACAACAAAATGATACATATTTATGAATGCATTTGGCAAGAAAGGCACTAACATTAAAAATGTGATTATTATAATATGCATATTCTCATTTAATTTTAATTTTAATACAACAATAATTTCATTTCATTTCATTTCATTTATTGACTCATAAAACCAAAACAAGAATATAATTTACAATGTAAAACAAGACAAATGAATAATACATAAGTACAACAATTGCACAATACAAATAAATGAAATAGGAATATGAGAAGGGACCATAATTAAAGATAAACAAATCTTGGTGGGTATGGTCCCCGAGAGAAGCGACTGCTTCAAAATAAGCACGTACAAATACAGATACTAAAATGAAAGAAAGGGAGTAGGGGTGAAAAGGGGAGAAGAGAGATTATACCTATATTAACATTACAATAGTGGATCTGGTGTGCTCAAAAGTGTGTCTTTATATTTGTGTTTGAATACATTTAAGGATGAAGCGCTTTTTAAATGGGGTGGGAGGGAATTCCAAAGTTTTGGACCTGCAAAAGAGACTGCTCTCTGTGAGACTAATGTTCTTGAGAAAGGAATGTGATAATCATTACTACTACGGGTATTGTATGAATGGGTATCCATATTAAGAACAAAATACTTAGACAAAGATGAAGGGATCAGTCCTTTGTGACAAGAGTACATTAAAGATGCTAATTGATGAGAGTATAACTGTCAAACATTCAAAAGTTTGAGGGTTTTAAATAAAGGACGAGTGTGCGTATTTCTAGCGGAATGACTTATGATGCGAATTATTCTCTTTTGCAATCGCATAATTCGTGTAATATTGCTGCGGGAGGAATTGCCCCATATAACAATGCAGTATAATAAGAAAGGATATATCATAGTAAAATAAAGATTCATCAAAATATGCTTCGGTAAATAATACAATTTGTTGATGACACCAATGTTTCTAGATAAGGTAATACTAAGTGAGTTTATATGTTCATTCCAAGTAAGGTGATCATCAACAACCACACCAAGAAATTTAGAATTTGTTACTTGTTTAATTTCTATTCCATTAAAATCTATCTTAATTACATCAGGGTTATACTTGCGGTTAGAGAATATCATAAAGTGCGTCTTGGATGCATTACAAATTAATTTATTGCTGTGTAACCACTTATGTATTTTCTTAAATGCATTATTTGCAATTTCGTTCAATTGATTAATATCATGATGCGAGATTGTGACTGTTGTGTCATCGGCAAACAAAATGAAATTCATATCTTGGGATATTTTACGAATGTCATCTATAAACAATAAAAACAGAAGGGGGCCCAGAATGGATCCTTGAGGTACACCACAATTAATTGTTTTCATATTTGATTGAATATTATTATAATAAATGAATTGTTTTCGAGAAGAAAGGTAACTATCGAACCAGGATAATAACGTTCCTCTAATTCCATATCTATTGAGTTTATTTATCAAAATATGATGATCCAGGCAGTCGAATGCCTTTGTTAAATCTAGAAATAAGGTCATTGAAAATAATTTTGCATCCAAGGCACATGTTATATGGTGAACAAATTCTATAAGTGCTGAAGAGGTAGAGTGTTGAGGCCTAAAGCCAAACTGATTAGAAAATAACAAATCATATTTTTGAATAAATTTGAATAACCGATTATACATACATCTTTCCAAAATCTTAGAAAATGTGGATAATAAGGAAATTGGTCGATAATTTGAAAATAAACAAATAAACAATAACAAAGAACCAATTTACTAATTCGTTACTTACTTTTAAATATATATGTAATACTAACTAAATATTGAATCTAACAAGATGTAAATTAATACAGTACATGTATATCTTTTGAAAAATTACAATAATAAGCATCACTGAGACAAATTCATGTAATGTATATGAATCTTGTCTATAAAACATATGTGCATCCCCGCGCACTGACATATATATTTCTCAAGGGGAGTGAGGGTGTAATTTAATGTGCTGATCACCCAATCCTTGACCAAGTGGTAATCTCTACCATCTGATTACCCGAACTGTTATGAGTCTCAGGATGCTTTCAGTTTAGGTCATGTATAGCATACACCCTTGCCGCACTGCTTAAGTGTGTTTTCAATGGGCACTGGGCCAGCACCCCGGCGTTCCATTCTTTAACCTCGCCAAAAACAAGAATAAAAAGCCTCGAACGGACGGATTAAAATGGAACCGACCCATGCCTGCCCAACGACTACGAGATACAGATTTGCGAATACTTGAAGTGAACATTAGGGGATTAAGATCTAATATAGGTGAGCTATGTAATTTGTGCCATGAAATTAAACCAGCCATCGTTGTCGTGGTGGAGACATTCCTCGACGATACAGTAAAGGATGGAGCCGTCTGCATTGCCATCCCAGGCTACTCAATTTGCTGCCGCAGAGACCGACCACAAAGAACTGGTGGAGGAATTGCTGTCTACTGCCTTGAGGGAGTTGCTGTTTGCCATGACACCAAACTTGACCCCACCGACTTCGAACTGATGTGGTTCACAGTGGCCCTTCGATCACAAAAGCTCCTTTGTGCAGCAATTTATAGACCCCCAAACGCCAACAGTGACATCATCAACTACTTAGATACTGCCACCCTTCCTAAACTTGCCGAGTTTAATGCCCAGTCCGTGATCCTCCTTGGTGACTTCAACATCCATCACACAGACTGGCTAGGCAGCCACACCACTGACACAGCAGGCAGACGTACACTATAGATGTCTAATGCTCTCGGACTGAAGCAAATTGTCAACGAACCGACTAGGGAGGACCAGATCCTTGATCTCGTCCTGACTGACCTGACCGCTACGTCGTCAACATTTGCAAGACTTGGTACATCTGATCATAATCCAGTACTGGTCAAATTGGATGTGCCGGTTGACAGAGACAAGCCCTACAAACGGAAGGTATGGCGTTACGACAAAGCGAACTACTGGGGAATGCGCGGCTACCTCTCTTCAGCAGACTGGGCTAGCGCCCTTCAGACAGATCCTGAAACAGCATGCAGCAACGTCACCAACATAATCTGTGATGCTATGGACATCTACATACCAAGCAAGCTAGTTACTAAAAAGACTGGTGACAAGGTTTGGTTTGATGACTGCTGTAGGAAAGCTGCAAACAAGAAGAGGCGCCTGTTCAGGAAAATGAAAGCAAATGATTCACAGACAAACAAGGACAATTTCAAAGATGCTAGAAGGGACTTCAACAAAGCAGAGAAACAGGCAAAGCGAAGACATGATACGAAACTGAAGGAGGAATTAACTGATGGAAGTCTCAGCAGCAAAGAATGGTGGAACAAAGTGAACACTCTCTCTGGAAGAAAGACCAAAGCTGACATACCAGTCCTTAAGGATCAAAACCAAGTCTACACCACTGCAAAGGAGAAAGCAGAAGCACTTGGCCAGATATTTGCATGGAAGTGTCACCTTGATGAAGCAGTAGAGAGTGCTCCTGAGGTCCAGCACGAAACACATCATGCGATGGACAAAGTAGCTTTTAAGGCTAAAGACGTAAAGAGACACCTGAGAAGGCTAAATCCTGACAAGGCGACCGGCCCTGATGAGATCCCAACTAGAGTCCTAAAAGAGTGCAGTGCTGAACTCGCAAGACCACTTAGCTGTCTCTTTGAACTCTGCTTTGCAGAAGGAGTGTTTCCAAACCAGTTGAAGCTCGCCAATGTGATTCCAGTACATAAGAGGGACTCCAAGTCTGATCCATCGATGTACCGGCCAAACTCCCTTCTCAGTAACATCAGTAAAGTTATGGAATCAGTAGTGCAGAAGCAACTTCAAACCTACCTAATGCAACACAACCTCATATCCGACAGGCAATATGGCTTCAGATCCCATCACAGCACAGCCGACATCCTCACTATCCTATCTCAGCAATGGTCCAGCGCTCTGGATAGAGGACACGAAGTACGCCTCATAGCGCTAGACATTAAGGGAGCCTTTGATAAGGTCTGGCATGACGGCCTGAGCTCAAAGCTGAAAGGCAAAGGTATCAATGGAAAACTGCTGACCTGGATAGAGAGCTACCTATCTGACAGATCAATCAAGGTTGTCTTTTCCGGCCAATCGTCCTGCACCACCTCCATCAATTCTTCAGTTCCCCAGGGGTCTGTACTCGGCCCACTGCTTTTCTCAGTCTACATTGATGATCTGGGAAATAACTGTGAGAATGACTTGTACTTGTACGCAGATGATTCCACCCTATTTTGCGAGATTAGATCTACAGATGATCCTGAGGCAATACATTCAAGCCTAAACAGAGACCTTGAGAGAATGAAGATATGGTCTGACAAGTGGAAGGTGAATTTCGAACCAACCAAGTGCAAAGCTCTAACAATCTCTAGAAAGAGAATACCAACAAGTTTCGACTTGTACTTTGGGGACACCAAACTAACTGAGACAGAAGAACTGGTGATCTTAGGAGTCACGGTCGACAGGAAGCTCACCTGGTCAAAACACATTTCGAACATAACGACAAGAGCTGGACAGAAGCTGGGAGCGCTTAGAAGAGTGGCAACGAAGCTAGATGTTTCTGGGAGAGCAATGGTGTACAAGGCTCAGGTACGCAGTGTCATGGAGTATGCTTCCTTGTGCTGGCTGAATGCTTCGGCTACTACACTTAGACTGCTCGACCAGATCCAGATTAAAGCCCTGCGCATCATTGGTGTCGATGAAGAGCAAGCACGCTTGAACCTGAATATTCCCGCTCTTCAACACAGAAGACAGGTAGCTTCCATGACTGTTCTCTACAAGATGCACACCAGCCAATGTCCCTCTGACCTGAAGATGATGCTTCCTCAACCTTACATCATTAGACGAACAACCCGCTCAGTCATGTCAATGCCGAGTCATGCGATAACGGAACCAAAGTCAAGAACCCACTCAACTGGCAGGAGCTTCATTCATACTGCGGTCACTGTGTGGAACAGCCTGTCAGAGAACATAGTTGGTGTGATCAACGAAAACGGAGCTCAATCCTTCAAGAAACGTGTACACAAGCATCTTTTGCAGAAGACGTCAAGTATCTGAGGGTATTCTGAAATCTTAAGCTGCTGTGAACCATTGATTGGCCTATATGAATGTCTTTTACAGTGCTCTTTGCCTATATTAAAATTTTGATTTATATCCCGCCTTATGGGCTATTGTTCACTATTGCGTATTATAAAAAAAAAAAAAAAAAAAAAATTACAGAGATTATATTCCTTCTAGAATAGCATCATCAATCCGGACGCACCCGCGCTCGGTCTTACGAGAAACTACTCTATTTACAACTGCTCTATTATTTATGTATCTATGTTTCAGTTAGTATTTAAATTTAGATGGCGACGCAGTCATAATTTACTATTTACGCCATATCAATATAATTTGGCTAAGGCCAATAAAAAAAACTAAAAAAAAACGTGTATATACAAAACTATTTTAAAAATTACATTCTCCATTTGAGAAAACAGTGAACGGGACTCCCGCCTCATTCACTGGATTCCTCGTCGGAGGGGGGGGGGGGGGGGGGGGGGGGGGAGGGGCAAGGCGTTTAGCACCAGACTAGTGCCGCAGCACTAGTTCACGGAGGCCACGAAACCAAAAACAGATCATGCTGGAGGAAACGATGGCGCACTCCCTGTCTCCTTGGAAACAAAAAATGCACGCTACATACAAAAAATAAATGCATCAATAAATGCATAAATAAATGTGTATTATATGAATTAATTTTATTATCAAATAAAATTCGAATCAAATAATAACAAATAACGTATAATAGTACAAGCTATAAACTCATAAATATAAGCTACAACTTCAACTCAACATGCTCAAAACTATTAATAATTATTAAACAAAGATCATGAGCAGGATGGGCCAGGTGAACGAGACTCCCGCCTCCGACTCCCGACACCACCCCAGGTGTATATATTATATATAATATAGACTATGAATATGAACTCATAGTTATAAATACCAACCTAAACTCAAAATTATTAGTTATTACCCTGCAAAAGTTATGAGTGGGGTGGGGCAGGCGAACGGGACTCCCGCCTCAGACGCTTGACACCACCCCAAGTGTATATGGTACACAATATAAGCCCATCAATATAAACACCAATTTTGACTATAAATTATTAATAATGAATAATTAATAATTACAGTATCTAAATCATGTGTAGGGGTGTGCCAAGTGAACGGGACTCCCGCGTCAGACGCCTGACACCGCCCCAAATATATATAGTATATTATTATACCATTACGTGTAATATTATATACTTGTCTATTACAGTAGGCCTAGCGTAATAAGCAACTAGTTTTGCCCCCTCAATACAAACTCACACAATTTAGCCTTACTTTGAACCCACAAGTGTTAGTCCACAATACAAAAACCCTGAAAACAGGCTCCTCATATAATCTAGAAACTATATAATTATAAATATATGCCCACAAGTGTGAGTTCCAACTCAAACTCAATAGTATCCACAATTACAATACCACAGTCATGTGTGAGGGGGTGGGCCAGGTGAACAGGACTCCCGCCTCAGACACCTTACACCACCCCGAGTGCATATAGTATACACTATACCTTCATTAATATAAACATCAATTTTGAATGTAAACTATTAATAATTACAATATCGGGATCATGTGTAGGCTGCATGGGGTGGGCCAGGTGAACGGGACTCCCGCCTCAGACATCTGACACCGCCCCAAATGTATATAATATAAAACTCCAGTGCGTGTAATTATATATATTTATCTATTACAGTAAGCCTAGCGTTATAAGCTACTACCCAGCTAGCCACCTGACGTCGGGCCGATGTCGGAATTTGGTTGCCGGATGTCGGCATATCGCCGTTGGCTCGAGGTTAAAATGTCCGCCAGCCCAACATCGTCACGACGTCATTTTTGTGATATATTGGCATAACGTCATTTTCCGACAATGGCCCAACATCATCTCATGTGCACGCGCGGACAATGTTTAGATCTGTACTTTCCTCCACCAAGGCAAGGTCAAGGCCCTTGATCTAGTAATGAGTATGAGCGGCACCACTCGGCCAATAAGACTGCAT
The DNA here is from genome assembly GCA_037951105.1 of Echinarachnius parma. Taxonomy (NCBI): domain Eukaryota; kingdom Metazoa; phylum Echinodermata; class Echinoidea; order Clypeasteroida; family Echinarachniidae; genus Echinarachnius; species Echinarachnius parma. The sequence goes on from JBAMJV010001752.1 coordinate 24,439, forward strand.
CAAATTCATTTGCATTTTTCTTATTCTGGAATTGTTTAATCATTTTCCTTTGCCGGTTTTTTCAACTCGGCTAGATCACATTTGAGAAATTTCAACCCCAGGGGCCATGCATCATGCCCATGCGTTTGCTAGATTTTGATCACGAAATCCCTAATACTATAGTCTTGCAGTTGCAGCATAATTGCCTAAAAGTTACCTTGTACTACTTTTAGGAGTTAAAAGAGCTCCCAATCCCTAAAATCTGACTTTCCTTTTGATTTTGTGTTGCCTGACGGTTATGAGGACCTCCTGATTTGCCTCATCAGAAACTAATGCAAATTCAATGAATTTTAGAATGTCATGTGAGTAATTGACTATCTGTATCAGTTGAAAATACAGTATTTTGAGTCTATGTTAAGCTGTAAAAGTTTTAAATTGAACTTGTCATGACAGCAACATTGTATTGTTCATCTTTGACATCACGCTTTCTTAATTTTAAGTTCAACCGCTGAATAAACTTTGCAGGTTTCATACCTGATTTCAATATGTTGGTGCAAATAAAAGGCAACTGATCACAAGCATACATTCATACATTTAATTTGATAACTGAGTGAGAGTTTTAATTGATGTTGAGATTCACACATGTAATGAATTACAGTCTCGTTTAGTTTGAACAGAAACATCAGTTACCATGCCGGTTGCCCGATTTGGTATGATTGGGCAAGCAAACTAGTCCTTTTATGAAAAATTAACTTGCCCTACATCAATGTGTACCTGCCCCGGGCAAGTGCTACTAGCTACTTGTCGAGACCTGTTTACCATTTCGTGACCCACTGGCACGGATATAATTGGTGCACGGATAGAATTGGTGCAAACTGCAAATCTTTCTCAACAAATTTTCTGCCTGCATTTGTGCTACAGCAGATTGTAAGCCTATCCATGATTTTCTCGGCTCTCCATTCCACATTGGATGAATGGAAATGGTGTGTTGGTACTTGGTACTTATAGACCAGCAGCCCAGATCCAGAGGGGTTTGGTACATCAAAATCCTACTGATTTCTGGACATGTAATGAACATTTAGAGAGGAATGTCTTACCATGGACGACCGGACCGTATCTGCCAGGGTCTTCCCACCAATCCCCGGGGCCAAGGCTCCTTTGCGGCTTGCGCCTCCCAAATATGGCCCCTGGGAAATACTCCATTGTGCGAATGTACCCTTGTTATCTGCTCACTGCGGGGTCAGGGAATCGTGAACAAAAGAAAACAACACTCGTGCATCTTGCGTGTCTTCAGAAAACTTCATTTTGGCTGTTTTGAAGTACGAAATACATGTTTAATGCATTTAAGATACCGTCCCAAACATCTCTTTTAGAAATAGTTTAAATTCTTTTCTTGACTACGTTTACATTTACTTAAAGGCAAAAATTCAGAGCCCTTAATTATAAAGCTTGCCAGAATGTATCTAATTCTAAATTTGTTGATAACCAATTTGTATTTTTAAAATGAATTCTTTTTATAATTAAATTATTGTTCCCATTTGTATGCATTTAGGACTAATCATGATCATGGAACTGATGACGGCATGAGAGCAGTTCTTCAATTTTCCAGTGGAGCAGAAAGGACAATAACAAATAAGGTATGTCTAATGTGACTACATTTGCTCATGCCTACATTTTTCTTGCCCAAAGAGAAAACGTGAATACATGTAAGTACATGTTATGGCAAATGCCAGATGGGAAAACAGTTATTGAAGTGTCCATTTTTCCATGAACATCGTACAGGCATAAAACCATGTTCATTCTGTGTAGGATTCCAAACAAGTTGGTTTAAATACCGTCCACCTTTCAAATATTTACAGAAAAAAAAGTTACAACAAAATATAAAAAATTGCCCTGTACAATAGGTATGCCACTATTTGCCAGAACGTGATTTTGCCATAGTGTTACACTTACAGCAAGCTTGCTTACAAGTCTCGTTTAGTTGAAAATAAATATCAGTTGCCGATGGGCAAGCAAACTAGTCATAAGTTAACTTGCCCTACATATATTTGTACATGGCCCCATATATCGTGACCCACTGGCAATGCTAGATATTGTGCAAATCTCCCTCAAAAGTTATATATTTCTGAAAATGTGTTTGTGCTGTCCAGCAGATTGCACACATTTATAGGCCTATCCATGATTTTCCCTGGCTCTCCATTCCACATATGGAAATGGATACTGGTGCTTATAGACCGGTAGCGCAGAGGGTTTAGTGCATCGATAAAGCGTACTGGTTTCTGAACAATACATTAGGATGGGAATGTAACAAAACAAATACAAATTTAATAAGAGTCTGCCAGGGTCTAGGGTGGATAAAGTTGTCAAATAAGATTTCTAATTTGAGGTACCTCAACGGGATATTAGTGAATTATGCTCTCAAATTTCACATTAAAATGTGTATTTACTGGAAATCGTACTACTCGTAGTGCAAACCCACCCATAGATTTTCATGTCATTGTTCATCCATTCCAAGTCCGAGATGAAACTGAAAGCACACATTTGAGTGACAATCTCCTGTTAAAATGTCAGTTTCCTCATGCCAATGGCTCAAATGCAAAATATAAATATGAAAATTTATTTGTTTTTTATTACAGCTGCTCTCCATCCAGCCAGGGCAGAGCTGAATTCAACAGTGGGGCCTGCGTGGTGCCAGTTTCAACCATTGGACTGGATGAGGTGACGAATTCGGCAACCGGAGTCCCCGTCAGGACAACTTCGAGTGTCGAGTCAAACAGTGATTTTGGTCATCGTGACCATCTGGGCAGACGTAGCACCCATTTCAGCGACCGTCAGGACAAGAATGGTACCTGGGCCCAGGGGCCCGATTACGGACCAGCGATATTTACCTTGGTAATTAGCATCATTGGTTCTAACTCATTGATATCAATATGCTAGAATAGTATAAAACTCAAAAGAATGTACCAGATCACACATATACTTCCCTTACTCATTCAAACCGTAAAGGCTTGCACAAGAATGTTTAGAGATTAGTGGAACTAGGGCTGGTCCTGGGTCATGATCGTGCTCTCGGCCACAGGTTCGCTCATCAAGTCGGGCGGTAACATCGGTTACAATCTCTGTGGGGGACGATCTGATGTACGACGCTGATGTGACCCTGAGTTCGACCACCGATTATCGTCGTGAAGCGCGCTTCGACCAACCAGGCGGTGGTGATGCTGGAATTCTGCATCCTACAATTTATTCCCAACTTGTTTGAAAATTTGTTCAATACTAACTCATAGCCTAGGACACATACAAATGTAAATTAGCACATACAATATTTGACCAGGATTAATATTTTAATGGTGCTTTTCACGTTTTTAGGGGTTACTGAATTTTGTCATGTCTTTTTTTTGTAACGCGAGTTACCAAACAGGATTCTTCTGCAAAGGTTCCTAAATATAGCTCTGTCAGTCTTTTTTGTGTTATCTAGTTAGTGCAAATCTACTTAATCCTTGGTGATAAAATCAGCCTACAGTTCGATAAAATAATGTGAGTTACTGCACATTGAAAGTAGTCAATGTACCATAAAGTGTAACGCGAGTTACCGTGGAAATGCCCTTATCACCTTGAAAATTTCAAACTTAGATAAAGGAGGATCTTTTGTTATATGGACACACATAATACTAGTAGTGTTGATTCAACTGTAGTTTCTGTTATTAGCTGAAATAAATTTTGGTTAAAAATATGAGATTTAGAATGTTTGTATTTCCTGAATGAAGGTATCTTAATCTACCTTCTATAAAATTTGATCATCAGAAATCATGTTTAAGTATGTTTTTTCATCAAATAAAAATTACTCAGATTACAGTGCTTGAATGGGCGGCAATCTTGAAGTGGCCCGTTTCTCCCTTGTTTTCAAACTGCTAAAGCCATTTCCAAATCTCTGTCACTCATTTTCATAGGGTTTGCCTTTCGTCTGAATATGACAAATTATGTACAATTTTAAAGGTAATGAATTTTACTGTGATGTGGGCCATCTAAAAAGTACATACGCATATTTTGGTCCAAATTTCCCCCCCCTCCCCCCTTTATGCATGTGGTCCACCCCCCCCCCCCCCCCCCCCCCCCAATCTCTTGGGATCGCGCGTGACCTCACCACTCGCCGGGTAGTCTCCATCATGTGTTCAGTCGTTCCGGATCCTGCATGCAGTGCAGCCATTGCTTGCTTGAGACACGAAGCCTTGCTAAAAGGCTATGGAACATTGAGCTCAGGTATAGTCACTGACCACTACTAGTAGAGGTTAGTGGGTACAGTACTGACACAAAAACTGTGTATGATTTTTGCGTACGCAAACACTGAGACCCCCCTCCCCTGTATGCATACCATACACTAACCCCCCCCCCCCTCCTCCTCCCCCCCCCCTTATGTGCATACATACTTTGTAGATGGCCTATAACCATGTCTAAATTGCCAACAAAGGACCACTTATTGGTCTTATTGTGGTGTAAGGTCACAAATCATCTTCTAAATTACAGCAAATTTGTATATGAATTATAGTTTTAGCATTTCTGACATGATTTAAACAGAATTATGGTAACGTAACATGCTGTTCAAATTACCTTGATTACGAAATTTCTGACAGGATATACATTAAATGATCACGGTGGACGATCGTATCTTCAACTTATGCTGTTAGGTAAAGACAAAATCCTGTCTCGTTCTCGGATCGGTAGAATTCAAAAGTTATAACAGGATCTCGGATTTATGCATTCAACTATTATTGTACTATTTTTTTTAAAACGTACACTGATATAGCAATTTGTTAATTTTAAATTTGAATCTTAGACTTAAATTTTCAATTTATCCGCATAGAGCGTACATGTACATAATACAGAATAAAGTAACATTTCAAGAATTGTGCTCTAATTTATTATTGTACCTTTTTAAAAATGATTTGTTATGTGTTATGTTTTTCATTTTTTTTTTTTCATTGTGACTTTTAGACTTAAAATCTTCTAATTGGCAACACACTATTATTTTGTTTCACTGTATAAAAGTCAAATTGGCAACTAGGCAAAAAAAAGAAGACTAGTTTGGATGGACTTGGAACAATTGAGCTAACATGTATATTTAGTTGTAAAAATGCAAGTTAAAATAAGATGTTGCCAATTTGGAGTTGCCAATTTGAGTGTTTATGTACTAAAATGTTGTTACTTCTTGATGGGTTAAAATAACAACTGTACATTTTAGTTTTAAAGGGGACACACCAGGCAAAGAACAACACATTATATGTTTTGGTACCGTTTTGTGATATCAAAATAGATACCCAACATTT
>JBAMJV010001753.1:0-31352 GCA_037951105.1 Echinarachnius parma
TAGACAATTTTCTAAGCCGAGACCAAACATTTTCGACATTTTTGAGGCCGAGACCACGGTTTTTCGCACTTTTCAAGGCCATAACCACGGTTTTCGCACTTTTCGAGGCCAAGACCATCGAAAATGACGGTCGAGACCGCAAACATTTGGTCTCGAGACCATTTCAAATTTGAAAAGGGGGGGGGGGGTTCAAACCCCCCAAAACAGTCATCTTTTGGTCAAGGGGGGGGGGGTGAACCCCCAACCCCCCCCCCCCCCCCTCCCCTGGGTACGCATATGCCCCTGGGTATGAAGCAATATCATAATTCAATTAGGTTTATAAGATTATAATAAATTCTCCTTATACATGTAAATATAGGTTTTCCCGGTTAAATTTGGCAACTTAGCAGGCAAATTTACACCATTCAAATTAGGAAAACGAATTTCTCAAGAGCTGTTTGCTACATTCATATTCATTCTAAGAGCCAATAAATATGTCCCTAGGATCCTGAACAATCTCATCATTAAACTTATTGTTTTATTATATCCCTTCTATGAATATTCATGAGTATTCTAGAAACGTGATTGGTCAATTGGGGCTCTCACAATAAAGATTATTTCCACTATAAATCTGAAATCGGGGAATATGTTTCACTATCTTTTCCGATAGCAGGAAAATAACGTTATAGATCAATTGCCCATAGAGATGCGTGTAATAACAGCTTCTCTGCGAGCGGAGGTCTTGTTTTAGCTTGCGAAAGATGCTCGACGAGATTTCCCAAAGAGTAATTTAAAACGAAATACAGAATAGTTTCACCCGTGAATATCAACAAGTTCCAACAAATATTCTAGAGATGCATTTCATGTATAACATGGCGGTTTTCGAAGTAAACAATTTCGAAAATGGTGCACATTCTGCATCGTTGTCCTTCCATGGTCGTGACAGTAATTCAGTTCATTTTCATTTCATGTATGTAATGTACGAATAGCTATTTTCCCATTCAATTACACACGTGTGTATGTAAAGCGGGTTAATTATTCACTTTGATGCGCGCGTTTTGCATTTGTGTGCGCATTAATTGTTAATGCGCGTAACCATGAATGGAAAGATAGCGCAATACGCGCTCTGTGCCAATGACAATGACAATGACAATGAATTTTATGACAATGACAATATTAGTTACACCCTGCTTGTTCACGCAATACGGGATATATCTACGTTCTGGTTCCATATTCCATGAGGCCGGAGGCCGAATGGAATATGGAACCAGAACGTAGATATATCCCGTATTGCGTGAGAACAAGCAGGGTGTGACGGATTTATCTCTTTAAGTGTATACATTTTTTCAAACATATTTGTACTCACCATCTTGTGCTCTTTGTGCTCCCTTGCCTTATCAATTTCAAATATTGTCCATCTCACATGGTCTCCAAGTAATATAAACTGTTCCAAACAACTTGTAACTGTATCCAAAATTCCAAAACAACAGTAGATTTTCCAACGTTGAGGCTTTATAAAAAGCTTGCTTACCGTTGCCGCCGGTGCCCGCACGGATGCTACCCGCCGGAGCGTCCCCGTCACTCTTCTGCTTCCGAGCGCCCAACCAGAATCCTTCGAGAGCTCCATTGAGTTTATCAACGGAAAAACTTTCAAAGCAAACATCATCTGAATAATCGTTTCTTTCTTCCAAAAAAAGCCCGAAAGGCCCTGGCCGCTTTCAAGTTCGCTCTAATCGTATTTTTCGGCGTTGAAGATGTTTTCTTCTCGGATATTTCATCCCTGGAGTGGTGTTCGAATCTCCGCGAATTTGCAGCCATTTTGCTGCTGTGAGCGATATCTAGCCTAGCTATCGCGATATCGATATCGATCGCGATAGCTTTCATTCACGTAATACGGGCTCATCTTCAGTGGTTGAAATCGCCACTGCGCATGTGCACAACGATGAAAAACACGATAATTTACATTAAAACAATAACAACAACAAGACGTAAACAGGTAATACAGGCTCATATTACCCGTTTGATCATTTTGACCAAGTAAATGAGGTAAATACGGGTTTGTCTCAAAGACAAATTGACCAATCAGATTACAGCAAAATGGCCCACTAAGAGATAAATACATATATCAAGTATAAACATGATAAAAAACAAAACAAACCAGGAATAATTGCGCTAAGGGGGCCAGTGTCACAAACAGAACATAGTGCAGTGATGGTTCTATGATCAATGGTTTGTTTTCCTTTTGTTTTCCTTAATACTTAGGTTTAATTGAAATCATTTATTTGTGCGATGATTATAATCATGCGAAGGATATAGAGCAAACAGAAGGGATATAAAACAAATATACCAACCTTTTAGTTCAAAAGTATAGTGGAAATTATATATCTTCGGAGGGACTGGCATAGTTACTATTTTTGTCCTCGGGGCTTCGCCCCTCGGAAAAAATAGTTCTATGCCAGTCCCTCCTCAGATATATAATTCCACTATACTTTCTCACAGCTTGGTATATTTGTATAATATACATATATCAGTGTGCACTGTGCAGTGTGACCGTTTCTGTCTGCTTTGATGATAACGTAAAATATGTTGAACATCTAACTTTCTTTATGCAGATACGAACACGATGTTACTACGTCTGGTAATAGGGGGTGCCGTAGCTGCAGGGGCGGCGTTTTTCGCACACCCCACGGCTTTGCTACCTAATGGAGGTAAAGTTCAGACTTATGCCCCCTTTCCTGAAAATGCGATGAATTTGCCTGATGATCGGTTTGCCATAATATTTGATAGATATGACCGCAAATTTGATGATTGTGTTTTTGATGTATGAAGAGATTACCGAATGAACAAAATACAATTACATGAATTTGACATGCCCTTTACCCTTGTATTGTATTACTTTCCAAATCTGGAGTCGGGGCAGTGCAATTATAACGCACTATGAATTATATCATTGCTTGATATTCGTTTTTTTTTTTTTTTTTTACCAAACTATTTTATAGCATGTTTATAGCGAACATTTCCATTTCGACGTATCTATAACTTTTCAATTTTGTTAAGGTAGACTTATGGAAATATAACACGATATTGATACTTGTCATTATGAATTTAACGCTATAATGTTGTTGCATGTAAACAAAACATCGGTGAGAGTAATGCCCGGCGCAGACAAAGCCGACTCGACCCGATTCGATTGGTTTTCAGCCTGATTAACTCAGTATGCGCTGCCTCACGACTCCATTTTTTCCAGTCAAGTGCCAGTCGGAGGTCATTCGAGGCCGATTCAACATGATGGATCGGCTCCGACTGAGCGAAACTGACTCTAGCCTGACTGAAAACCAGTCGGATCGGGTCGAGTCGGATCTGTCTGCGCCGGGCTTAAGATGGGCGCTAAGCCGATTCGTTGGCAAATTGAGTTTTGCATACCATCGTATAGATCGAAACCTTCTTTATGTGATGCAATATAAAGGGATGGTACAGTTTGGTCAAACCAAAACCTGCAACATAGCATTACAAACTATACAAACTAATACTCGAAAAGTGTAGCAAACTACGAACAACTATAAGGTCAAAAGCCTTTTATCATTAAAAAAGAGCCGTTAAAACACAAAAGGACGCTTTTTAAAAACGCATTGTTTCAAACAGCTTTTATTTTTAAAATGTGAATGGAGATGTTTTGTTAAAAAAATAATTAAATAGAGAGATCATCAACAACTATTTAATTACCTCTTTTGTACATTTTTGAAAAGCGTTAGCATTTTATCTATTTTTTAACGGCTGGTTCTTAATTATCTAATTACTGTGGGCCCCACAATAATTACATATAGTTATATTTATGGAAATTTCAGCCGTCTCTGGACCGATTTTGATCAAACAAAGTTGGTTATGTCATTCAAATTGTGTGCTCTTCTAAATTTTACACTCGGTTTTTCAGTACTTCACAAAAAATATTTCTTGAAGCGCCCTCTTTACCGAAACTGGTTTATACGTGGCTGTCAACCATTTGACATGATTATCTCTAAGGTACGAACAATGACTTAGCGCCCTTCTCTCACTCACCCGACGCAAGATAGCAAATTGTAATCAAAGATAAAGTTCTGTCTGTAATCATGACGTATATTTATACCACTCTATAGATGGATTGCAACTCGACGAAATGATCGGCGCTGGACATTTTGGAGTGGTTTGGAGAGGTATGCGTGACTTGATTATAGTGCACAATAATAACAAAATGTTTAAAGGGGTAGTACAGTTTTGGTAAGGCTGAGCTTTAGTAACCAAAACCTGCACAATAACACTAAAAACTAATAGTTATAACTCTATCATGCTCGAAATGTATAGAAAATTACAAACGACTAAGTAAAAAGCCTGTTATCATTCAAGTATCCATTTTAAAACCTCTTTTGACAATTTTTGAAAAAGTGTAAGCATTTGTTTTATTTTCTTTTTAAAGGGATCTAGTAACCTTGTTGACATGTGCAAAAAGTGATGAATGGTTGATGCAATGTATATTATTGTTATATCATATGTCCACAGGGTATTGTGTGAAAATTTCAAGTCAAATGGACATTGCATGGCCAAGTAATGAGCGAAAATGCAAAGTGATATTCAATAACTCACTGCACTCACTTTGTACACAGAAGAAAAACTCGCCCGGAGTTTTTCTTATCTGAATACTTCGATCGTACATATCTTTGTAACGAAAGGGAAATTTGAAAAACCAAAACCTGTCCCATGATTTTAATGTTAATACGAATACAACAAGGTATGAGGGAACCGCTAGAATGAAAAATTTATTTTGAGGATTTGGACAATGTTACTAAGTCCCTTTAATCATCGATTATCTTGGCCCAGATTTATTACGATCGGATATATTTATTTCAGCCGTTTCTGTACCGATTTTGATCAAATAAAGTTTATTCTGCCATTAAAATTGTACGCTCTTTCAAATTTTACACTCAGTTTGTTATTATCTCACCAAAAAATTATTTCGTGCAGCGCCCTCTATACCAAAACTGAACTACCCCTTTGAATGATAAAAATCTACATTTTCCCTCAGTCTGTCAATTGTATGTTGAGCACAGCACTTACAAACATTTAACATGTATATTGTCTAACGATTTTGTTGAAAACAACAAAAACATATGCCTGATTCGACAGATCTGAAATTATGAAACAATTACATTCTTAAATCATGATTATTTCGACAAAGCAAGTTTAAAAAAGTGACTTCGGTGGCTAGGCGAGGTATGACTGATTGAGGGGCGGCATGCACATTATTGGTGGCACACTTTATTTAATTTCTTTATTTTGTTAAAGATTTTCTCTTATGTTTTGTATTGCTCTTAGTGGTCAAATTATTATCATTATTTTTTGTTTTTGTTCTTTCCTTTTGATTTGTATTCTTATTGATTGATAATTTTTGTTTAAATTAATTAATTAATTAATTAATGTATTATTTGTTTTATTTATTTATTTATTTTTTTTTTGGGGGGGGGGGAACTTGTCCTTCATTACCCCTCCCCCCCCCCCCCCTCCCCCGCCACAGCCCCACACCACTGTCAATACAAAATGCAATGTTATGATCAACAATCGAGCTCACCAGTTTTCTTGTTGTACAACTTCGGGCTGATATTTCATGGCGCGTTAATGTTTAGCAAAGTGCTCTAGAATATGATACTTTGATATAACTTTAACGATTTTGAAGAAAAAAATAATTCGACACATTTGAAAATTATATGAAACCCCCCAAAAAAAACATTATGAAAAAGGGGTATTTTAAATGAGAAGAAATCAACTTAATGGATAGTTTTTCAATACCAGGAAAGTTAACAAACCATTTATTGTGTGTACTTTGACAAATTCAAACAATAATCATGTATACTTAAAACCAAATTACAGTAATGGGACAAGTATAAACCGCTCCCCCCTTTAACCGCTCCCCCTTTTTTCTAAAAAGTCTGAATATCCCCCGGTGACAGTGGCGGATCCAAGGGGGAGGGGGGGGGGGGGGGGTTAGGGGGTTTACCCCCCCCCCCCCCCCCCCCCCTTGGATCCGCCACTGTCACCGGGGGATATTCAGACTTTCAGACTTTCAGACTTCAGACGTGACAGGCCGTAATAAAACTTGGAGGCTGTCCGTAGTAGGACGGGAAGACATTCCCCGACATCTCACGGTCCTTTCCCGTCCTACTACGGACAGCCTCCAAGTTTTGTTACGGCCTATTACGTACCGTCACGTTTTGTTGCGTTCACCCCGTTTTACTATGGCCTGCTAGGCCTCTCATCCACACCGTGACTGCCGAGGCAAATTTGTTGACATGTTTAAAAATCTGGCCCGGCATCCACGGCAATCGCGGCCTGTCACGTTTGCCAATTCCGTCCCCCCGCGTTGTCTCACGTCCATCCCGTTTTGTCCACGGTGGCCTGAAACAGTGCTGCCGTGGCCGCCAGGAACATGGTGTAAACGCACCATCAGTGAGGGGAAGGGGCTCTTCCCCCCACGGCCCGTCACGGATACCGTGATAGACCGTGATAGACCGTGAGAAAACTTGGCAAGACCTAACAAAACTTGAATACAGAGGAAAAAATTGTCAAAATCTCACGGCGCTCTACGTTTTGGCCAAACGGGGCTGCCGTGGCCGCCGAGGACATGGTGTAAACGTAGCATGACATCGAGGAAGAAGGCTCAACTATTTTGTAGCCTTACATTAGCATTTTTTTAGGGGGGGGGGGGGGGGGTGGTTAGGGTCTCAAACAAAATTCTTTGATTCACGATTCTGTTTAATATTTTTAATTAGGAAGACGAGAGGGGCAGGTTGTGGCAATCAAGATGCTGAAGGACAATGACGCTATTAGCGGACTCAATTTGCGGATGGAGGCTCAAGTCATGAAGGGACTACGACATGCCAACATAGTGTCCTTTGTTGGTGTTCATGACTTCCAGGTACTATACAGGGTGCCCCCCCCCCTAAAAAGGAACGGGGTACTTGCCATAATAAAGACACATAATGACACTTTCTGCCCGTCATAGCATCCAGTAGCGATCGAAGCTCGCGCCATTATTAGTGCTCATTCAGCTGTGTAGAGAGAAAATTTGTTGACATGTGCAAAAAGCGATGAGTGGTTGATACAATGTATATTGTTGTTATCTGATATGTCCACTGGGTGTTGTGTGAACATTTCAAGTTAAATGGACACTATATGGCCGAGTAATGAGCAAAAATGCAAAGTGATATGCACTAACACATTGCATTCACTTTGTACACGGTTTTCGCGGTCCAGTGGATAATTTAAGATCTGAACACTTCAATCGTAAATATCTTTTTAACGAAAGGGAAATTTGAAAATCTGAAACCAGTCCCATGCTTTTTATTGTTAAAACGAATACAACAATTGGTTTTGAGGATTTGGACAACGTTACTAAGTCCCTTTAAATATTTCATTTCGTGCCACGTACACAATTTAACCGCTTTTTATCCAAAAAACAATCATCATTGAACTAAGTATCTTGTCGACTGTTGTTTTCGTAGACGTATATATACACATTCCAAACTGCGGAGTTAACGGGAAATTATAAGCACATGTTCATGCACTTTCATGTGTTGCAACTTGCAAATGACAATACCTTAAAGAGATAGTACAGTTCTGGTCAAACAGAATTTAGTAACTAAAACTTGTCAGTTATCATTATATAAATCGAACATGTTATTTGTATTATCATTTGTACACAGGGACGTCCAACCATTGTTACGGAATACATGAAGAATGAGAGCCTGGACAAGTATCTGTCCGAGGGACAGGGCAAGCATTGGGATGAATGGACGCTAGTTTCGCTGATCGTTCAGGTAATGCCCTCCGCATCAGTGGCGTAGCGACGGGTGGGGGGGGGGGGGGGCCCGTTCCCCCCCTAATAATTTGGAAAAAAACAATATAAAACATAAGGGGACATTTTTTGAAAAAACAAAGAAATGCAAGGTGTGCCCCCCCCCCCCCCCAATATTGCGATCCCCCCTCCCCCAATTAGTCAGACAACGCTACGCCACTGCTCCGCACACTGAGGCAACTCGACCCGATCCAACTGGATTTCAGTCGGTTCAGCTCGGTATACGTAATTGCCTCAGGACTCTGTTTTGCCGGTCAAGAGCCAGTCGGAAATCATTCGAGGTTGATTCAATATGTTGAATCGGCTACGACTGATCGAAACCGACACAATCCTGACTGAAGACCAGTCGGATCGGGTCGAGTCGGCTCTGTGTGCGGAGGGCTTAAGTCATCATGAGGGCGATAGCTCGACCAGTTCCGGAGGAGCTAGGGGCATGGGGACACGACCCCCCCCCCCCCCCCCCACCCCCCCCCCCCCCCCCAAAAAAAATAAATAATAATAATAATATATATATATATTTTTTTTAATAATAATAAATAAATAATAATAATATTAATTTGACAAATACAAAATAGATGATGAGGAGAATCTCCTTTAGAATAATTACTGAGTGCCCCCGCCCCTATGGCCCGGATTCACAAAGGAGGTTTGTGTAAACCATGGTTTAAACCATGGCCTACATCTATGGAGTGCTGCTCATAGATAAGACAAAAACAATTTATAATTTATAATGATATGACTCTTAGTGCTTGCTAACCAGCAAATTTCACCATCTGGGAAGAAAACATGTATTTGGTGACTTACGTAAATGTGTAGCATCAACATTGTTAACAAGTAAGGAGTTTACATTCTTTCTCTATACGTTTTCAAAGGGTACTCCATAGATGTAGACCATGGTTTAAACCATGGTTTACACAAACCTCCTTTGTGTATTCCACCCAATCGGTTTGACCATGGTACGCCACTGAGCTCGACCATGGTGCTAGTCGAGCTTCTAACCGACATCCCGCTGGTTTCCCCCCTCTAATCTCGTAGAGGGCGTATGCCCAGATCGAGTTGTGGTTTTTAAATTAAATGACAGTCAGTCTAGCACATATAAAGAGCTGTATATGAAAAATTACTACTCTAGCAATGGTCTAGCAATTATATCGCCACTTTATTTATTAAATTAGTTTTAATAAGTAAACAACTAAAACAAATATAAAATGTACGTGATCGCGAGATCATTTTAATTTACTATGAATAGAATATAAAAACAAACTTGCTGGATAGTCGAAAATTATGCCTCCGCTATCACGCAATTTGTATATCAAGCCAATATTAACATGCACTGAATTAATACTGTAAACTCAATTTTGATGGTAATTCATCAACCAGATCTTGAGATATCACATTTACGAGCTATTTTGGCATAATGTATACCTTTGACCCCAAGATTGTAGTGATACATTGGCTCCACAAGATACATACAGGTACCAACCCAGATAACAATGCTACGTTGGCCCATCGTTGGCCCAATGTAGGCGGTCATGTTGGGCCAACGTCAAAACGTGACGTTTTGCCCACGTCATTCTTGCCGCTGGGCCCTCGTCGGCCCAACCCCCATAAGCCAACGTCAATTGCCAATGTTGCGCCAACGTTTGCCCAACCTTTTATTTTGCTATTTCTGACGTCAAGCCAACATTGAGCCGACTAAATCCCAACGTTCATACGACTATATAAGTGAATGGTGGCCCTACGTTGGCTTGCCTACCGTCGTAATGCGGTTATTTGTCAAACGTTAGTACGACGTCAACTAGCCAAGCAATATCCAACGTAGTAGGCGAAACGTTGGCCCAACGTTTGCTTTTCGACCATATAAATATGATTGTTCGTCTAACTATCACCCAACGTTGTTTCAGCGTACATTTGCCGACCAGTTTGCCAACAGTCAACAGCCAACGTCGGCTTAACGTTGTTTTAACGTCAGCTCGCCGACTGCAATAATATGGTTGTGAATTTACCGTAGGCCAACGTTGGCTAAACGTTGTTTTTCCAACCCAGACGGTGCTGACTATAGACTACGTTCCGCCAACGTCGCATTGTTATCTGGGAAGTGTGATTTAATTAAATCTTACATTCATTTCTTGAGTTTTACAATTACAAGCTAATTCTGTGACCTTGAACGGTGACCTCATGACCCCAAAATTGTATGGCTACATCAATCCCCTAAGATACATTCAGGTACCAAGTTTGATTGAAATCTGACATTCAGTTCTTGAGATTTTGCCATTACAAGCTATTTTAGCATGTATTTATAGAGTCATATGACCTTGATCTTTCACCTCATGACCCCAAAATTGTATGGTTTCATTGGCTGCCTAAGATACATTCAGGTACCCAATTTTGATTGAAATCTGCCATTCAGTTCTTGAGATTTTGCCATTACAAGATATTTTTGCATATATATTGCGCCCTGTGACCTTCACCTTTGACCTCATGACCCCCAAAATCTATTCAGATTATTTTCACCTTAAAGGCATATATGCGTGGGTTATAAAGGGTAGTCAGCAAATTCCAACTCGACTCCACCGTAATCTCTCGAGGTAAACTCACGATATGTGTTGGATCGATCGAAGAGCGGTGCTTCGAAATATCTGAACACGGGCCTTCTTATGAAATTGCATGCAGCAAGAATTTCTCACGCTGTCACCTAAGACATCAAACAGCGGCGCTTTGAAGTATTTGCGGTTAAGCGTGTTACGTGATATTTTCGCTCGTAAACATCTCTGATGGATCTCCATTCGACTAGTACAAACATTCCGAACGCGACTATTTTGTATGCATTTTTTACTCGGGTATTCGGAAGCCGGGACAGTTTGCGATCGCTACTTATAACTGAGCCAATGGGGATTACGTACCGTGCGTAAAAGTGCGCAAGATGGATCCACGCGTCTAATAACCCACGCATATATGCCTTTAATATGTACACTCATACCAAGTTTGAAATTGATCCGTCAACCGGTTCTTGAGATATCGCGAGAACGAAAATGGGACGGACGGACGGACTTACGTACGGACGGACGGACGGACGGACAACCCGGGAACATAATGCATACTAATAATAATAATATACTCTATTTATATAGCGCCTAATATGATTGATAATCATCTCTAAGCGCTTTACAATGATAATATTATCCCCGGTCATGGGATACTTCGTTGGCGGAGGCATAAAAATGAGCATTGAAAAATGTTTCTGGGAAGTCCAACAATCGATAGGCCTCTTGCTTCGTGGTGAGGACAACAACATATCAATTTAGAGGACTATTGGGGTTTGATTCCCGGCGAAGCCTTTTTAAAAATAATGTTATGATATGTTGGTCAGTTTCCTCTGTTTAAATTTAAAATAATATGTCTGAGCTGAAAAGACATTATGATCTCCATAGAGTGTAGTCAAATACAGAATTAAAATATTCTACACATCTAAGGGGATGAACTTGTATAGCTTATCTTTCTGGATTTATGTAACTGACGAAAGTATACATGTACCCACAGACATAAAACATCGATTAGTGGCACAACTTAGTCTGGGCTAAAACAACAAATTACCTGTAACATGTTAAACCGTTTCACACCTATAGTTGTTCACATTGATGGTTGTCATATGCCACCAAAGAAACTCCCAGTCATATATGGCCATGTGTTTTGAACTGGGCCAGTAAGCGTTACACTGAGATCATGACAAATTGTTATTAAAGTCAAAATATTTTTATTAATTTACATCCAAGACCCATGAAGGTATACATTTTTGGAAAGGATATGGTACCAGGATTCCATTTGTGCTGTTTTAAAAACAACTGTACAGGGTGTGTCAAAAAAATGGACCAAGATATGACGAAAATGAGACAAAAAAGTACCATTTAAAAATCGCCACTGGAGAAAAATCTTATCCACCTCGTGAAATGTGTTATGCATAATTCAATTAACCGTGATTGCACCTTTCGTTTGGTATATAATTTGCTATGTTTCATATAGGATAATGTAATTTTGTGCAATCATATTTTTGTACAATATTTAGGTATGCACAATACAAGAGATCATGACAAAATGTACTCAAAAGTCAAAGTATCTTTATCCAAACGCATGAAAACAATTTTAGAAATATTGGATGAGGAATCTACTAATATGATGTAAATTTAAAACAACACTATTAGGTGTGTCAACAAATATATGTCAAAATATAACAAAAAGCCAGAAAATGTTAGATGAGAAAATTTGTTCTACTGTATAATGTTTACGTATGTTTGAGTATCCTTAATACTTCATACTAGTTTATTATGTGCTTATTCAGATTTTATATGTGGTCAAGTGATGATGCAATGAACTTGTCACTTCTGGTAAACTGTTCTGGGAAATGCCTTTTAGACATTTAGATCTATGCTCCCCTCATCTTATGCTCATTGCCCTCTACATGGCTTTCTATTATGCTTTAAAATGTATGCTCCCCTCCTCCACCATGCAAAATCCATAGCCAATCATTTAATCTTGGTTTTTTGTAGGATAAATCTTTCAAATTGAATCTTAACTTTAAGTGGGCACTTGACCTAATTAATTGCATGACCAACTCACAAAAGGCAAATTAAGTCTTTTGTGTGATTCTACATGCACATGAATACATGGTATGTGCTCAGTGCACGAGTCATGCTATTATGCTCCCAAATCTATGCTCCCGCATCTTATGCTCATTGCTTTCTACATAGCTTTCTATTATGTTCTCAAATTTATGCTCCCCTCCTCATGCTCCCCTCCACCTCCACCTTCCAAAATCGTACTTGGTGGTAAGGAATTCAAATTTACATAACAATGAAAGATTAAAATTCCTTTTTCTGAATTTAAATCTGTAGTCACCTAAATAGTCTTTACTTTGACCCCAAATATATCAATGTAGCCTTTGTTTTAAAAGTTTGGCGCTCATTTAAAGTACCATGCATGTTGTACAGATGTAACAACACCACATATTTACAGGCCCAGTTCAAAACACATGGCCATATAGCACAACCCGTAATATAATGTCCTTGATGATAGAGGACGGTAAGGACGTGTTATTACTGGAGGCCAGTTATACTCTATGACTGGAATGTCAATGGATGCCTTCGCAGATGGATTCGCATTACTAATGCAGACAATTATCAGATGGTAAAGTTTTATAATCAGTTACTGGTAATTTAGGTATTTTTTAGTTGTGCCACTAGTGAATATTCGGGCCATTGGTTGTATTTTTGTCCGTGCTTCTTTTTGGTTAAGGTGGCCAGAGGTATGGTCTATCTGGAGAGCAAGGGTGTGGTACATCGGGACCTGGCGGCACGAAATGTCCTGGTTGGACAACACGGAGAATGCAGGGTGTCCGATTTTGGTATGACCAGCATAGTGCACGACAGATACTACTTCTCGTCATATGGTAAGCCTTTTAAAAACTATTCGGTGGTCCTGCATTTTTTACGTCATTCTAAAATATGCCTGCAAACAAGACTAATCCCGAGCCCCCGAAACAATCAACCAGTCAACATGGTCGATGCGATTATGGGCTAAACTAGAACAGCACAGTCACATTTTTGTATAACCCCCGACCACGGACATCCATTTGTATCTTTCTTCCATACTTTGGCCTCTAGACAATCTGTGGAAGTAAAATGAAGATTCACATTGTACCATGTTTTCGTATTCAAGGAATCTATTGAAATGACTTTTCAAGCTCCTCAAGTCGTTGACGTATAGTGTTTAGCTGCCGCCGCGGGTAAGAAATTAAACGACCGTCAATATTCTGATACTATAGAAATGCTTTCTTGTACTTAACCTGGCACACGGATACTATTAACGTTTAAAAGATAGTTCAGTTTGGGTTTAGAGGGCGCTTAAAGGAAGGTAATGAACAACTAAGTGTAGAATTGAGTACAGGATTCTAAGGAAAAATTAACTTTGATTGATCCGAATCGGTTCGGAAACAGCTGAAATATCCATAAATATGTCCGATTGAATCAATATTGGGCCCCATCATGTAATCAGTAATTATGATAATATTAAAAATACCTACACATTTTCGAAAATATACCAGAATGACTTTCGAATTAATTTTGATGATCTCTTTATCATGTCTGTTGAATAATTGTCAAAGGTCACGTTCACAATTTTTGATATTAAAGGAATGGTTGAAACTGTCAGGTGTCTAGAGGGCACCCTATTGTGTAAACGGCTGATTTTTTAATGGAAATAGCCTTCATTTCTAGCCCTAAGCCGTTTATATATTTTTCTACAATTCGAGCATTGTTGAATAATAACTACATTATATTGTTTTTAATGATAATAAGGAAGATTTAGTTACTCAAATTCAGTTCGACCAGTACTGTACTATCCCTTTAAAGAGTATCTAGATGTTTCAAGGAGTGTATAGTATCACAAGTCGAAATAACGGCTAGTGTAGCGTTCTATTATACGAGTCATTTTCATAACTTCGAATCCCTAACACGTCTTCTTTTAATAATCTTGCAATTACCCATAGGAGATGATTTGCCCGTCAGATGGACTGCTCCAGAGGCCTTGCAGACCAGGAAGTTCACCATCAAGTCAGACGTGTGGTCCTTCGGGATGCTGTGTTACGAGGTCGTGACCAAAGGAGGACTTCCGTTTCCAAGTATGGACAGTATTGATGCATCTGTCTACCGAGGGAGACGGGGCAGGGGGAGGGGGAGTTAGATGTTCTTTTCAAGACATTCTTCGAAAAAAAAATAGCCTCTTCTTTTGTTGTATTTTGAGTATCCGTGAAAATTACACAAATCAGTCTAAAAAACTGAGCTTTCACCCTCAACTCCGCAAGCAAGATGTATAGTCCTTTGGGATGCCGTGTAACGATGTAGTGACCTACATGACTGCATGGCTGAGTTCATTCCCCAAGTATAGAATGTATAGGGACCTTTCGATTGCATGCTCACAAGTGGACGTGCATTACATCACGATTAGGCCCCATCCGCCACGTTCACCCATTGTTTGGTCACCCGTCTCAGTACCAACGTGGATTTGACCGATTTGGAGTTCGTACGTATACTAGAACGAGACGATTGGCCGAACAATGGTTGAACATGGGGACGGGACTCAATAGTGACGTAATGCACGTACCAGTCTAGTTACTATGAGCACGCAAATCAAAGAGTCCCTATTGACGTATGAAGAAGGGGAGGGAAGGGGAGAGTTTATATAGATATATTCAAAACATTTTTCGAAGAAATAACTCTTGCCATAATTAGTTGGATTCTCCGTGTCAGTCTAAAAGACAGAGGCCGGTATTCTAAAGTCGTGTCTAACGTAGTCATGACTAAAGTTAAACAACTGTTTAGTTAGACAGGAATTAAACACGAGGTCGCGTCTAAGTCCTGTCTAACTAAATTTCGTATTCTGAAGTCGTGTCTAAGTCGTAACTAACTAAACACTTGTGTAACTTTAAACAGGACTTCTGCGCATGCTCCGGTATGCATATCTGACGTAATACCGCGCTCTGACGTAATTGTGCGCTCGGGCTGCAGAGGCGATAAGCAGAATGCGCATGCGCAATTCATGCTATCGATCCATATATCACCGATATCGTATCGCTGATCGCAATCGTATAAATGGCACGGAGTTTTCGGCTGATTAAACTTAAAATTCAAGCAGAAAAAAAGTCTCTTACAAGCTGGATATTTCACTTTAGACCAAGGAATTTACAAGACGTCACCAGACAATAAGGTTTGTTGATATTATCGAAGAAAATGATAGGGCAACACGTGAACAAATCCTGCAATTCTTATTTGAAGTTTTGAGGGTGCACGTACAGTTATCCTCCGCCGCAACTTCCCGGTAGAGTACAAGAGAGTGTGCTGTAGATTGCAAATCAGCAGAATCGCGCTCTTAAACAGGACTTAAACAACCCCTCGCATGTAACTAAAGTTAAACAGGACTTAGACAGGTCCTGGACTTCGAGCTTAGCTTGACTTCAGAATACCGGCCAGAGTGTTCACCCTCAAGTGAGATGTGTGGTATTTTGGATAATGTGTTACAAAAGGAGGACTTCCGTTCCCGAGCATATGGACATAATTGACGTACCAATGGAGGGAGATTTGTGCGGTGGGGTCAATGGGGGGGGGGGGGGGGGGGGGGGGAGCAACATTCATCCATGGTGCCTATTAAATAATGAGTTGCGATCAAACAATCAAAGTGAAATCTTGAAATACCACTCATAGTATAACCAGTCACCAGTAATATAATGGCCATGGTCATCCTCGCCATTGTAGTACCGGTGGCCGGTTATAAATAGAGGGATCTGTTGGATAATTATGAGAAACAGTTATTGAGAAACATAATTATCCGGTGGCATATGAACACATTCAATGGGGTAATACAATTCCACGGGTGTGTAACGGTTTAACCAGTTACCATGGTTACTGAGATTTTAGCCTGGACTAAAGGTGTGCCACTTTATGAGGGTTGGGCATTACTATCTAAATGATATGGCTATGAACACATTTCACAAATAATGTTGACTGAATTAAACCTCGTCAGCGTGTATATTGAATTACGATTTGTGTGTTGTTTCCCCCATAGACGAGCGCAGCAACAGTTCAGTACGGGAAATCCTCCATGACGCATTTTACGTCTTGTCGACTTTCCATCCCCGCGATTGCTTGCCCCAGAGGGGCGAGTGCCCGGATCGACTGTATGCCGTCATGTTGCGTTGCTGGACCGTCAACAAGGAAGACAGACCGTACATCTCCAGCCTGATGGACCAGATTGAGCACATTCTTCTAGTTTTGAACAAGGCCCCGAGCCCCTGGTAGTGTTGCCTCCCTTCTTGCAGAACTTAACCAAAAGTCTCGAACACGGACGCATCGATCCTTACCCCTCCTCGCACAATTTGTTCAAAGGCCTCGTACACGGACCCGCCCCCTTGCACATCTTACCAAAGGTTTCACAACCGCCCACCCTGCTTGCAGACACTATCACGCCCTCCACCCTACCTTGCTTGCACAACTTAACTGAAGACCTTATTCATAGTAACCCCCTCCCACCATTTTTCTTTTTTGCAGAACTAAACTGAAGACCTCGAAAGACTGGAAAAAGAACACCCCATCTTAGACCAATTAGAATTGCATTTTTTTTCTGCAAGTGTGTGTGTGTGTGTGGGGGGGGGGGGGGGGGTGGGGGGCACACGTGTTTCCCAGCCCCGCCCATTGTGTGCCCCCACCCCCATTGCTACGTCCCTGACATGCCTGATGCACTCACTATCACGCTCAATCTGTAGCAATATAGTTACCAGGTTACAGAGAGCGGGGCGTTTGTATAAAGTGTTGCCATCTAGCTTTGTGGGCCATTTGGAAAGCGCCCTCTTAGGCGGCAACACAGTTTCTTTAAGTTGTGATCAATGTTTTCTCTTGTATGCATGTTTAGTATAATGCGTAGTATCTTAATCTTGTTTTATATTATGTTTACCTTTTTATATTTACCGCTATATACATACTGTAGCTATATGCGTTGTATATAATAACGCTTTTGAGGAAATCTTTGACAGAATCTGTACTGGAAGAGAGGGCGCTAATGCCAGTTTACGTCATTGTTTTGTTAAATTGGGATGTGCTTCCAACACAGTTACCCACACTGCATAATAATAATAATAATAATAATAAGAAGAAGAATATTAATAATGATAATAATAATAATAATAATGATAATAATAATAATGATAATAATAATAATAATAATAATAATAATAGGTTCAATTTATATAGCGCCTTATATGAAACAATAATTATCAAATGTCTCTTACTAGTTAAAATGAATTAATACGACTTGCCATATTTGTGTCGATGCAATACACTAAAAAAAACACTGTAAAGCGGTTATTATTCTTTGCATATCCTTGCCATAAAAGAATTTAAATGATCATAGTACTGTATTATAACTCTTATGGCTTAATGTAAGACTCTCTCATAATGCCTTTTTCTGTTTTCCTTCTATTTTCCTTCTCCACTTCTCTCCTTTCGCCTTTCTCCCTTTTCCTACTCTACGTTTCCATTATCTCGCCTTTTTCTAAATTGTCATAATGTGTCTAATGGTGTTTGAAGATGTATGTATGTAAATGCTTTTAAATGTTGATATTTTAGATGTTTTTTTATTATATGGATCTGATCGATTGTTATGAATAGTAGTGATATTGGGCAATTCCACGCCAAAGTGGACATTTGACCAAAACATTTACAAGCATTTTTATGATACAAATTTGGTATCAAATCAAAGCTTAAATTCTATATTTTTGGAATTCAATGAGAAAATTTTAGTTTTACATAATTTTAGTTGTTTTTTTATAATAACTTTATAACCATAATTGAACCCCACAAATTTGACATTTTTGTGAAAAAGTGTTTTGATCCTGTGTTTGTTTTATATTTCCCCAGTTAAGCCTAAAAACCATTATTCTGACTCCTGAGATATGACCATTTCGTAAAATAGTAAATTTTTATGATTTATTTGATTTGTTATGCTTCAATGACTTCTTATTTTCAGCCTATGAAAATGTCCTTCCGTTACCGAAAAATCAATATTTTTAATTTTGTGGCTCACATAATTGTTAGAGAGCAGACCAATCTTCAGTGCAAAGCAAGTTCAAGTAGGCCTTCCCATTGCTAACAATTGTATTACTCATTGTTTCTTCGTTAATTAATAAATAACAAAAGAAAATGTCCTTCCGTTACCATACACATGGTAACAGATGGACAAGGTACCTCATATTACATATTATGACAAAATTTATGTTCAAAAATTTGTCTCTCATATATGAAAACCCAAAATAATGAGACAATACCTGCAATGGCCAGCTATCAGTGGCGTAGCGTGGTCAGACTAGTAATTTTCTGTGTTTCAACCAATCAGATTTGTGCATTTAGAACATTTGATCTGGCTCACAATTGATTTTATCCCTTTCTGCAACAGGGCCCTTGTACCATGATGCCATTTGTCTGGATTTCTATTGTATGGGGATTAGTAGGTCTATTTAACTGTGGTGAGCCAGGGTGTGAATAGGCTCTGATCATGACTTTGAATAGGTTTTTTATATACAATACACCCCTATAGAATTCTTGGACATGGGTGTAGGTCTAAAATAATTAAATTTTACATGAAATTTGCAAATTAAAAACAAGGCTGTAGAAAAAGCAAGAAATAACATATCTCCAATTCTTTCATATGTTGTAGTAATTATATCAAGCCAAGATTTAAGCAAAAAAAAATCTAAAAATTATTTTTTTAAAGGTGATTTGACATGGAATGACCCTACTGTGTCATATCATACATTATAGTCCATTATGTCCTTCCGTTACCGAACATTGGTCCGCTTTGTGTGAAATAACTCAAATATCTGTGGACAAATTTTAATCAAAGAACAAGTAAATTCTTCTTAACCCTTCAGAGAATGAAATGTGTACCCTTAAAATATTTTGTATTATTTAATATCACAGAGTTTTAGTTAAAACTGATTTGATAACAATACCTTGTCCATTTTAGTGTCCTTCCGTTACCGACCTCATTTGTATGCATATTCAATATTGTGCGGAGATTAAAAAAAATAAAAATTATGGGACCTTAAAACTGTATGTTTTGGAAGTATTGTTATCAAAATAGACTGTTCTAACAACACAAGTATTTAAAAATGTCTTTCTTAAAGTTGACAATTTGTGTCTGAGTGTCCTTCCGTTACCATGGATTGACCATGAATAAGAGCGATTGGAGCATGAAATATAGTAAGAAAAAAATAGAAATGTAAATGCTTCTGATGTCCATATGCTATCTATGATGCAAACTCATTTTAGACCACAAAAGAGATGTTTCCTTCTCATAAATGGTCTTTACATTTCAAAATTAATTTTATTGTACAATTCCAATAGACTTTTCAGAGGTCCTTCCGTTACCGTCCTTCCGTTACCGAACACTGGAGTAATTAATTTCTCATAATTAATATACCAATGTAGATATTTTTCTTAAAAGGTGGTGTTATACTCTGTGAACATAAGGAAATTGACTAGTAGCCAACTTAACATGATAAACCTCGTAACTTCACGGAGATTGGGTCATAACTAAAAAAATTGAAAATCCATGTCCATTTTGGCGTCCTTCCGTTACCGGCCTCATTAGTGTCCATATCTAATTTACATAATGCGGTCAAAATTTTAGAAATAGTGGAAATCAAAGGTGTCCCAACAAGGATCAAAGACATGCCATTTAGAATAAAAAATCAAAAGCAGGATCCTGGAATTATTTGATTGAAGTTCCAAAATTGTGTCTGAATGTCCTTCCGTTACCGTGGAATTGCCCTATTGTAAACCCAAGACTATTTTCCACTGAGTTGGACCAATGGAATTGAATCGAATAGGAAAATACAAATATTTCAGACTTCAAAAGTGACGTCAAGACTTCAAGTGAAGTAAAAAAAAAATAAATAAATAAATTTAAAAAAAACTTTTCATGACCCTTGGATGCTACTATGAACATCCATGAGGCGAAAGGTCATATTGATACAGGACTTAAAGTGAGGCCTATAAAGTGTCAGATATTGCCCATAATGACATTTGAGACTTCAATCCTATAACCAAATCATTGTAAGATATGTCCGAATGATATGCAAAAGTTTCATTGAAAAAGAACACTGCTTTCCTGGTTAAAAAAAACCGAACATATGTGTCATCTTTACAACGGACGTTTATGAGGTTTATGACCGTTTGTTAACGCTTTTGAGCTGAATAATAGATATCGTCATACAAAAGGGGCATTTAAAAAAATCTTACTCTATTTTATTCTTCTCTTACCATAAGCTAAACAACACGGTAGAAGAGAAACGAGGAAGCTCCAAGTAATTTTTGTGGAGTTAGACACTTTACCATGTTTACAGGCCTCACTTTAAGTGAAACAAGAAAAACGATTTATTTGTACTAGTCCATCTCTAGCCTATATATTATTATCGATATATACCACTTGTTTATTCACTTAAACAATAATTATATCAGGGTATTTGCAATCTGAAGAAAAAAAAACACAATTTAAAATGAAAGGTGCAAATCATTTTGACTTTAAACTTAGAACATGGAATCTCCTTGATAATACAAAATATTGATGATTAAAAATGATGGCGTGTTTTATCAAGAGCAAACACAGATTTTATAGAAAGGTCTTTTAAATATAGAGGTGCAATACTCCATAATTTCTTATCTGTAGAAATAAAACCCTTGCCAATGTAAGACTTTTAAAACTTGCAATATCTTCATGAAAATATATGCATTTAAATTTCTGAATTTGAATGTACATTTTTATACTTTTATACTTGTAACTGTTGATGTATCTGAATTCATGGCTAATTTGTTTATTGTAATTTATAATGGGTACACTAATAGGGTATAATTTTTTGTTTTCTCTTTGTCTTTTTATCTGTTGATGTATTACATGTCTGTTACAACTCGTATCAGATCTGTATGCTATATCTAATGTTTACTTGTTATGTAATTTGACTATTTCATTTTTTTTTCTTAAAAGGTAATTCCTCAAATATCTTTTATTTTCATAATTTTGTTTTTATGTAACTTAATTCTGGACCCCATGGAAGATCAGGTGTGTCATGTTGGCGCACCTGAAAATGGGCCATCCAGCCGTTGTTTAAAATGTGAACTTGTTTTTTAATATTTTGTTATAGTTGTTGTATTTTTTATAACGGACAATAAAAATCAATCCATCAATCAATCAATCAATCAGAAATGTTCCGACAAGTGTGCAAAGCAACCGTCTGCTTTGAGTAAATAGGCTAAGCAGTCAGCTGTGACCGTACCCGTACTCTGGCTACGTCGCGAACTATTTGCAGTTTCGCAGTGAAGAATACAGGGAACGTCTCCTTGCTCGAGTGAACAAGCGCGCTGATTGGCTGACCCATTGAAGTACTATACTTCAATGGGCTGACCACGCCGCTCCGTACTCGCTCTACACCCAACGATAATTCACCCAAGGATGTTGATTCACCCGACAACCGTAGTAGATTTCCACGGTACGGGGGTATTTTTGGACTGAGTGCGACCACCCTCTGAGATTAGCGTACAAGAATCCCTCCGTAGCATTTGCGAAAAGCCTCTAATGACAGTTTGAAATCGCTTTGAAATACCCCAATTGTTCTCATTTTACCATTTTATTTTGAAGATCAAATCATGAGATGTTATATACTGAAAAGAACTGTATCGTTATTGTTTTGAAAAATTGTATATCAATAAAGCAATGTTTAAAGAGGAATTTTACTAGGACCATTTTATTCTTTCCACTTATTAATTTGTTACGAAGTTGTTATTATTCATAAAATTAAATGTAAACAATATTTTTCATAAATATAAATGTAAATAAAGATCACCACAATACATTCCGAGATAAAGCAATTGTGCTCGGGTAATTTGCTCGTGTTGTATTGTATGTTTGTTTGTTTAATCGTGCGTGAGTGTGTTTTGTTTTGTTCGTGCTTGTGTGAATGTTTGGGTGTGTGTACATGTGTGTGCGTACGTTTGTGTGTGTGTGCGTGTGTGTATGTATGTGTGTGTACATCCTAAAGGGAATGTTGCCAAATTATCTGTCCTCTAGCGTGGTGGGACATAATAAAAGAGGGCACACATAACGCATTTCTATATTTCTGATAGGAACTTACCCTTATTAACTTGTTATTGTTTTTGATAAATACTTGGGGGACGCTTCCCCACCCCCTCCCCCTGCGCTACGCCACTGCCCAGCACAATGGCATAGCAAGGAGGGTGGGGGGGGGGGGGGGGGGCTCCAACCTGCGATCGTAAGCGCTATTCGCTTCAGATAGGATCCAGGGAGTGCAGCCGCCCCCCGGAAGCTTTTGGATATTCAAAGCCCGAAAGTCAAAACTACCGGCTTACAAGCATCCAACCAAGCAAACAAGTAAGCAGAAACAGGAAAACAGGAAAAGGGGCATACTTGGGGGAGGGAAGAGGCTCCGGGCTCGGGTACAGGACCCCCCCCCCCCCTCCCCTTTGATACGCCACTGTCCCAGCATTATACTTTGCGGTAGTCCTTGTTCCGGACTTTGTTTTATCATTATATTGCTATGCTGCGCTATTCTATTTGGCCGTCAGATGGCCCACTCCATGCGAGGGCAGAGCGCGTATACGAGAAAGGGGGTTGAGCACTGACCTCTACTAATGGACGGGCGGTCATGGCTCAGTAATTGAGGCCGCGGGCTGCGGGCGCGCGCCATGTTGGGACCATCAACCCGTAACAGCGGATATATGCACTAACGTGGTAGTGCATTATACTTGCTACGGAGTTGTTGCTCACCATGGCATTTTTATATCCCTTTATCCCCCCAGGAATGAAATATGATCATATATGTGAAGTAAATAGTCTTAGTGATTGAATACTAGCATAATTAATTAAAATTATCCAGCGTATTGAATCACAGCTCAAGCAATGATAATTCGCCATTTGCTATGATGCTTACACGATAACATAAGGTATATATGCGCGCCGGCGTTGCCTGGAGAGATTCCGCCTCGGATTCCCGCTATTGACCCGATCTTATAACTATTACTCGCCCCTAGTTTATCTCTTATTTTCCCCTTGTTTTTAACAAGATTGTGTTCCCTATGTAAAGATAGAACTTTTCTGCTGTTTTCATTAATTTATTTAATTGTACCATGCGTTCATGCATCACTTTACTATACCATATGGCACGTCATCATCCTCGTATATCAAAATATCATAACAAGAAAGCCAATCTTTGTTTTCTTTCCTTTTCAATTTATTTGATAACATGTTTTCCGCGTTCTTCCTGAGATTACTATTTCAAAGGGCATGTTTTGTGAGTTATGGTTCATACTGTTTCCTTTATGGTTTGTTTTAAATCATTATGAACATCGATCAGAGATCGATCATGGAGGTTATAAAACGCTTCTGAAGAAATTCGAAGTTCGACCATATGCAACCTCTATTTATTAGATGTTCAATACTTTACATTAATTGGAGAGACATGTTGTCGTTGGTGTTGTTGGTGTTGTTTTGTGTTTATTGCCGTTCTTCATTCATTTTGAGCCAATCTGTTTTTGTTTTCTTCCTTCTTTTCTCTTTTTTGTTTCAACTCAAATTAATTGCTCCTCAAGTTTAAAAAATACATTATGTATCTTTCTATATGCCCATGGTTTACACATACCAATATTTCCCATCCGTAAACGATGCAATATAGATTACAATTTTAATATTATTCAAATTACAATGGTAGGCCTATACGACTGAGTTACATTATTTTGAATATTTTCCAAGGAAGATTCAAAGTCCTCCCATCTTTGTTACCATTTAACATAACACTTTTGTTTAATCGTACTATTCATTTCACTTTATTACAAATCTCCTTTTTCATGTTTTTCCCCCAAGCCATGTTTTGCTTCTCTATCAACCATTTCATTGCATTAATTCCACAATGACTCGGTATCCCCTCAAAATTCACCATGATTCCTTGTAAATTCAAGTGAGTGCATAATACCAATATTTCATATACAAATGTATCTTCTTTCATTATTTCACTTTTTATGGGCTGTAATTAACTTAATGAGTCACTTTTTCGACAGAAAAACATAGCCTTAGTATAGGCTTTATGAATTCAAACATACATTTTCAAACCCCAATCACTTATTCAATTATATCAAAAATACATTTTCAAGTTTACAATCACATTTTTGTCATCTATTTAAACTAATCTATCAGTACAGTACACTATTTATAATAAATGTAGCAACCTAATATATATATATATAAGAGGTAAACTATAATCTTTTCTGACACAAAACATAACACATGGGACTGTAGGCGGCCCAATGACTGCAAACAACTCGCCTATGAAACGTGATTTCAGCCTTTTTTATGTCATTATCATTTCGATTTGTACAGCCAAATGCCATGTAATGTGCCTTCCCTAATCAGAATAAAATCAACACTTTTTTTATCTAACGAGAACAATTGGTAAAATTAATCTGAAAAATGTTTACAAATGTTACACACTATCAACAACGGGTTATCGACGGTCGGATGATGGTCCCAATATGGCCGCCGTGTGCGCGCGGCGGCCTCATTTTTGAATGGCCAATCAACGTACAGCCGCCCGTCCATTAGTTAGTAGAGGTCAGTGGGGTTGAGCCATCACTGCTGATGTGCAGATCTCTCCCGTTGGCGGCTCTGATACCGGTGACGGAGTTCAGCACGCGAGGGTCTAGATCCTAGACTAACTTTGCGGTCGCGTAGAGCTGCATCTAACAGTTGCGTCAGAGATGTCATACAGGAAGTTGCGAAATGGCAGTGACATTTCGATGCATTGACGTTACCACAATATGCTAGAATAAAGGAAAGCGCATATTAGGGGTGCAAGCTATGGGTCATTATGTTACAAGAGCTCAATCGAAACAAAGGGTATGGATGCTACAATTGGGTAATGTTATAACAAGTCACTTTTAATACTTTTAAATCTATTCCCCGTGACGCCTCTCTGTTTTCATATGTTTTTGTTTCAATTATGGGGGAGAGAGTGCACATTTAGGCTAAGGTATCTCAACGTGTGATTAACATGTCGACATGCTAGCTTTCTGCGTTGTTGTTGTTTTGTTTGATTGTTTGTTTATATATAGATGTGCCTATTTAAGGTTTTTTTTTTTTTTTAAAGGGGACCACCACTCAAAGAACACTGCAGGTTTATATATTTTTTATACCGTTGTTTGATATCAAACAGTGAATTGTGCAAAGGGTTGTGTAAATCATACACAATACAATGCATCACCAACACTTACGGGTTCCTAACCAATAGGGCCTCACCTGCATAACGTCTGCGAGTGCGCCAATTCCATACACGTGTACGTTTGGAGACAATAGAAAAACAGAATAGCCTACGCGTACGTATTTAAGCAATACTTATGATAGTCTTCGTCTACAGACCCATGAACACAGTTACTTTGGTATGGTGATGAGTTTTCCAATTATATAATTCGTCTGGAAACCTATTTTTCTGAACTTGTTAGTGGAATGGACTACTCAAACTGTTACCTTTCTTTTTTTAAGAATACAATGTATGGGTGTTGGTTCCCATTAATGTCCATAATAAGCCCCATTGCATCCTTGGTGTGCTAGTTCCCTGAATATTATGGTTAATGTTGTATTATTGTATGTGCCCCTAATACTCACAAATTATTAAATTTAGTTCCTTACAGTAATTTGTATGTATTGTCGCTCCCAGGCTCGGCAGCAGCTAGCGAACCCCTAATATCGCCTGCCAAGACTTCCGGTTAACATTTGACATCCTCCACAACCCCCAGTCCCTCGCTTTATCAAATACACGGTGACTCAGAAAAGTCATAACTTCATTTCCGCTCCATTATCATCAATGGTTGCACCAGGGGTTCAACGGTGTGTGTGTGTGTATAGGGGGGGGGGGGGGGGGGTCTTATTAAGAGGCACGGATTAGTCCCCGGCTTAAAGGGATAGTACAGTTTTGGTAAAACATAGTTTAAGTAACTAAACGAGGAAAGTTTTATATCTAATTAAATGACGCTTGAATGGTAGTATACTAAACGGTTCAGTTACAGTACTGTTCTCAATCATTCGGATAAATACTTATATGGATATTTCTGACTGTTTCTGAACCGATTTGGATAAAACAAAGTTAATTCTGATTTCAAACTTGTGCGCTCTTACAAATTTTACACTTAATTTTCATTACCATACTACAAAACAATTATTTATCGAAGCGCCATCTAAACACAAACTAAACTATCCCTATAAGATTAAAGGGATCTAGTAACTTTGTTGACATATGCAAAAAGTGATGAATGGTTGATGCAATGTATAGTGCTGTTATCTCATATATCCACAGGGTATTGTGTGAAAATTTCAAGTCAAATGGACATTGCATGGCCAAGTAATGAGCGAAAATGCAAAGTGATATTGGGTGATATTCACTAACTCACTGCATTCACTTTGTACAGGGATGAAAATCTCGCCCGGAGTTTTTCTTATCTGAATACTTTGATCGTACATATCTTTGTAACGAAAGGGAAATTTGAAAAACCGAAACCTGTCCCATGATTTTATTGTATATACGAATACAACAAGGTATGAGGGAACCGCTAGAATTAAAATTTTATTTTGAGGATTTGGACAATGTTACTAAGTCCCTTTAAGAGTTGTCTATATATCTCACGGTTCAAATTAAATTGCAATTATTTTTTAGTTCATACATATAGTTATCAAATACTGGATGAAGTATCGATTAATATAGAAATGATCCCCAAATTAGTACTCCAGATAATGTGTAACTATCTTTCGAATAATGTTTTATTCCAAGGCTACAAATGGCTTTCCATAAAAGTTAGGTCCGAATTAGAGTTAAAGGGGTAGTGCAGTCATGGTATAAAGGGCGCTTCAAGAACAAATTTGTTTGGTAATAATATATATTATAATGAAAACTGAGTGTCAACTTTGAAAGAGCATACAATTATAATGACAGAATAAACCTTATTTGAATAAATTCGGTTCAGAAACAGCTGAGATATCAATAAATAAATTTAAAAAATATTCATAAAGTCGAAGCAATTTATAAATAGTAGGCCTGTCATATGGATGAAAGCCTATATATTTATATTTCATTAAATAGTCCATATTACGAAGTTCGGAAATGTGGGCATAAACAAAAACAGATTATGGTTAAATCCATACTTGGATTAGGGATACGCTCGTTCAGGAAATCCAAGGAATATTATTTTTGTGTGTACTTAACCAATTGCCTGCCGGAGATTGTTGAACATGCATCAAATCAATATGAATTCAACTAGTATATATCCTTCAGACAAATTGGTGTTAAGTAACGTAGCTTAGCAGATGCTTAAAATGTAATAGTTATTTCTTTATAATAAACGTTTAGATGCTTGCCAGGACAGCTGATATATCTTACTAAATATATGGAATTATATCAAATCTGCTCCAGGATGTGGTTGGTCGAGTGGTCAATAGATCATTTATTGGACTTAACCCACTTTTATCTGTAACATAATAGTGCATCTCATGTGTGTATATTATGTCACTCAACATCCTTTGGCAGATGTATTGCGTTGCCAATTTAAAGGGATAGTTGAGTTTTGGTATAGAGGGCTCTACACAACAATTTAATAGACCGCTTCTGTAATGTATGCTAATAATATGCGCATGACGTCAGACTCTCCGTCGGCAAGCTTAACAAAAGTAACCATGTCCGGCAAGCTAGCTTGCCGGACTTTTTTAGATCAAAATCGGTTCAGAAATGGCTGAAACATCCATAAACAGGAGCATTTGTAATAAAAGTGGGGCCCCACATTTATTCGACAATTTCGAACCAGCCGTTCAAAACTTTAAAAAATGCTCCTCTTTTAAAAAATGTACAGAAGAGGTTTTTTTTTAAAGTTGTTGATAATCTCTCTATCTAATCACCATTTCAACAAAACATCACATGCACAATATTTTATTTAAAATGGTTCAAACCAAGGATTGTTTAGAGAGCGCCCTCTTGAGATTTAACCTAGTAATTTGTAATTTTGTATTCCTTTCGAGCATATTGGAGTTATAACTATTAGTTTGTAATGTAATGGTGCAGGTTTTGGTTACTAAAATTCAGTTTGACCAAAACTGTACTCTCTTTACCAAAACTCAACTATCCCTTTAAGGATGGTCCTAAATTATTAAGGTATACGCACTAATACAAAATAAACAAAAAGTAATATGAGAAGGTACAGTAACAAGGTTAACAAAATATGGATCAAATGATAGAGAAACGTTTGAACATTCCCCTGAAATATAACTTGTCATAATTATTCTTGCTCAAAAGTAGGCATACCAAACCACATAATTATATTGGCAATCGTCCATTATGGGTTAAGTCTTTAAAGGGACTTAGTAATATTGTCCAAATCCTCAAAATCCAATAGGAATTCCAGCGGTTCCCTTATACCTTGTTTTATTCGTATTACCAATAATAACATGCGACAGGTTTCGGTTTTTAATATTTCCATTTCGTTCAAGAGATATTTACGATTGAAGTGTTCGGATATGAAATTATCTACGGGACCTTTTCAGTCGTGTACAAAGTAAGTGCAATGAGTAAGTGAATATCACTTTGCGTTTTCACTCATTTCTCGGCCAAATAACATCCAATTAACTTGAAATGTTCACATATTACTCTCCAGACATATCAGATCACACCAATACACATGTTATTAACCACGCATCACTGTTTGCAAAGTTACTAGATCCCTTTAATGTTAAAATTTTGGAAATTTTGATGTGAGCGACTCCAGTTCCCTACTAGTATATCTCCGTGGAGTTAGTACAGGCTCCACCAGTTTCCCATATGCAATGGGTTTATTACAAGGTCAAGGAAAGTTTCCTCTTTGCTATTAAAGAATTCAAACTCTGTCAAGGATTCATATTCATTACATTAATATCTTAGGCCCTCTTTTGATGCCCGTTATTCTTTCCAACATTCCAACTATTATATTTTAGTCTATATAGAATCTCAAGTACATTCTATATTCATGACATTGGACATTTTTGTAAGAACATTATAGTTTTGTTAAGACTGCCACTTTACACCAAAATGTGTCATATATATATAAAATAACTTTCTCATGTCACGTACTCGTATAGCAGCCGGCGAGGATTTTCAAGGAACATTTTGTGAAATTGACTTGACGTTCTTCGCAGTGATATCACTTTCTGAAGGCTCGGTCACACATCGCCGGGTAGCGTAAACGGATGCCCAATCATGCATGCCAACGGAGAGTAAAAATTTTAATCTGTTCGACTCCGCTCGTAATATGCGTTTCTTGTTCTTTCCTTGTCAGGCGATTACGTTGTTCTATCCGGCGGAATGTCTTGTGCATGCATGAAGCAACGGAGATGACTTTCACCACCGGATAATTAATTGACTTCGCAAATTTTCTATTCGTCGGGCATCCGTTTACACTATCCGGTGATATGTGACCGGGCCTTAATGTATTGAAGAGTACCCCATCGGTGATGTCACTCTTCAACAGTCGGTGGGCACCTACACCGCTGCTAGATTAACTCACTAGATGCCGGGGGTGTTTCACAATCACAGACTTTAATCACAAATGACCTAACATAACTTTAAGTCTAATTTATAATTGAAGTTGAACAATTCTTTGTTACACACCCCAGGTCTACTGTATTGCACGTGTATAATTGTATAACAAAATAATTATGTAGACGTTTCTCACGAAAACACAATATCTCCATTTGTGTAACATAATTATTTGGGACTTTTCATAAATTTACACAAAGAACACGACATCCCCAATCATAAGGGGCTCCAAACCACTATCGTGTTGTTTTGATATTGTACAAAAATTGATTGACTTTTATTATATGGTTGAATAAATGACATAACATGAAATGAACAGAACATATTTATGACTTGTAATACTGCTTCAAAAGTCAAAACTATGTTATCACTCTTACATATCAACTAACTCTCTATATATTATCATGTGGGTTAAATTGGTGGCTATGCATGACAGTGAAAATAGAATCGTTACTCATCGTGACATAAGCGCGTTTCAGCTCCTGCTAGCTGTTAGCGAGCCCGTACAGTTGCTAGCTCAACTTAAAGGGACTTAGCAACATTGTCCAAATCCTCAAAACTTACTTTGGAACTCTATTGGTTCTCTCATACGGCTTGTCATATTCATATTGACAATAGAAGCACGGGACAGGTTTCGGTTTTTCAAATTTCCATTTCGTTCAATTACGATTGAAGTGTTCAGATATGAAATTGTCTACGGGATAATTGCCGTGTATACAAAGACCAATGAGTTAGTGAATATCACTTTGCATTTTTGCTCATATCTCAGCCCCCCAAAAACATCCAATTAACGTGAAATGTTCACACATTACTTTGTGGACATATCAGATCACTCCAATGCACATTTTATTAATCACTCATCACTTTTTGCACTTGCCAACAAAGTTACTAGATCCCTTTAAGCAGAAACCTTTTCTCTTATTAGGGATCTAGTAACATTGTCAAAATCCTTTTAAAAAATACTTAGATCTCCAGCAGTTATCACATAAATACATGGTCGTTTTCATATTACCGATATATGATAAGCATGGAGCTGATATGGTATTCTGAATTTCTCATTTGTTATAAAGATATTTATGCTTGTAGTGTTCGGATTTAATAATCTCCATGGGAGAATTGTAAACTGTGTAAAAAGTAAGTGCAATGAGAAAGCAAGTATTACTTTGCTTTATTGCCTATTAGTATTACTCGGCGCTAAGATATCCATTTATCGTGGAATGTTCACATAATTATCACTATTATGAGATCACAAACATACGTATTTTATCAACTATTCATCAG
>JBAMJV010001754.1:0-92964 GCA_037951105.1 Echinarachnius parma
TGTTGGAAAGAGTTGTGATGATGCTATTAGTGGTGACGATCGGAGGACATTGCACACGCCTCAGTTGATAAACAAAATAAAATCATATCATTTTACCTGCTTTATTTTGTTTATGATCATTCAATCTTTAAATGTGATGTATTTGATGTCGATATAATCTGATAATCCTATTATAGCAAAATATAAACAACAAATGCATGAGGGAAGTATTATTTGGATTATTTACTACAATGCATGGGTTGGCTTTATTAGTTATTCCATTGTCCTCGACATTTCTTTTTGCACTATATACCGTGCCCTTTCTTTTAAAAAAGAGGGACATTTCAGAGTTTGGTCATTTTAAATACCAAGGCAAATACGAATGCACTTTTATCACCTTTTAATTTAATGAAATGCACGCAATCGACAATAAAGAAATGCCTTCGAAATCAGCTACATGATTAACAGGCGTACAATTAAAATATAAAAATAGAGAAAAATATGTGATCATACTACAAAAATGATATGAGTTTTTTTTTGTATTAGTAATGAAAAAGGTAACTAGTTAATTTAACTATTCATGCATCATTTGAATGAGAGCAAACAACACATATTTTGTATATACATTCCGCGGATATTTTAGTGTAAACATATAATATGATACAAATTATGAGCATTTTTATCATACAATACAACATTAGACATGTTAGAATCGGACCATTATTTTCCTATTAATATCAAGACCTTAGTGACCTTTTTCAGATTTTTAATTAGGCGAGTTTCGTTCAGTTGGGGGGAAACCCGTCATTTGTTTGCCTTTTGCATGGTATAACATAACCAAAATAATTATATATATATTCATATTGGTGTAAATCACATGTTATGTTGCAGTCTGCACTTTTGTAAAGGCCATCCACACTCCATAGTTATACACATCATACCTAATCAATTAAATAATGAACTAATTCAACCATAATAAATGCGTCATATGACGCCATATTTAAGCAATTGTTTAGACCACTGTTTGATAGGCGGCCTGCTGTATTTATTAAACCTTTCCATCTTGTTAGAATTACATGTATTCCCTATTTACTATCAAAATAAATGAAGACGATAATACATTATAACGAATGCAATACGGTACTTTTAATTTAGTAAATACGAACAAAACAAATGTATTGTTCAGTAGTTTTAACGGTCGAGTTCGATTCGTTATTTTGGAATTGAGAGACAAACGTGTGGCACTCCATAACACTGTGTATATTTTAAGTCATAGTTTGAATATTTAAACCATCTACTTTGTGAATTTCAGCCCACAATTCTCGGTACCACAGATCAAAATAGAGTAACGGATTGTTGCACTCAAACATTTAGTCTGACATGTGATTAGAGACATGAATTTACTACGTGTATAGAAAGAAGCACATATGGTTTACACAATCGATCGCCTCCAAATCATTAATAAGTAAATAAAAGACAATATTTAATTCATCTCGACCACATTCGTTGTGTATCCGTTCCATTGAAAGACGAAGGGAATACTTGGTCTGCATTTCAATCAAAAGTAGCGGCAAACTCTTTGACGATTGAAGAAAGAAAGGATATATAAAATCGGCAAATACATTTAGCGATAGTTTGTTACGAAAACAGTTAAAGGTTGTATTTAAAATGAAGTAGTCACATATTGCGGTGAAGACATATTGCGGTAAGTTAGGTAATGTGCTAGCATATAACTATGTAATGTATAACAATTAAAATGCAAATTCGCGAGCAAGAAAAGTTATACAACTTAAATTCCTGTATGATAATAAACAGAATATTACTTTCCTAAAATGTTCAGACCGATTAATTTCACGGCGGATGAAAATGACTTACGGAAGTTCAGAATGTATATTGATATACTGACCCGAAAGCCCAGGTGGCATAACAGGGGACAAAGTGGTGTTGGGGAGGGGGGGGGGGGGCATTTTCCCGAAGGGGATCGAGGCCTGTCCATATTTTAGCATGTGTATATTGATATTCATATCTGACCTACATGGTGGCCAGTGGGGGTCCTTTGCCTATCATAAATGTATGCCACTTGGCAATTTGCCTCTTGTCGATATTAATAGGCTTGTTAAGACCCAAAAATATGGGTGTTCACTGCAATTTGGGGTACGATTGTTTAACTTGGCATACATATTCCTTGAATCAAAAGAGGAAAATTCATCCAAAGAGACACTCTGTATCTATGCAAATTAGGCCTAATTTCCATAATTTATGCAAATTTATTCATGGGAATGAGATATTCTCTGAAAATGGAGGTTTTATTGAGATATTTGAGAGAGACCATATTCCTTGGATCAAAAGAAGAAAATTCATCCAAAAAGACACTCTGTATTTATGCAAATTAGGCCTAATTTCCATATGCAATTTATGGACGTGGTGTGGCAAGATCGGTAGAGCGCGCGCTTTCTGATCTCGAGATCCCGAGTTCGAACCCTTCCCACTCCGCTTGTCCTTCAGCAAGACAATTAATCCACATTGCTGCTCTCTACCCAGGAGTATAATTGGGTACTTGGTCGGGTGTTAATTAGCCTTCAGCGCCCGTTGGGCAGCTTGGGCTAGTATGCTCCCCTGGGAGTTGAGATGGTGCACAATTTATAATTTATAATTTTATAATTTATAATTATGTGCATGGGTTTGAACTGTACCTGATGACCAAGGGTAATAATGCGCCTCTGAATAGGCAACTAGATACATGGCGCTATATAAAAGCTAGATATATTAAATGTATTCATGGCAATGGGATATCTATGCCAATGGTGTTTTTATTGACATATTTGGGAGAACATATTCCTTGGATCAAAAGAAGAAAATGTATCCAAAGAGACACTCTGTATCTATGCAAATTAGGCCTAATTTCCATAATTTATGCAAATGTATTCATGGGAATGGAATATCTATGAAAATTGTGTTTTTATTGACATGTTTGAGAGATCATATTCCTTGGATCAATAGAAGAAAAATTATCCAAAGAGACACTCTACATCTATGCAAATAGATGCAGATTTATTCATGGAAATATGTTCTGTCCAATATCTTTTAAAAAACACCATTGTCATAAATATCCCATTTCCATGAATAAGTTTGCATAAATTATGGAAATTAGCCCTAATTTGCATAGATACAGAGTGTCTCTTTGGATGAATGTTCTTATTTTGATCCAAGGATATGTTCTCTCAAACATCCCAATAAAAACTGAATTTTATCGAATATACCATTTTGCATAAATTATGG
Source organism: Echinarachnius parma (assembly GCA_037951105.1). Taxonomy (NCBI): domain Eukaryota; kingdom Metazoa; phylum Echinodermata; class Echinoidea; order Clypeasteroida; family Echinarachniidae; genus Echinarachnius; species Echinarachnius parma. The sequence goes on from JBAMJV010001754.1 coordinate 3,259, forward strand.
AAATTAAGCCTAATTTGCATACATACAGAGTGTCTCTTTGGATGAATGTTATTCTTTTGATCCAAGGAATATGTTCTCTCCAATATCTTGATAAAAACACCATTTTTATAGATATCCCATTCCCATGAATACATTTGCATAAATTATGGAAATTATGCCTAATTTGCATAGATACAGAGTGTCTGTTTGGATGAATTTTCTTCTTTTGATCCAAGGAATATGTTCTCTTTCAAATATGTCCCCAAAACACCATCCGACTGTCTCTCGACTGAAAAACGTGTGTCGCGAGGCACTGAAAACTGAGCCGATCCGAATGAAAAACAGTTGGATCGGGTCGAGTCGGCTCTGTCTGCGAAGGGCTTTAAACTAATTACGATAATTGACAGTTGGCTTCTTGTTGATTTTCCTTTACGATAATCTCTTTTTCTCTGAGTAGCCTGTACCCAAAACTATACTGGATCTGATGTATTACACTATAAATACATTTTACCAACATGGCGACTGTAGTGGTGATCATTTGCCCCTCCCCCCCCCCCCTTACCCCTCCCCCTCCTTATGCCACTTGGCATGTAGACCTCCTGAAAATAAGAGTTACTTCACTATAATTATGCGTTCTGAGGGGGCTGTGTCAAAGCGCATAATGTATTTCGCTATACGCACACACAATGTGTCCCACATGGCGGCAACTGGGGATCACTTGCTCCCCTACCCCCTCTTAACTTTCATATTATATTTGACAATCGACTTCCCATTAAATCGTTAATATAAAGAGTAACTTTACGATAATCTCGTTTCCTCTAAAAGGAAGTGCCCAAAACTGCTTTGTATCTTATGTATTTCATTATACACATATTTGGCCGACATATATAGCAGCTAGTCAGGATCATTTGCCCCTATACATTACCCCCTTTAACTATCATATGACACTTGGCAATCGGCTTCCTGTTTATATAGACAGCGGAGTCGGACAGTTTGTGGGTCCGCGGAATAATATGGAGCATACTATTAACTTTGTTGTTTAATTACATTATTAGGGACACATGCCCCGATGCCATTATGCACGATGCCCCCTGCGCTACACCACTGGATAAAGAGTTACTTTACAATAATTTTGATGCAAAATATACGAGCCTTGGAGGGAACAAACACGTGTGTAGACTATTATGTGTGTTAATAATGTCATTGAACTTAAATAGTGGGAAAGGTGTTACTTTACAATTATAAGAAGTCATATCCAATGAGGCAAGTACACACAATAATGCATGCTGAAGGTTAAAGGGATCTAGTAACTTTGTCAAAATCCACAAAACTTACCCAGAACTCCATCGGTTCTCACTTACCTCATAGTGATTGTATTACCAGTAGAAGCATGAAGCATGTTTTTTTGTTTTTCATATAAAGATTTTTGTAATTGAAGTGTTCGGATTTTAAATTCTCTATAGGGAGAATTATAATTGTGTACAAGGTAATTGCAGTGAGTTTAGCAAATACCACTTTGACTTTGTATTTGTGTTCATTACGCGGTCATATGACATTAATTTTCGCACATCAGTGGACATATCAGATCACAATAATACATGTTATCAACCATTCATCTAATTGTGTACATGCCAACAACGTTACTAGTTTCCTTTAAATTATCCCGCAGTCACGAGAATCGGACATGCATGAAATTAATGTGAATAACTAATGTAAACATAACGAATAATGTATACACCGGGATAAACAGAGCACCACTCAATCTAAACGGTTATAATGCCTCAGGTGCTAATAGTTAATAGTGAGTTTAACGATGCAATATTTATGACATACTATACTAGGTGGCAAACTGGCAATACAACATAAATGACACGCTGAATGGTTGGATGATACCATATATATACGTACAAATAAACACTTGTATCGTAAACACTTGATGTAAAGTACATATAAACGCATTAAATAGCGTTGACCTATATAGGTAAACAATATCCTAAAGCGGTATTCCAGTTTCGTAACCCTTGACGAAAATGATATATTGTACAGTGATATTGACAGAGGTAGTGATGTTATAGTGTTCGATGGCTTAAGTGTTGCACTAAAGAGCAATGACCGACAACTTTTTTTACAGTAAGAGCAAAAAAGAAACGGATGTTTGTTTCTGTAAGTCGTAATATTCACATACAATGTGTGACGTTATTAAAGATATTGAAGATACGCGGTAAACATATTATTTGCTTTGCATTTGTATATTCAGGTGGATGTTAATATTATATAACCATCTTAACTTTTGAATTGGATAACACGTCCCATTTCATATGCCGATATCCCAGCCAGAGTATTTTCGGGACAAAAGAAAGCATGTATAGGTTATGAAACCCTAGAAACCTAGCCCTAGAAACACTTACCATGGAAAAGTGCTCGTACTGAACGTGCTACAATCGTCGTAATCTCGCGTGAAATACAAACTGAGCCGTTTTCTCTTTTCAAAAAACATTTTTTTGTCATCATGTTCATCATGACATTTGTATGATTCGTTTGGATATTTTCTCTTTCAATGGCTAATTTAATATTTCTTGCCGGATGAGCGGTCAAGTCAATCGATGGCGGAAAATCAATTCGATGCCTCGATCTACTCATAAAAATGTACAACACAACGGGAAGTAGTCACGGGTACCGAGTGTAATTATGAGCGTAAAAGTGCGTGGGGATGCCACGCAGTGTTAAAGGCAGGTATAGATATCAGATTCAAGATCAAACTTTATTACGAAAGGCTAAATAATACTTCCTTAGGCGATCACTTTCTAACAAAACTTATGTAAACTTTAAATATCTCTTTCACATACCAAAGGATTTTTTGGAGATGTAAGTCTCCTTCAATACGCTTCCACACAGTTACTGTAATGTCCATGACATAACATCGTACACTACGCTACCTATGGGTTGATAAAAAGCACTTAAACAGTAAAGAGACACGGAACCATAATGACTAATATGTATACTAACTGTCTTATACGATCACATAATAATTATAATCGTTACAACTGTAAGTATATCTTTCACATACCAAACGATTATTTTCGAGATTTTAGTCTTCTTTCATTCGTTTCCATCTAATTGTATGTCACTTCCATGATTGAACTTCATGGGTTAATAACACAACATGCACTTTAAAGGTAAGAGATACGTAACTGAATGACTAAATTGTATACTCCCTTTGGCGATCACTTTCTAATTTCTACGCTTTTCTTTTTACTGAACAGACAGTGTAATTGTGTTAAACTTGAGAGTTGAACAGGTATATTGATTTCTTGCGTTCGACTGCGATGAAAAGTCAAGGGGGTCTCTCGTCGTGTGTGACCTATATTGAACCGTTTAAATAGAGAGCACGGCCGAGATTCAATTATTGAATTGAAAACTACAACGAAAGCAAAACACGTGGGGGCTCTCGATCTGGGTTAGATGTGTACATGTTACCCCTTGAAAGGTTATAAAGCGTACCGGTTGAGCTTTGTCATTCAAATTGATAACACATGTGCTGTAGAGCCTACATGAAAAGTACTGAAATATTACATTTGCAGGATTCAATCTAAATATTTGCCAAAAAAACAATGATCTCTCAATCGATTGTATACGTTATGAAATCCTTGATCTCATGGGTTCTGTGATCGATACAGTATCGGAGCGTCGGTAACATGTAGTATGTAGTGTGAGTAATAGTGCCGCGATCGTCATCACTAATTATGTAACTAAATTATTAAATGTAGTTTAATGTAGTAGCGGTAGAAGTAGTTGTAGTAATACGTAATATTACATTGTTATAGTAGTGGTCATGAAATGTTGATATCATGCTCATTATGATTGTAATAATAATACTAAGCAATCACCGATATAATGAGAAATATCGTCCGCGTATAACAGCAGTGGAGTCCTATAATATAATAGCGAATCGCACACATGTGCGTTGTAATTACAACAAGGTTTCATTCATCTATTTCGTCCTTAATAATTGATCTCACAAATTATATTTTACCTCTATACTGCCTTCACTGACTAAAACCAATTTAAACAGTTATTTTTTAATTAACCATGGTGAGTTTGATTTGATTTCAGTTCCTAAAGGAAATGTATACTATGCTTGCTTCAGGTCAATCAGTGTTCAAGGTTACATGAAATCCAAAGGAATAATCATCATTGCATGGTAGGCATCGTTTGAAATAACAATGATCTTGACCATTACCATGACACCAGTCAAACGGATGCAGATAAGAGAGGAAGGGGGCATGAGAGAGGAGAGAGGTACAGAGATGGAGGAAGAGGGGAAGATAGAATGATGGAGAGATAGGGCTGGGTGAATGGAGGGCGATATGAGGAGGAGAGAGGCTGATTAATAGAGATGGAGAGAAGAGGATGGCAGGGGAAGAAGGTAGAGGGAGAGGGGAAAGCGAGAGGGAGTTTGAATGGAAGAAGAGTGAGGGGTGATAATGGAATACATAGAAAGAGAAACATTGAGGAGATAAAGAGGGGGAGAGGGGGAAGGAGGTAGGGAGGGCGGGAGTGATTGAAGGAAGGGGGAGAAAGGGATGGGGAGGGAGAGAGGGAGACTGGTAGTGGGTGAGGTAGAGAGGGAGAGGGAGACGGGTAGTGGGTGAGGTAGAGAGGGGAGCGAGAAAGATATATTGTATGGTGGAGCGGGGACTGGGAGACTGGTAAACATTTAATATTTGGTTTGTGAACATTAAATACGACCGCTATACAGGGTGGCCCCCCAAAAAAACGGAACGGGGCACTTCCCAACATATAGTAACAAAATGATTATGTCCATCGCATATAGTGTCTTTTCCAATGACATACGATACCAAGAACAGTCATTTTGGTTGTGTAGTTTTTTTTTTAGGGCGCTGTGAGAGACACCATGTCAGGTTCCCATTTTTGTCAATTTTTACCAAGTCAGTGCCTGATAAATCGGACTTACTGCCCTTCATAGTATCAAACAGCTAGGCTCATTCTCTCGGCACACAGCTGAATGCACACTAACAATGGCGCGCGCATTGCTCGTTGTTCGATGCGATGACGTGCAGTTAAGTGCAATTTATCAGACACTGACTTGGTAAAAATTTACAAAAATGGGAACCTGACATGGTGTCACTCACAGCGCCCTAAAACAAAAACTACACGACAACGACTGTTCTTGGTATCGTTTTTCATTGGAAAAGGCACCCTATCCGATGGACATAATCATGTTGTAATTATATTTTGGGAAGTGCCCGTTCCGTTTTCTTTGGGGCCACCCTGTATAGTGACGAGTGTTTGTTGTCAGACCAATTTAGCGGTCTCTGCGATCAACAATAAACTTTCAAATTAATCGTTTCTAAATCTTCCCTAGAAATCATATTCCAGTTCTTATCGTCCTATATAGGTAAACTCCAAAATAATGTTTCCTTCAAATATTTACTTGCTTTTTTTCTATCACATGTTGGAAACTTATTTTTGAGCCTGCACAAGAGACACATCACGGCTATACGTCCAAAACAATGATTTATTGTTTCATTAATGTACAATGATTGAACTGTAGATAATTACTTAATATTAAATTAATTGAATTGATAAGGCCTCATTTCCCAGAGCTAGAAAAAAACTCTGATATAGAGTTGACAAATCATGAATCAACTTCAGCTCAGCTTATAATGTTTAATTTTGTCTTCATTTTTGCTGTGATAATATACCAAGCCATCCATAACATAATATCAATCAATATGAATACATCTTCTTCAAGTTAACTTTATAATTGATTGTGCAAAGTGAAATGAACATTAATCAATATAAAGACCATCTTGGTTAACAATTTGAATTCATCGTGTTTTTATATACTCAATCAAATATTAATCAACATTTTGATCAATTATATTTGCGAATCGAGACTTTCCTATCTCATTTTTATAAACATTTTCCGAATAACTATATATAATGTTAAGCATTACGCCTGGAATTAACTTATTTAAACATATACTGTAGTAGTATAGTTTAAATCCGTTTTACTCTTCATGAAACTTAACGAAGGCGAACACCAAATCATGTAATATTATAGAAATAATTATGTATTATAAATTTGGTGGGTTAAAATTTGTCTATATATATTAAATTTGCATGGTCTTGGAAATATTGCAGACATCGATGTTATTGAAACTGAATACACCACATGGTTCCTTTTTACATTTAAACTCAATACCTAAGTCAACATGTAAGCAATATAATTATTAATGTTTGTCAAATACAAATATTTAACCAAATTGGACCTCAATTAGATCATTAATGGAACATTTCTACCAACTTAAAAGTCTTTATCTCTCTAAGAATTGTATTTATGTGTAGTTTCACTTAAATACTAGCCGACAGTACGATTCCAATGAGAGTTAAGAAAACATTCTAGCCTTACACAATGTAAAAATGGCTGAGTAAATTTCTTACTAAATCGGGATATTGTATAACAAAGGTTCGTGTACACGGTCAGAAGTATCTATTTTGTCACAAATATACAAAACGGCTTTCGCGCCTGTAAGATATGAGAAGCTTTCACCTTTACAGCTATCATAGTGTAATTGTTTGGTTGCCTATACCGTTTATATGCGGACAATGCCTCCTCAAAAGACATTCGATGGCCATTAATTTTGTATTCATTACCGGTGAATTAATTATTCATTGATGATGATTCAAGGATAGCAACTATTCGATACTCTAATTGTGATTTGCTAACCGTTATATTGTTAATACATGGTTGGACGTAGGTCAGTGCTCATTATACTGAATACGGTAAAACATATAGGCAGTGCATGGGGTGGGGCTTTTACTTGTGAGATTGTTATAATTATTATTGGTGGTTGTAATTGGGCATTTATTCTTCTTATCTTCTCCCCCTTCTTGGTTTTCTACAACAACAGGTTATTTTGGCTATCAGCAAACCCCTCTTAGAACGTCATATATCGGATTATAAAGCTCAAAAACAGTGTTTGGAAAACCAATAACTTTGAATTATTTGGTTATATATATCCCCGAATAATATCCAGGTTTTTATGTGGGTTTTTATTCGGTTCATATTATGTGAAGGCATACATCGCAAATAATCTATGAATGGAATTAGTTGACAAAAACTAGATATGGGTTATTCTAGCAATTCAATGTTCGAAATACCTAAGTCGTTACTCACAAGAAACTCAAGCACATGGCTAATTGCTGTACATTTATTAATGTGTGTAGTCACGGATACGGAGCGTGGGAGCGGGTCCGAGGAGGGTGTACAAACTGTGATTGATACAATCTCAGCGGCGTGTATATTTTACATGGAACTTTAGACTAATGTATATCTCTACTTAACGGCAATTTTAGGCTTCGATGTTGTCATTAATTTTTTGTTCTCGTAATATTTAAACAACATACATTATAACTGTAGAAGGGTCAATATTCATGATGTCCATTATGTTCCCTTATTAGCTGCTGTTTAGCTTACATATAATATATAAGAGCTCCCCCAAATTATGGAACATATAATAATAGTTGAATAATTCAACGGAGAAGCGTCCCCTATTATCTTCATGATCACACTAATTAGTGCAAGTGCACTCGACCTTGTACAGGGAGTACATATAATTGGGGTTGTAATCATTTATTTTCAAAATTATCCACTGAAGAGACGCGCGTTCGGCTTTCGTGGATTCATTCATAATAAATTCATAATTGATGGCGGGGTTTCAAGGGCATTCGTTTTGGATCGTTACCCCTGATGTATAACTTAAAAGGGGGAGAATAGCATGACATTTAATAATTATGTAAAAGTTCTTAGTCACAATTAACCCGTGAAAGACTTATTGGCCCGTATTCACAAAGGAGGTTTGTACAAACCCAGGTTCAAACCGCGGTTTACATCTATGGAATGCCAATTGTAAATTGATGGAGAGAGAATGTGTACCATCAACATTGTTAACAAGTAAGGAATTTACATTCTCTCTCCATCAGTTTACAATTGGCATTCCATAGATGTAAACCGCGGTTTGAAACGGGGTTTCTACAAACCTCCTTTGTGAATACGGGCCAATGATTTTGGTATTCAGCATGGGTATTTTCATTACCAGTCCTAAATGAGTTAATCCATGTAAGACTATTTTGTTTTTGGTAAAACATGCTCCACGGACCATAATTATTGCCAGAGTTTTGCAGGAGCAGTCCTGAACGAGTTAAAACAATTGTCTGTAATAACTAATAATACAAGATGGCTAAACAAATACAATTAATGTAGATAAACAATGACTAAAATGTCAAGGTCAGTGATTCGCATATGAGAGTAAACATTGCCCTTTTAATTAGAGTAATTATTAATTATGATGAAAGGTCGTCATTCATATTTGATGCACTTACATGGGTACACTCTAAAACAATAATGATACCTCTTCTACGGAATACAATCTACGAAGTGCAAAAGAGAATTTAATTTGGTAATTACCGTGATTATACAATACCTTTGTCTTAGCGTATTGTTAGAACTCTCTTTTTAATCAGTTTTTAAATATTTAAATTTATCATAATTATGGTTTAAAAAGTAACGGTTATAGCCTATACATGTAATTTAAATTTCGCAATTATGGTTCGTGTTTATATGAATTACATTGCTTGTTTTGATTTGATTTTATTTTTAGCACGTACAATTATTCAGCTTGCTTACTGCCATACGTGTTCACAAAAACGAATCATTTATAAAGAAATAAATACATACATGGCAAATGGCACGATGATACAAAAAGGGAATCATTTTGTGCCAATGAGAATCGAATTAAAAAGGCATGTAAAAGGAATAGCTGATGAGATATACAAATATGATGTAGTTTAACTTACCGGCCGGAGCTATGTACATATAAAACACTTCTATTTTTCTCTAGGGATGGGCTTCAAGTTGTTTATGTCAAATCCCCTTTCAACAGGGCTTCAAACGGTCCTTCCACACGTTTTTGCGTTACGATCTGCAGATTCTCATGCCTTTTTGTGTTCCTCTCAGAAGGTAAAAAGATTAGACCACAAATCTTAGTTCGGGAAACAAAACGGTACCAACGAAGTCTCACAAATACCGGCCATCCACGTTGGAGCTGCTAGCGCTTAACTCTCATTCAATGATTTACTTCAAAGACCAACATCTTTATTTCTACTACCACTTTCTTTCGGCGAATGTAGATATCGAAGGTGTCGTGTGCACCAGCACCGTCCGTTTTATAATAGGTATGCGTAGGGTCGTGCGCAAAGGACGATTCAACGTCAAACCCGGAACAGCGCACTACTTATGTTTGGAAGAGTCCCTTTTCCCTCTTTTTAATTCGTTGTTTTTGGATGACGTAAACATGGGTATGCTTAATCTGAACTAATGACTAGCCTTCCTCGTTATGTTTTTGTTTGACGTCTTGTTGGTTTTCTGTGATGAATTTGTCACTAATTAGAGGTCGCCAAAACAAAAAAAGCCTTCAAAATAACTTTCGCAGGAACAAGATATGGTGTAGCTATATACGATATACGGGGGTGGGGGTGGTGGAGATCCTCTTGCCCCCTCCCCCGTAACTCATCCGCCTTGTAGGGACAATCAATACATACATTCAAATCACAAATTCTACTGTCGTTACAGACTCCCTAATAGGACACCCTCATGGCACCCACCCCCCCCCCCCCCCTCCCCACAACTGTAAGGGAGTGGTGGGGAAGGGGGTAGGACAATCCTTTGTAGATCTGCGTTAATTCTGTACACGTTCCATTACTATTCCCGCCTTGTAAGGGCAATACAAATACATACAAATCACAAAATCTACTTTCGACAGAGACTACCGCCCCCCATGGGACACCATCCCATTGATAGGACCCCCTCATGACATCGTACCCCCCCCCCCTCCCCCTCAGTATAGTTGATCCCGATCCTACTAGTATACTGCGACTCTTCCAGCATTCATTGTACAGTTATACCCCCACCTACGCAGACCAGTCAATGTGCCCACACGTATACATACGAGTACAATTCTGGCACAGAACACACTACTACCTGTCGCGTATCCATTCATAGTCAACTCGTAACCCGTTGGGTGCCACGGTCGACTCAAGTCAAAATGATACTAATAACTAAGTTAATTTGTTCCCCAAAACACACCATAGACAGATGTTGAATGTATTGTTTATATAGGTATTGACTTCCGTCTAATCTTACGTAACGGCCTAGTCCCTCTGTACCGTTTCTCTTTCCATTTTCTATCCGACCAAAATGTGGCGAAACGGTCAGTATCTAATTTGAAGTCCCATGACGTTTCGATTCACGCGAAACGGAGCCGAATTAAAAGTATCCTACTCGTCCATTCCGAACTTGGTCCGCATCATTTCGTTTCTTTCTAAATGTAGTACCTTCCGGATATCAAACGGGTAGGAAACGGAAGGAGGTACGCCATAGAGGGGCTAGGCCATTACTTAGCTCATCGATCATGCTAGCACTATTTCATTGGCATCTACATTATATAAACAAATGTATATCTCTAATTATGTGGTCTCCAAATTCATATTGCGCTCTAAATGTTCGATGAGTCAATCACGCATATTTGTACGCACTATGAGCGACGCTTATTTATGAAATAATACGCTCAACGGAGATATTCAGAGCGCAAGCGATTACTGTATACAGGATTTATATATGCGAGCACGCACGGCGTCGCGGAGGGGCGCTTGGCCGCTATAAGTACCCCATCTAACGCAGACCAAACGGTGTTTGCCCAGAACACGCTATACTTGTCGCGTTACCTTGATATTCAACTTGAAACACTCCGAGTACCACGGTCGACTCAAGTCACAATACTCATTGGCATATAATTATATATGTTAATTTGTTCCTAAAGGCACGCAATAGACACATGTTGAATGAATTGTATAGATATTGACTTCTTACTAAGCTTACGTTTATTTATTGTAAATGAATGGGGGGGGGGGGGGGGGGAGGGGGGGTTAAAAGGGATCAAAATCCACAAAACTTACTTGGAACTCCAGTGGTTCCTTGTTGTATTCTCATCACTAATAGAAGCATGGAACAAGTTTTTTTTTTCTTCAAATTTTGTTTTCCAAATAAAAGATATTTATGATTGATGTTTAATTATCCACCGGAAAGTTTTAACTGTGAACAAAGTCAGTGCAATGAGTTTTAGCGAATATCACTTTGCATTTTCGCTCATTACTCGGCCATATAAAATCCATATTAACATCCACTTAACGTGAAATTTTTACGCATCTCTCAGTAGACATCAAATCACAGAAATACACAGTTCATCAACCATTCATCACTTTTTGCAAAGTTACAGCCCTTTAAGCTATATTCGTGGTAAATTGTCTGACGATCTGGGTCGAGTGGGTCAAGTGGATTTTTGAAATTTAATCTGGCACTCGAAAGGATTAATAAAAAGCCGTTTTGAGACACCCTTTCTATAATAGTAAATGTATTAACACTTCCTTGGGAACTGTTTATAATCTATTAGAGATTTATTTGTTATTTATTTGTTTTGGCATTTATTCAGTGTTAATTAATTGAAATGCATGAATGATTATAATTAGAGAAAACATAAATGGTCATTGGAAGCGAACGATAAACTTCATTCAAACAAATTATAAGTGTGTATTTTTTTACGATGAAAACGTCGTTCTGTTGTTTTCTTACTTTGTCAAATTACGAGTTATGATCATAATTTTTAAAAAAAGTGTTAAGGATTATGACGATCGGAGAATTAATGACTAGAATAATTGTGCGCCACGAGTGTCCTGCGACAGATGTGCGTGTGTTATACAAAATTATATTCATTTTTGCTTTTATCCTTATCGTATATATATAACGTTGATTTAGTTTTTGGTCGAATGACTCTTCATGACCATATTGAAGAAATGTTATAGGACAATAATACAGTAGCTTTGCCAAAAGGAGGATCTCATATTATATATATTCAACGATAAAAGTGGTATTTTGTAGTCATTATCAATACGCCACTTCGCATTTCGCCCGCGGCGAGTTTCCTATTATCTGTTAAGCACCCTTTTATATCGCAAACGCGCTGAATTTTGTCGAAGTTAATGATCAGTGCAAACTGTAGGAAGACATGATTCACGTAGACCATTTTTCTCTGAAACATAATCTCAGGAAGAGGAAGTTTGCGAATGACAAGAAAAAAATGTTAGGATAGAACGATTATAAACCTTTTTAGAGAAATGTGAAGGCTTCTTCATTCGCAAAATAGCACCATTTCCTGTTGGGTGTTTACTTTAGGGATTAATGTATAATAGAAATAGCATTACAAATGAATGGTTCGTGTATCAGAATAATAACCGTATTCAAATGTTCACCATTCCAAATGATATCTAGAAATAGAACATACAGTTGTAAACTGTGTATCTGCTATAAGAGAATGTCTTAAACTATAAAGTCGTTACAAATCCTGCTTGTTTTGAAAGCTTGGCTACATTATTTGAAACACAAGAGTATTTTAAGTATAATTTAAATTGATTAACTAAGTTACAAAGAAGGATCCATGGACATTTTTAACTGCATAATAGTTCATTTGACGAACGCAATGAACGTATTTAAAAAAAAACAGAAATAAACATTAAAGGAGCCATTATTCAAATAAATACAATTCCTTTCAAACTATACTTCGCTTGATGCATATCATATAGGTTTGAATAAAGGACTAAATGTATATCTCACATTTTCTTGTTATGTTATTGTTTTCTGTAGTTTCAATTCAAAGTATATCATATAAAAATTAGATATTGCCTTTAAAATAAAACTTGTTAAGCAAATGATGTGAGTATATCATGACATACATTTTCGTAATATGAAATAAATATTCAAACATCATAATTTCTATTGTTAAGTCAACCTGAAAAGGATCATACTTGTGTGATTAAAAAAAGCATAATATATATATATTATACTAATATAGTAGTAGTTTATCATCATGATATTTGTACAAATTGAATCAACACTCACTTGTGCAATGATTTAACCGAAATTGTATTAATATTGAATATATCATCTTTGTAAGTTTGTATTTTCTTTATATATCAAAATAAGAGAGTAAATAATTTGGTTTCGTTGGAAATCGAACCCGATACTTCCGAATTGCTAGACCGGTGAACTAACCAAAGAGCCGCAATGCCCGATTAAGGTGCTACTTTCCAGAAACCTATTTCAACACTATTTTGTACAACGTAATGTATTTTCTTTTGACTGTTTTTGTTTTCATACTTTAGCGCTATGACAAAATTATTGTATTATGTTTTCTGGCATACTATATTACTGTACTACACGGTTCGATATTGTACTGTACTATTATGAGCATGATAGCATGGATATGGGGTCCCGGTTTCATACTATACATGTATACTATATAAAGACTAGATATAAACAATGGCCTTTTCAAAATTATATGAAATGTAAAAATAGCCCCCGAAGTATGCCAATGGCGTAGCAAGGCCTAACCCATGGTAGCCTTTTAACAAGGCGATCGCGTATAAATGGCTGCGCTGCAGGAACGACTGAACGCGTGGTGAAGACTATCCGGCGAGTGGTGAGAGAGTGTGCATAGTAGTCGCGCTGTCCAGTCGTTCCGTGCATTCAACTCAGCTCAGACGAGACAGGCTTGTCAAAAGACTAAACCCAGGGATAGATGATTAATTTTACGCACCTCCCCCTTTCATGATTGGGAAGTGAGGAGGTAATAATCTCCACAACGCTCAGTGTGTGTGTGTGTGTGTGTGTGTGTGTCCATTGTGTTTAATTTTTGTGAATTACACTTGATTTGTACACTTGAGATGTAAACTTGTATTAAAAAAAATGTTATTCAATTGTAAATGTTATGTTAATAATTTGGAGAAATAAAAAATCATAAAAAAAAAGTGTGTGTGTGTGTGTGTGTGTGTGTGCGTGTGCGTGTGTGTGTGTGTGTGTGTGTGTGTGTGTGTGTGTGTGTGTATGTGTGTGTGTGTGTGTGTGTGTGTGTGTGTGTGTGTGCGTGCGCGCGTGTGTGTGTGTGTGTGTGTGTGTGTGTGTGTGTGTGTGTGTGTGTGTGTGTGTTTGTGTGTTTGTAAAAATGAGATTGAGACATATTCACATTTATTTTTTAAATGCTTATACGTACAAAGGTTTTGGTTAGATATAATAGAATATTTTGATTTGATTGAAATTAGGAATGTTGATTGGAAAATATTTTTTGTAGGACTGGCAGGTAGATCGCATCGAGTTAAGTATTGTAACTCTATCATTTTTTTGTTAAAACATACTATTTATTCTTTTAGAATAAAAGGTGTACTTCCTTCTGTACGGAAAGTACAGAAAATTATTTTGGATTATGAAGAAGAAGAAAAAAAAGTGGCTATTAAAAAGGGTAAATTAGGAGTTCACTTACAAAAATGGGAACACCATAAAATACATGTAATATGATTAATTTTATTTTATTAGAATTATAGGGAATTTGTTAATTATTATTAAGGTTTTGGGTCTCTACTCTCTTTAGTTGAATGTGACAGCTTTCTATATTGTTAATTAATTACTCTTTAGGTTGAAATCAAAACGAGCAGATATACTGGAATGGGTGTCTGAGGTATATGTGTGACTGTGGTGTGATCGGTGGTTGGGTGGGGATGGGTTTTTTTCTTGGGCTAAATGGGGGGGGGGGGGGGGGGGGTAAAGGAGCATATTTTAGTTCCTTTTATCTTTAGTTATATAACCTCCATTATGTTTATGTTATGTCAGGAAATTGAATATACAGTTGATTTGTATTTGTTTATGTAAAAGGAGCATATTTTAGTTCCTTTTATCTTTAGTTATATAACCTCCATTATGTTTATGTTATGTCAGGAAATTGAATATACAGTTGATTTGTATTTGTTTATGTATGTAAGATAACCATTTCTATTTTCGTTCATTATAATTGTATATGTATATTTTGTTTAGTATGTATATTCAAATGTAAAAGTTATATTTGGAGGAATAAAAATCACTTTAAAAAAAAAGAAGTGTGTGACGGGGGGAGCTCGATATCCCCTAACCCCACCAACGCCACTAATACCCCCGTCACACATAGCTACGCTCTCGCGCCGATCTCGCGCCGCTCCTAATCCCCATATTCATAAAAATTGGAAGCGTGTGGAGGACGTGGGGAGAGCGTGTGGAGGTCGTGGGGAGAGCGGCGTTCATTGTTCGCTATTGTTTAGATCGTACACTTTTCTTGGCCACTCTCGCGGCGCTCGCGCTGCGTCCAAGTTAAATTAGCAAATTGGCAACGCAGTGGGCAATGAATGGGAAGATTATCTCACATGCGTCAATAGATATCATTCCATGAATGTACAGTCAATAGCTCGATGAACAAAAGAGCAGGACGTAGGAGCTCGGCGTTTGTTTTGGACATGTTGAAAACGAACTTGGGTCTTCGGCGATCTGCTCTTTTGTTCAGGGGCTATTGTATGTCCATGCATGGGAGGATATCTTTTCACACAAGTGTCATAATCTTCTCATTCATTCCCAAGTTGAACAAAAGACATTCTTGCAGATCTATTCCAGCACTTCTGCTAGTGGACGCTATAGCCTAGGCTATAGATTGCGAAGTTTGACACGTTTCAACTATATAGGTAAAATGATGTCACAATTTAAAATGGCATGTCCGGGCAAAAATAATGTACATTTGGGGCAAACTCAATTCCTGGCTAAAACGTGGCATGGCGGCATACAAATTATATGAGGCTCCAATGAATGGGGACATACGCACACCCTTATATGCATTATGAACACAGATTTCCCCAATTTTTATATCGATGGTACAGACACCCCCATTTCCCCAAAAGTTATGTTTCCAAATAACATTTGTCTGAATTGCATACTAACAATCATTATGATCTACGCCACGAGCATGCGTAGTGTGCTAGTAGGAAACGCACTGAGTGTGTTCAACTACATGCGTGCATGGTATAGGATCGCAGAGAGCGTGTCGAGATCGTGTCGAGAGCGTAGAGCAAATGGTCTCGTCTCATTGTTATGAGCTATTGTTAAAGATACACGGAGCGTGCACAGTGAATAGCTCGGAAAGCGTGGCCAAAGCGTACGGAGAGCGTGTTAAGATCGTGGCAAGAGCGTGAACGAGCTACCATTGTGTCATTAATCGCTCGATTTGTCGGCGCTTCCCCTGCGCTTTGATCAAAATGTTTTTTTTTTTTATAAGTACGAGAACGCAGAGAGAGCGTGGCTTATGTGTGACGGCAGCATAACAGTGCATGTCACGTGGACCATTTCATGGACAAACAATATTTGTTGCACGATTGCTATGCGCAGTAGTATAATAGGGAAAACATTTAAGGGCACCAAGTCCTAGTAGCTTTGTTGTGAAGTGCGGAATCCGACGAACATGACGAAGGATTTATAACATTTGCATTTCTGTGATATGATAATTATGTCAACTGTGTGAAAATTCAATGGTAAATGAAATACAATGTCAAATGGCCCAGTAATAAATAAAAATGTAAAGTGATATTTGATAACTCATTGCACTCACATTGTCCACAGTTTCAATTCTCCCATGGAAAAATCCAACACCAAAAAGTTCAATCATACATATCATCATAACGAAAGAGAAATTTGGAAAACCGAAACATGTGCCATGCTTGTATCGGTTATACATGTACGAATACAACGAGGTTTGCGAAAACCGCTGGAGTTTTAGGTCAATTGTATATTAAGCAAATAATTACCGTTGGTAAAGGCGATGGCACAAACTATCACTTCCGAGGCAATCTGGATGTAGCTATCTTTCCGAAGCGAAGCTGAGGAAAGATAGCGTATACATTCAGATGGCCGAGGTTTTGGATTGGGGGGGGCAAAACCCTAATACGTTTTATGTGTTTAGGGGCTCATGCCCAACCACACTCACAGAGTTGCCAACTTTGAGCCAGAGGTGAGAGTGAGACATTGCGAGGATAAAGCGACTGAGCGGAGTCCCCCCTCCCACGGTAGGGAGCTTTTGCATTTTTTGACTTGAAATTGTGCAATCTGGTGCATAAAAACATGATCCAACAACATAGCTTACAACCAAAAATGAGTCCCGAGGGAGCGAAACGACCGAGGGCTGGGGCAGAGCCAGAGGGGGAGGGTTTGGGAGGGGGTATCCCCCTCCCACGGGGAAGATTTTGCATTTATATACTTGAAATGGTGCATTCTGGTGCATAAAAACATAAACCATATGCCACATTCGTATGATCCAACAACATAGCTTACAGCCAAAAATGAGTCCCGAGGGAGCGAAGCGACCGAGGGCTGGGTGAGAGCCAGAGGGGGAGGGTTTGGGAGGGGGTATCCCCCTCCCACGGGGAAAATTTTGCATTTATATACTTGAAATTGTGCAATTTGGTGCATAAAAACATAAACCATATGCCACATTATGTATGATCCAACAACATAGCTTACAGCCAAAAATGAGTCCCGAGGGAGCGAAGCGACCGAGGGCTGGGTGAGAGCCAGAGGGGGAGGGTTTGGGAGGGGGTATCCCCCTCCCACGGGGAAAATTTTGCATTTATATACTAGAAATTGTGCAATTTGGTGCAAAAAACATAAACCATATGCCACATTATGTATGATCCAACAACATAGCTTACAGTCAAAAATGAGTCCCGAGGGAGCGAAGCGACCGAGGGCTGGGGCAGAGCCAGAGGGGGATGGTTTGGGAGGTGGTATCCCCCTCCCACGGGGAAAATGTTGCATTTATATACTTGAAATTGTGCAATTTGGTGCATAAAAACATAAACCATATGCCACATTATGTATGATCCAACAACATAGCTTACAGTCAAAAATGAGTCCCGAGGGAGCATATGATGTTTTGTTGAAATAGTGATTAGATAGAGAGATAATCAACAACTACTATCTAAAAACCTCTTCTGAATATTTTTGAAAAGAGGAATCATTTTAAAACGAATTTTAACGGCTGGTTCAAAATTATCGAATACTTGTGGGGCCCCACATTTATTACAAATGGTTATGTTTATGGATATTTCGGCCGTTTCTGAACCGATTTTGATTAAATAAAGTTTATTCTGCCATTAAAATTGTATGCTCTTTCAAATTTGGCAATCAGTTTTTCATTATCTCAGAAACAAATTATTTTGTGTAGCGCCCTCTCTACCAAAACTCAACTATCCCATTAATCTTACCCAGACATATGGATATGATTGTTGTATATTTGAGGAAGACATCTTCAGTGAACTATTTACTATAATACGATAACCTTTTCTTGAAGGTTATAGTGCTATTTTGGGGTTCAATTTACAGAGACTTATACTTACAATCATCAAATTGCATGATCGGTGATTTCGTTTATTAAAACGACTATCCATGTCCATGTGCAGCAATAAGATAAGAAGGGTATCCCGCACATAATTATACCATCCCCGACCCATTTCCCCGAGATGTTTGAATATGTCTTTATTTGTTTCTTCTCCAAAGGATGATAATGCTTCTCCATTCTTATTTCATACATTTAAGTCTCAATTCGGGTACTTCGATCGTTCAAAGTATCCGAATTCAGATACTACGCGCGAACGATCGGGGATAAAAATCAAAATAAGACAAAAAATAAACATTATTTGTCGAAAGAAATACACATAATCATTGAAAAGAATCCTACAATGGTATTGGTAGAATGATTCAAATATCGCGAATCAATATTGAAAAAAATCTTATGAGTTATATTTTTCACTGTAACACTCTCGGTCTTACTGCTATTAGCCTAGAAACCTTTATACGCTGTTTTTGTTTATTTCCCAAAGTAATGGGCCGTATGCATAAAAACAAGCAATTGCTTGTGCTAGCCTTTTGCTTGAATCGGTATGCATAAAAACAAGAAACTGCTTGCAAGCAAAAGCATTTGCTTACAAGCACAAGCAATTGCTTACTGCTCGTAAGCAAATGCTTACCAAACAAGCAATTGCTTAAAACCGTATGCATAAAACGAACCTTTTACTTGTCTTGATAAGCAATTGCTTGCGTTTTTTCAAGCACATCCAGACCAGCTTGAGCTCTTGCTTACTCAGGGCATTCGCGTTTAAGGATCAATTTTTCGTACCGTTTCAGGATGATTTCAAGCTCCATATTCCAGAGGTTATGTTGTGATCAAATTCCTGTTATTTTAGACATTTTACGGCAATTTTTGTCCATCGATCTGCACAGAAACCCCCCTGATGCTCCGCGCTGTTTTCCCCCTATTTGCGTAATAACAAATACTGCTGCCAGGTCGGGCACGAAGCGTTGTTGCCCTGCAGTGCGATGTTCGCACAACCGTAACGATCCTTTGTCCAACACGTAAGCAATTGCTTGGCAGTGCAAGCAAAAGGTTTGAGCACAAGCAAAGGCTTGTGCATACGAATTTAAGCAATTGCTTGAACTTGATCTTTTGCTTGACAAGCTCTTGCTTGTGCTTAAAGCATTTGCTTATAAGCAATTGCTTGTTTTTATGCATACGGCCCAATGTCTATCAATCCGATTGAACTTGATGACATAAATACCTTGAAACAGACAATGGGCCGTATGCATAAAACGTAGCAATTGCTTATAAGCAATTGCTTCAAGCACAAGCAAGAGCTTGTCAAGCAAAAGATCAAGTTCAAGCAATTGCTTAATTTCGTTTGCATAAGCTTTTGCTTGTGATGAAACCTTTAGCTTACACTGCCTATTAAAGCAATTGCTTACGTGTTGAACAAAGCATCGTTACGGTTGTGCGAACATCGCACTGCATGACAACAAAGGGGATTCGTAGTGTATGCAAACGTCGTGTAGTCCCTTGCATAGCAGCTTTCCCTGGTCGTGCCCGACCTGGCAACAGTATTTTTCTTACGCAAATATTTTCAAATCATGAACAAAATTGCCTACATGGATATAAATGTCTAAAATAACAGCCATTTGATTAAATATGTAATCACAACATAACCTCTGGAACCAGGAGTTCTAAATCATCCTGAAACGGTATGAAAACTTGATTCTAAAACGCGAATGTCCTTAGTAAGCAAGAGCTCAAGCTGGTCTGGATGTGCTTGAAAAAACGCAAGCAATTGCTTATCAAGACAAGTAAAAGGTTCGTTTTATGCATATGGTTTTAAGCAATTGATTGTTTGGTTAGCAATTGCTTACGAGTAGTAAGCAATTGCTTGTGCTTGTAAGCAAAAGCTTTTGCTTGCAAGCAATTGCTTGTTTTTATGCATACGGCCCATTATCCGTACCAAAATAATGGGCCGTATGCATAAAAACAAGCAATTGCTTATAAGCAATTGCTTCAAGCACAAGCAAGAGCTTGTCAAGCAAAAGATCAAGTTCAAGCAATTGCTTGAATTCATATGCATAAGCTTTTGCTTATGCTGAAACCTTTTGCTTGCACTGCCTAAGCAATTGCTTACGTGTTGGACAAAGGATCGTTACGGTTGTGCGAACATCGCACTGCAGGACAACAATGGGCCATTCTTGGTCACGTGTGTGACCCAAAACATGACAAATTTTGAAATGGGATGCTTATATTTCAGTAAGTATGAGACTATAATGATTTTTACTTCATATGTGACTTTAATATGTTGTAGTCTTTCAAACTTAACACAAAAGATTTTATAAGGATTACGTAACTCAATGTCAGAGGTCAAATGGCATGGGTCACGTGTGTGACTTCGCACGGAGCGCTTTTTTCATAACTAAATTTCATTTGGAAAATTCTTTAAAATATGAATAGCTATAATGTTCATCTTATTACCAGAGAAGTACTATACATTTGTAAGTACAACAATAGCAATGAATGAGAATTATATCAAACCGTTGTTTATTATAGTACTTAATTATGTGGCAACGTCTGGTCACGTGTGTGACATTTTGGGGTGGTCACGTGTGTGACATGTACAATATGAATGGAAAAATGGGAATTTTATAATATCGGGTTTAGAAAAGAATGAAAGGTTGAATTTTTACAAAGTTGGTATCAACCTGTACAGGAAAGTGAGAAGAATGAGCTTGCTAATTATCCTTTTGATATCTTGATTATTTTCTGAATTATGATTATTAGAAAAATATTGAAATATGTAAATTTATGCAAATGAGTAAAAAAGTTTCATTTTAAACTTCAAATCATGTATTTCATGAAACTTTACACATGGATCATTCCAAAAATGGAACAAAACTACAGAAAAATAAAACTTCAATTTTTCCGAAAAAGTTTCACTTTTCAAAGAATGGCCCAATGCTTCGTGCCCGACCTGGCAGCAGTATTTTTGCTTACGAAAATAGGGGGGAAACAGCACAGAGCATTAGGGGGGTTTCTGTGCAGATCGATGGACGAAAAATGCCGTAAAAAGTCTAAAATAACAGAAATTTTATTAAATATGAAATCACAACATAACCTCTGGAATAAGGAGCTCGTAATCATCCTGAAACGGTATGAAAATTTGATCCTAAAACGCGAACGCCCTGAGTAAGCAAGAGCTCAAGCTGGTCTGGATGTGCTTGAAAAAAGGCAAGCAATTGCTTATTAAGACAAGTAAAAGGTTCGTTTTATGCATACGGTTTCAAGCAATTGCTTGTTTGGTAAGCAATTGCTTACGAGCAGTAAGCAATTGCTTGTGCTTGTAAGCAAATGCTTTTGCTTGCAAGCAATTGCTTGTTTTTATGCATACCGATTCAAGCAAAAGGCTAGCACAAGCAATTGCTTGTTTTTATGCATACGGCCCAATGTCACTTTGACAATTTTGTATCATTCGATGTGGTTCAAAAGCAATATCCTGCTAGTATGTATACCAATGTAATGATGATGATAGCATGCTTGAACTTCACATGATCTACACTCAAATAATGATGTAACGGGACGAATTTTCCGTCAAATTCAGCAATTATGAAAGAATATTGCGCTGGGCAATTTAAATTTATTCCTATCAGGGGGATGGCCCAATCTCTCATACTCTTGATGAAAAGATATTATTACGAAAATAATACTTTTTGCTTTGATTCTGGAATCTATAATTTTTTTATTTTTTTTTAAATTCAACTCAGTATCATTGCGTAGCAGGCTATGGATATAGAAAGATAATGGCGTAGCGCCAGGGGCATGGGGGTGGGCACATGCCTCCCCAAAATTATTTAATCAAAACATTAAAAAACTTATAGGAACATCTTGAACAAAATAAAGAACTACATACTAGAGTGTGCCCCGAAATACTTTGCGCGCCTAAAGGAGTGGTCACATTGGACACGAATCCCTACGAATAGACCCACGAATGCAGTACGAATTGGTACAAATCTATGGCAAGCCGTTTTAACATCTATTCCTATTTCTTGATATCAATAATTGAATTATTGATATCAGTTTATTTCTTGATATCAAGTATTACCAATACAGAAAAGTTTATTCCTTGATATCAAGAATGCATTTCTTGATATCAAGAATGCATTTCTTGATATCAAGAATTCAATTTCGTGATATCAAGAATTTAATTCTTGATATCAAGAAATAGGAATAAATGTTAAAAACGGCTTGCCATTGATTTGTACCAATTTGTACTGCATTCGTGGGTCTATTCGTGGGGATTCGTGTTCAGTGTGACCACTCCTTTAGATCAGTCAGACCACGCTACACCACTAAAGAAAGGTGCTATATGCCCTGGTTGAAAATAGTGCATATCAACTGGAAACGTGTTGGTGACACATAATCGTACCTTGGTTTATTTTCAAGGGGGTGTTTTAGCTTCGTTCAGTGGCGTAGTTTGGGTGTGTTTGTATACCGATAACAGTAATTTATTTCGATAAAGGGGGGTGTTTGAACACCCCAAACATCCCACCCCCCCCCCCCCCCCCCCCCCTCGGTACGCCTACCACTGAGCTATGGAAGAATGTACTTTACTTCCACATCCACAAAATAGCATCTTCACCATGATTATGCCTACGCAAAAATAAATACTTCCACAAAATGTATAGCTACCTGGGTAAAGTTAGTGTCCACTCTGTGATTTTCAGAATCTCTTATAGGACGACTTTCAGTTGTATATAATATACATTTACTGTATGTATAGACGCACCAAATAAGTTCATCCCTTTTGTTACAAGGGCGATGGACTTTACAATATTCAGTCAAAACAGGTCATAAACATAAAAGGAAAGAGCCACAGGCTCTATTAGCATGATTAGTAAAAGTGAGTCTAAGAAAAGTAATGACAATACAGTATAAAGCCCAAAACAAACCCATGGTAGTAAACATTTTAAAAATGTACATTCCCCACTATTCATGCTTTTAGCAAGACTTAGTAAAAAAAAATATGTAAACATACAGTACATTATAATACATAACAACGTATCTTAGTCTCAACTAAATAACTAATGACTCGCTGACCCAAAATATATGTTCTCTAATATACCCAAGATATGGCACTATATATTCGGGTTCAATATGGTGTGTATGTAGTATTGATAAACTTCGATGTTAAATTTAGTCCCATCTATTTTGGCCCATAAACAATTAGAGAATTGTATACTCGTAATATGAGTTTCACACGATCTAATTATGATGTACGCACCTGTCCATGTAAATTAGAAACTCTTCTTGTACATTAAAGGGATCTAGTAACTTTGTTGACATGTGCAAAAAGTGATCCGTGGTTGATGCAATGTATATTGTTGTTATATGATATGTCCACTGGGTGTTGTGAAAATGTCAAGTTAAATGGACCTTTATATGACCGAGTAATGAGCAAAAATGAAAAGTGATATTCACTAACTCATTACACTCACTTTGTACACGGTTTTGACGATCCAGTGGCTAATTTAACATCTGAACACTTCAATCGTAAATATCTTTTTAACGGAAGGGAAATTTGAAAAACCGAAACCGGTCCCATGCTTTTATTATTAATATGAATATAACTAGGTATAAGAGAACCACTAGAGTTCCAAGTAAATTTGTTGAGGATTTTGACAATGTTACTAAGTCCCTTTAAACATCGATCTATTTAATTTTTTTAAATGTGCTATGTCCCATAATTCTAGTCTAGTAATGTTTCCTACAACTTAAAGTGATGCCTGTAAAGTGTCAGATATTGCACAAAATGACATTTGAGACTTCAATCCTATATCAATATCATTGTAAAATACAATTGAAAGATTTGTGAAAGTTTGAAAGAAAACGAACACTGTTTACCTAGTGAAAAAAACGAATATTGAATTCATATTTTATCACCGAATACTGATGGTCTGCCATACTTTTGTCGCAGTAATGAATGATCCGTTTGAGATATTCGCACCCGTGTATTTTTACACACGTAGTACATAATTCATGGAATTTGAACTCGCTCGGCTCAAAGTTCAATCTCCGGAATGTTCTCACGGGTGCTGCATGCGGACGTTCTCAGCTAAGACAAATTGTACTTTTTTTCAATTGCGTTGATTAACGCTTTAGAAATAATGATTTTCAATGATAATTATATTCATACTAAAGGGACATTTGAAAAAATCAAACCCTATTTTATTCTTCTCTTACCATAAGCTAAACAACACGGTAGAAGAGAAACGAGGAAGCTCCAAGTAATTTTTGTGGATTTGGACACTTTACAGGTATGACTTTAAAATTCCCAACCTCAAACATGATCGCGACCCTAATACTTATTTTAACCCTAAACCAAACCCATAACTCGAATCCTAATCCTAATCCTAACCCCAACAAGCCTCAACATTATGATTTTGAATAGTGGAAGAAATTCGACGAAGTGCCGTGTCTACTCAGTCTCATGGCCAATGGATATTCAACTGACATGAGCACGAGCGATAAGACAGTCTTCATAATGGCAATGTTTTATGACACGAGTTGCCCGCCATACAAGCTGCGAAGTATTTACACAGATTGGAACATTATACTTCCTCATCACCGGCAGCACATGAGGTATCAGAAAGCGAACACGAAACTATAATATTTCTTGTGAACTTAAGCCCGGCGCAGACAGAGCCGACTCGACTTAATCCGACCCGACCCAACTGCAAGCCACAATCGGTCCGATTCAGTTGCGACTTCCAACATGTTGAATCGGGCCCGATTGGCTTCCGACTGGCAAAATCGGAGTCGTGAGGCAATGCACACAGAGCCGATCCGACTGAAAACCAGTCGGATCGGGTCGAGTCGGCTCTGTCTGCGCCTGGCTTTATGCGATGCGGGATTTAATGTTCCTCTCATCATGCCACAGTGTTGCACCATGTCTCTTTCGTTGCATGATTAATTTGCTGCCGTTTGCAGTAATATCCCATAAAAAAACACATATTTACCCATCATAAACCTTTCTTGCACTTTTGGGGTATTTCATGAAAACATAATTATGTATGCTAATTATGTACGCATGTGCAGTGCAGCTCCGTGATAATCTTGACATTCTTTCTCTATAATATCAAATTCTCTAAAATATTGTGTTCCATATAGGTATGACGGAATTCAAACTAATGAAACATAACATTATCATTATTGATGTTGACATAATAACGATATAATGTTTCATATTAAAATGTAAATAATGAATTTGAAAAAATGCATTTTTTTCTTCTTTAGTTATGAAAATGCAACTTATTTTTATACGCCGGATGTGTGGTTAGATGTATTTTCGACGAATGCCAACGTAACAATACTATATTTAATTTGTAAAAAGTCTTAATGTTTGAAATTAGCTGTTGATAGATTATCCGTATGTTTATTTCAATAGTTTTGCGGTTTGGGTATATTTCCCTCATTTGTTAAAATATTTTGAGAAATAAAATAGAAACTGTGTTGTCCGCATTATGCCCCCCCCCCCTTCCGCAATCTTGTTTTGTTATTGCTGCGTAACGCGCAAAGATGACGCCCCGCTGCTTGGTGACTTTTTTTGGGGGGGTCTTGCGCATCTTTTGAAACAACATTTTTGAAAATCGGACCTACCGTTACGAAGTCACGTGACCTTTTGTCTATGCATGTCAGCCCGAAAATCGCTCAATTTCGTGATTTGTGTACAAAACATGTGGAAATATCAGTTTTCTTAAAAAGAGATAATTGGTTATTTGGTCTTGTTTACATTTTAGGTATTTGTTTAATTGTTTGGTATTCAAAATAGTTGAATTATAGTTAGAAATAAAATAAACAACAAAAACAATAAAATACATAAGCAAAAAAACAAAGAAATACATAAGAAATTATAAACACAATAGAAAACATAAGGAAGAACCTGGCTCTTCCAAATTTTGTTGTTGGATCATTATTCCAAATGGTCTAAAGAACATATTTAGTGAAAACCAATGTTTAATTATGAAGAATATATGATTTATGGGTAACAATATGAATTTTATGACTTTATTTGCATAAATTACCATAAATATGCAAATTAATAAATTTTTGAAAAAATTAAAATTACCATTGTATTATTATACACTTCACTTTACATGCGTGCACATTTTCACGGCGATCGGCCGCTTCGCGGCCGAGATCTTAAGGGGGGCCATAATGGCCCCCCGGCCGTAGAAAGACCTCAAAAAGCCCGGCCTTTTTAGGGTTAAAGCCACAGTGTACATGTGTTCCACGATATTCGGACAAATATAGAATAATCGATATTAAAGGGATCTAGCAACTTTGTTGACATGTGCAAAGAACGATGAATAGTTGATACAATGTATTTTGTTGTTATCTGATATGTCCACTGGGTATTGAGAGAAAATTTAAAGTTAAATGGACGTCACATGGCCGAGTAATGAGCAAAAATGTAAAGTGATATTCACTAAAACTCATTGCACTGATTTTGCATAAGGTTACGTCTATCCAGTAGATAGTTTAACATCTGAACACTTCATTCCTAAATGTCTTTGTAACAAAAGGGAAATTAGAAAAACCGAAACCTATCCCATACTTCTATTGTTAATATAAAAAAATACAGCAAGGTGTGAGGGAACCGCTAAAATTACAATTGAATTTTGAGGATTTGGACAATGTTACTAGATCCCTTTAATAATGTTTTGATGTAACATTGAGTCCATGAAAATCTTCTTCTAGATTGTGTAATTACGCACATGACAACATACCATTCCATCAAGTATTTGTCATGTTTGTACTGTACAGGATTATATCTTCTTTCATTTGTCATATCCTACAGAATATTTAGTTTTTTACATTTACCTATGTTTTTCCCAGCAGGTATTACACAAACAAAAAAGATCAATGTGTTTTTGCTTGGAGAGAAAGCTCAGCATTGTATGTTACCATCATACCAGGATCGGGGGACGTATTCAGGTAAATTAACACCCACACACCAGAGTACACTTGGAAGTTGCACTATACGGCCGAAGGGATAACACAAGCGTCTTTCATAAAAACCAGGTTACTTTAATATCTATTCACGTGATATATTGTCATATGTTGAGTTCATACTGGTATTCCGCAACCCGGGTCCGATCCGTGCATTGTAGATAGCCGTTGTGTCCACACTAATATCCGGAACCCTCGTTCGAGCCCTGTATTTCCATCTAGTCAGATAGTAAGATTACATTATGTTTAGTTCACAAACGAATTCCGGTTGCCGAGTTTGAGACCTATATTCAATCTAGTAACAACGTCAAATGTTTCATGTGTGTTTCGGAATATGGGTTCAAGCCCCGCATTTGCATCTAATCACATAATATTAACACTACATTTGTTTAGTCCACACTTATATTCCGGAATCCTGGTTCGAGCCCTGCATTCTTTATAGTCATGTGATAAATGGAGGTAATGTGGCACGATCGAATAAGCGCTTGACTTCCGATCTCGGGACCCGAGTTCGAACCCAATCGATGCCCCGGCATTGAATGTCCTTCAGCAAGGCTTTTAATCCACATTGCTGCTCTCTACCCAGTATAAATGGGTACTTTGTCGGGTGTTAGCCTGTTTGTCGGGTGTTAGCCTGTAGCACTCTACATAATAGGGCAGCTTGAGCTAGTATGCTCCCCTCGGAGTTGGGATGGTGCGCAATATAAGTGTGCGGGTTTGAACTGTACCTGATGACCAAGGGTAATGATGCGCCTCTGTATAGGGCACCTAGATACATGGCGCTCTATAAATGCTATATACTCGATAACTCCGTAGACAAGGTTACTACGTATTCATCTCTTCAACAAGGGATATCTGTCTAAGCGTGAATGTTATAATACGTTGGATTTTAACCGAATTATTTTAATTCATTACTTCTGAACTTGTTGATGGAATGGACTACTAAAGATGTTACCTTTCACCATTCTAAAGTATGCGTTCATGCTGGGTCTGCATGTACGAAGACTACCTTTGTCCAGAGCGAACGAATCGTCCGGGATTCTATTGTCTCCAAACGCACGCGTGAATAGAATTGGCGCACTTGCAAATGTTTGGCGCGTACGGAACCATTAAATAATAATGGTTCTGTAAATGGTGGTAATTAATTGCATTTTTTATGAATTACACAACCCTTGCAAAATATTGGGTATCTACATTATTTGATATCACAAAACGGAACCAAAACATATAATTATGTGTTGTTCTTTGCCTGGTGGTCCCCTTTAAGTTAAGACAAATTACGCAATAAAGGACAATAAATTATTTTATAAACACAAATACGCGCATTTCTCAAAAGTTAATCAAGTTGTTAAAGCGCCTTTTTTAATCAAGCTCTCCATACAATTATGTACTTCATTCTATTCAAGAGTCGGGTCACACTATTCCCTGGGCGCAGTGTATTACGTGTACAATACTTTGGAGCCCTGTTAAACCCAAGCATCTTAAACTAGGTCATCTGTCACGTGACATGATGAGATGACGTTATGACAGAGGGACCCTGTACATGGGCCCGGTCACAT
Organism: Echinarachnius parma; assembly: GCA_037951105.1. Classification (NCBI taxonomy): domain Eukaryota; kingdom Metazoa; phylum Echinodermata; class Echinoidea; order Clypeasteroida; family Echinarachniidae; genus Echinarachnius; species Echinarachnius parma. Next base: position 32,150 of record JBAMJV010001754.1, read on the forward strand.
ATCACCGGATAGCGTACACGGATGCCCGATGGGGAGACACATTTCCAATCCGTTCGTCTCTTGCGTTTCTTGTCCGTTCCTTGTCAGGAGATGTACGTCGTTCTATCTGGTAGAATGTTTTGTGCTGGAAGCAATGGAAACGACTTTCACCACCGGATAATTTGAATTTCGCAAATTTTCCATTTGTAGGATATCCGTCTGCGCTATCCGGTGATATGTGACCAGGCCTTTACTTATATATGTTTGATGCAAACTGGGGTGTTTCACAATGCTTTTTCGTTGAACTTAAAATTATGGTAGGTAATTTGTAGTCCTGGAATGAATCATAGATAACAAAAAACGCACATTTCAGACAATTAAAATTAGAGGGGACCACCAGGCAAAGAAAAACACGTAACTATATGTCTTGGTACCGTTGTGTGATATAATAGATGCTCAGCACTTTGCTAAGGGTTGTGTAATTCATAAACAATACAATTAATTACAGTACCACCATAACCAACATAACCTCATGGTTCCGTATGCGCCAAACGTCGGAGAGTGCGCCAATATAACAATCACTATCATGCCTACTAAATGCAAAGGGGTGCTGCCACCGAAAGTTTGGAAAATGACAATATTCGCCGAGCAGAAATCACCTCATTTTCGGACAGAGTTTTCGCACAAATTCATCTCCTCAGTTTTTTGAGAAAAAAATAATATCACTTTCGAGGGAAATCATGTTAAATAAGCAATATTTTTACCCCCCCCCCCCCCCCCCCCCCTCCCTCCGGCAACACTTCTGGCCGCATTTTAGGGCATTGTTACACTTAGTTTGAGAATACCGAGACACATTAACGAATTAATAAGTCTAATATCACAAATGCACTTGGGTAACATTGTATAGAAAAGAACAAGTGCATCTTGGACAGAACAACATAGATACAATGGAATAGAGAACACCAATGATAAATATAATATTCGTCGAGTTGAAAAAGAACAAAAACAACGACACTAAAACAGTTCACCATTTTTGTTTCTTCTTCTAAATAAAGAATCTTGACCTTACACTTTTGTTTCCTTGAAAAGTAATACTAAACCGAATATTTCGTGATGAAAATAGGGTTCTGTAACAATAAGACTTTAGTTTTTTTAAATAATATTTTGAATAATATTATAGGTCGCGATATATTATACATGTACGGCAGGTTGAATTGTAGCGTCAACATCGAAGAAATGCATGAAACTTTAAATGACGACCGACTTGTCGATTGCAGATGGTTTAAATCTTTAATTATCAGACGGAGAGGTTAGAAACTACGATTGTCTGGTGTGTTTGTTTTTTTGTTCTAGATAGAGTTGGGTTAGTAGAATAGGTTCTCTAAGGATTTTGAAAATACGTCATTTGGTAGGAGGTAGCCTTTATCTCTTGCCAGTGTTGTAGCACGGTCGGACTGAATGGTGGTGGGGTCTTTATATTATAGTTACTCTATGGTGGGGAGCACACGTTATTATATTTCTTTATTTTCAAAGGAGTTCCCTTATGTTTTTTGTTAATGGTGTTTGTCCAATTATTTTGCGGGTACGTGCCCCCATGCCCCCCCCCCCCATAGCTACGCCACTATCTCTTGTACACAACCTACCGCTCCCCTCCCATTTCCTTCGCGCATTGTCTCCAATCAAAATATCAAGACAGTAATTAACTTTACAAACCTGCGCAGCCCCGTTTAATTATGTTTTTACGCAATGCATGATCTTCTGATATTCCTCAAATGAGACCTTTTAGATGAATGGAAATTGTTCTTTATGTAATACAATCAATCGTTTACATACACAATAGTATGTCTCTTTGACGCACGTGAATTGAGGTAGCTACGGTGTACTGGGCACGGGGGTGGGGGGGGGGGGGAGCACGTGACCAATAAAAGCATAAAGTCTAGATATATCACCATTTCATTGAAGGCACATAATTATTGTCACACTCATCGGGGGAAAAAAACAAAAACACTGCACCCTCTTTGCTCCCACCCGCCATCCCCTCGGTCTGCTTGTTATGCCATGCTGGGGTGCGGAATTAAAGATTGTCATGGGTGTGGGTGTAATCCGCGGTTCTCCATTTTAAACTGATCTAGCTTGTGCCCACTACATAACAGTGACACAGTGTTTGATTCATTCGCACAGGCGCAAGCCGTTCGCAAGATTGCACCGCGCATCCGCTTGAAGAATCCAACACTCCAATGTTATATCTTCTACGTCATGACAGATCAATACTATTGGTTTCTGTTTTTTTTTTATGAGCAGTGTCAATACACAGCATGCTCGGCAGGTATGAATGAAGAAAAATCAACAAATTAGGGAAACATAATTATAATACGCGCGGAGATTTCCTTTTCTGTACTCGATTCAAGGAATACAGGATGCAAAATTGTATTCGTGGTCGTCAAATATTTGAAAAAAGGGCCTAATTTTCTTGGTAAACAGTACTTAGTCAGCTAAACGTCATTGCGTGCTAAATATCATAGTCACGGTTATTATAATGCCGGTTGATTTGTTCAGCTATTAATAACCCATTTCTTCTTTTGTCTGTTGTTTCTTTTCATATTTCAGCTCCTTTGTCGTTTATATTATATGTATTTTTTTGGTATTGCACAACCAGTCTTCCCTTTTCTGACGTGATATCTCGTAACGCTTTTTTTTTCTGTTTGCTTTGTTTTGTTTTTTTACCGGACGGGTCTTTTTTTGCAGTTTCACATTCGCTGCCGTACGTCGTGACTTCCCAAAAAAAGAAAGTAGAAGAAACGCATGACTAGTAACATGATTTCCCTATAGTAAACTTAGCTCAGACTTGGTCAATACGTCCATTTTGGTGATTGCAAACGTGTAGTTTGTACTAAGTGGGTACTTGGTATTAAAAGCATTATTTTTTTAAAAGCAAGTCATGCATTGAAGGGTATTTTCCAAATCCCAACATACATGGCACATGCATAATTCTAACCGTGTACTAAAACTAATTTAGTCAGCGACTACGTTTACAATAGATGTCGTAACCAATCTAATTGCTGAAAAAATAGCAATTTATGATATCGATTTATAAAGTATATTTAATTAAATATGTATAAGAAAAATACATAACCAGAAACGAATTACCAAAGCGTGTGTATGTATGTATTTGCGTGTGTATAGTGTATGTACGTTTGTGTGTTTATAAACATTGTGTGTGTGAGTAAGAGGGGAGGGGGGAGGCATTTTTTACGCACCGTCTTAGCTATGAAACCGATGCTCTGTAATTGTGATATTATGCACAATCACGGTGGCGGTAATTAGTGGTTGATATGCACATTCACGTGTTTTTTTTTTACGTGAAGCAGGATTTCCAAGTTCAGGTTTTATTTGGGAGAATTTCTCTGAAAATCTGAATAAATCGATTAAAAGTGCAGCACGTGTTCATGACCCTCGTCACAACCTATCACCGTATCCAGCACCACCATGATCTCAATTATTAATGTTTCTTCGTTAAAATTTGTTCTGTAGATCTACGGGATCAACATCAGCATCAGCACTAAACAGCCACCACCACTAACCATACCATCACCACAAAAAAACACCTTTTCCTCCATCACCACCACCACCACCACCACCATCAACACTATTTACTCCACCACCACCACCACCAGCCCCACCTTCCCAACCACCGCCACCACTAGTAGTAGACGAAGAAGGAGTAATAGAAGTAGTAGTAGTAGTAGTAGTAGTAGTAGTAGTAGTAGTAGTAGTAGTAGTAGTAGTAGTAGTAGTAGTAGTAGTAGTAGTAGCAGCATGGGCGTCGATCTGTCATTGATACCCATTCATCAGGGGGGGATGATCCATTCATTCATCCCCCCTGATGAATGGGTATTACGTAAGTATTGACGCCCATGAGTAGTAGTAGTTATAGTTATAGCAGTGTTATCATAAGCAAACATGTTTGGGAGACCTTGGCCCTGAGGATTGTCAAGGAACCATTCACGCGCGTTGCACAAGCAAGTAACAAAAACAAACCCCGCATCTAATCTAATCCCAGTGGCTAAGTTGGCTGTTCTAATTCAATCGAGGTCCACTCCGTATTCTACACAAAATAGTTAAGAGGACCAAGGAAAATCGAATGAGGAACCACAAGCTAAACACGTTGACTACCACATGATAAACTAAGGGACAGGGTCGCTGTAATAACACGCAATTGCCATGATTTGGTGTCACGGTTGATGATGCGGAACATCCATCTTCGGTCTTGAAATTTTAAACGTACTGAGTTGCCGAATTCGGAAATGCGGACAGGGCAGTGACATGTCTCCATCCAGAACAGGGCGGAATCGTGTGTGGCTTCGTCACTTACGCAACTCTTTAGCTTATAATAATTACTGAGCGCGCGGTGTGGTTACATTCAACATGACTCCTTCGTGCAAGCTCTTTAATAGGAAAGCGTTCTCTGACACGACAAGGCTGTCCCTTTAAAGCAGTTGTGTCATCGTTTATAGGAGGCGTTTCCCCCCCCCCCCCTTAAAATAATTCACAGGGAGGGGCCACGTTCAAATTATATGCAGGCAGAAGTTTGCTTTTAGTTTTAAATCTAACTTTCGCCTGCAAAGACGCCATTGAGCCACGCCCCTGCTGTCGCGAGTTTTAATGGGCAGGGCTTAGGAAGTCACCGCTATCAAACTAGTCAGAAACGTGTTATTATATAACATTATAGTATAAATGTTGCTTGTAAGTATCGGATTCCATGGTGGTGTATATAATACGTGAGGTTTGCGGTTGCACCATGTGAGATGGGTGGATTGGTGAGTCCTGAAAAGGACTATGGTAGTCCTAGAAAGGACTGTTGTTAGTCCTAGAAAGGACTGTTGGTGTAGTCCTGAAAAGGACTGTTGATATTCTTTCTAGGAGAGTTCTAAAAAGAACTAAATTGTTCAGCGGCTACCATGTTTCCGCGAGCATTATACATGTATAATACACATGAATACTTGCGAAACGTCATGAATACTTATCCATTGTTGTATAACTGTCACTTTAAAGTGATACCTGTAAAGTGTCAGATATTGCACAAAATGACATTTGAGACTTCAATCCTATATCAATATCATTGTAAAATAAAAGATTTGTGAAAGTTTGAAAGAAAACGAACACTGTTTACCTAGTGAAAAAAACCAATATTGAGTTCATATTTTATCACCGAATACTGATGGTCTGCCATACTTTTGTCGCAGTAATGAATGATCCGTTTGAGATATTCGCACCCGTGTATTTTTACACACGTAGTACATAATTCATGGAATTTGAACTCGCTCGGCTCCGGAATGTTCTCACGGGTGCTGCATGCGGACGTTCTCAGCTAAGACAATTGTACTTTTTTTCAATTGCGTTGATTAACGCTTTAGAAATAATGATTTTCAATGATAATTATCTTCATACTAAAGGGACATTTGAAAAAAAATCAAACCCTATTTTATTCTTCTCTTACCATAAGCTAAACAACACGGTAGAAGAGAAACGAGGAAGCTCCAAGTAATTTTCGTGGATTTGGACACTTTACAGGTATGACTTTAAGCTTCTTTTAGACTTATGTACCTCTCAAGTGCATAATAAGTGTTCATGGATTGTCCAACTGACTGTATTTTAAACAACTTCCGATTGGTACATCGTTCAGTATATCTCTTCAAGTGCACAAGTTTAAGTACTCGATATTGATTATTGTGACCAAAGTGTCACGGCGGCGTGATCAAGCAGAAAATCGGAGTGTACATGTTGCAAGTTTGTTTTATAAGCTCACGGTGAAATAGTCCGGAATTATATACGGTAATCATCATGATGTAGTGAGGGGGCGGCTGGCTTGAGGAAGTTGAACCTCAACAACTATCTTGAACACAATTAATTTTCAACTTCTTTGGGAACATACCTGCCGCGAGAAACCATGTAGGCGCCTTGGCTGGCTAATGCAAGCCATAGTCGAAAGAGACGATTTTCCGGCAACACTTTTTGTTGACATTGGACACAATGTGAAACCCAATATTGTGTCACTAAATTCACTCATGAATGAAAATGACCCAACCGAAATTGCTGATCTTAATATCATTTTGCCCTGTAAAATATTCCGTATATAATTTAACCAGACGTGTTGCTTTCCATTTCATGAGAAATATGGCTTTCATTTTTGTCTGGCCCACCCCATACAGGGTATACTATATAGGATAATCAATAAAACAATCTTCATCATTCACGAGGGAAATTGTATCAGATATCAACTGAAATGAGATCAAACAAGTCGACACACGGGCGAAGGTCGCTAAAGGTCGCATGTAAAAACTTGCTTCGATCGCATATCACAACTCTTCCCAATGTCCCATGCGTCGTTTAGCGATCTTCAGTCGATGCCGAGACATAAATGAATGGATGATAACGATTACAGCGTGAATCTGTCAGTTTAAAGGCATACAGGCGTTTAATAAAGCCTGTCAAGCGTGTTCTTGGTGATGTCTACACCGGACTTACACCGCGGGCCGACGTCATAACCTAGGCTACAGTTTGTGCTTACTGTATACCATTGAGTCAGTCCGTATATAGTACGCGCTGTGCGCAGGGCGTTAGCAAGATGACACCGCGCATCATCATCATCATCATCTGTACGGAAGGATAGGTTGTGTCCTGTAGTTCTTCCGGTCGTTGCATATAGGTTGGGTTGGTGCGGCTGAATTTGTACTATACTATAATATAATAACTGCATTTGGGTGTTGCGTGTGAGGCGGACTTCAGTGCAAATTGAATCTTTCTTCCCACCAAAATTGGTCCAATTTTCTTTTAAAAACGTCAACTGATGGTGCAGCAATAACATCTTCGGGGAGGTTATTCCAATCATTTATTATCCTTAGACTAAAAAAGTTTAGTCTGATGTTTAGACGGCATCTTGGGTGAAATAGTTTCAGTGTGTGGCCCCTCGTAGACGGGTAGTCGTTACGAGTAAAGACATGATCTGACGCTACATTATCAAGGCTGCGTAGAATTCTGAATACCTCGGAAGACAATTAAAAGGATAATGAATGATAAAGCATGAGCTAAATGGCGAATCTGTCATTTTTGTTTCAAAGAACCGTACAAAGCATAATTATAACCTACTTGTATAAAGTTGCAATAAACCTTGGAAAAGTACTCTTTTTTTAATCTAGAAGATATAAAAAATAAATTCTTTGGTAAAAATTTTTAACATAATTAACATAATATTTTACTTTAAATTTAAGGAGTTTTCTTAAGAAGAAAACTCCCTAAATACTGTTGCCATGAAACGTTTACTATCTTAGTCGATTCTGATGTCAGTTAAATGTTAAATGTATGTGGCCATAAACGTTTTGTACATATTTAAAGAGTGCTTTTTGCACATTATTCTGGGGTGGTTTCAACTGACGTTGCAATTAAAGACAGATGTAGGTGCTACAGTAATGTTATAATAAAGGGAAAGTGCAGTTTTGGTCAAACTGAATGTTAGTGACCAAAGTTTGCACCACAACATTAACATCTATTAGTTATAATTCAACAATGCGCAAAAGGTAGACAAAACTTACAAACGGCTGAGTTAAAATGCTGTTATAATTCAAAATGCAACCGGGCGCTTTATAAAAACATATTAGTTCGAATCGTTTTTTGTTATAACAAATTGTAAATGTGATGATTTGTTGAAATAATGATTCAATAGACAGATCATTAACAACTATTTAAAAAAAAACATCTGGTATATTTTCGAAAAAGTGTAGGCATTTTATATATTTTGTTCTGAATAAATGTAGGACCAACATTTATTCCAATCGGATATATTTTATATTTCAGCTCTCTCTGAACCGATTTTGAGCAAACGAATTTTGTTTTATCTTTAAAATCACGTGCTCTTCCAAATATTGCACTTAGTTTACATTACCTAGCAAAACAATTATTTCTCAAAGCGCCCTCTATACCAAAACTGAACTATTCCTTTAAGGCTCATAAACTTGCAGATAGCACGCGAAGTTCGCATCGCGCTGAATCATTTAGCGAGTCAAGAATATTATCTTAGATGCGATGGATAATTTTGTTAGATGGGTAGAGGGTGATTCGAACTCGGTGAAAAGGGACAAGGGCAAATTTACCTTGGTGTTGGTTTTCAAAAACTTAAGTAATTGCAACAAGGTATGGCTGGGCTGTGTGCGTAGGCAACGCTTAGTCCAGCATTTATTCTGTGTGTTTGTTTAGAGTGAAGAGATCTAAATCAACACGAACCCGATACATATTTGGATAAGTCGTTATTACTGACTAAGGCTAGCTGCAAGAAAACGCCAGTGGCGTATAGGTATATGGGAGGGCCGGGGGGGGGGGGGGGGGGGGGGTGGGCAAATGGAACAATACTGCCCCCTCTCCTCCCCCCCCCCCCCCCCCCCCCCCGCCTTGTGTGAATTTATAACCCCATAATAACCCCCTTAAGGAAACGCATATATTTAACAGATATAGACCCGTTATAATAAATACAGTCTTCTCCTTACGGGGAACTTTACCCCAAATGGAAACATTGCCCCACCCCAACACACTTTTTTCCTCCACCCTACGGTAGGTGTAGTGCTCTACGAAACATTGAGAGCGTTTTGAAAATGCTAACATTGTGTTCCGCACGCTTTTCACTCCATTTATTTTTTACAACGATACGTTACATGTAAGACTTTAATATCGCCTATGTGCGTGATTAATTCATTTCCCATATCCTAAATACTTCGAATGATGAAATAAGCGATAATGTTGTTATTCTATTTCGGAGCTCCGGAACGAGTTTAGATTTTTATTGAATGTTATGTTTAGCCCACTTGTTACAAATTCGTATCTTTAGACGAAGCAATTACTCCGCCTTTTACGCCAATGACGCCATGAAAAGGCGATCGCCGTGACCACCATATACCGGTATACGAAATGACGTAAAACTAGGTTGTATTATGACGTACAAGTTGCATCTTTGTAGGTCATTTTGTCATATAGTTTTTACAAATATATAGTTCCACGTTTCGAATAACGCACACGATGAAAATTTAGCCTATTATATCTGGATAGTTGATAATAGTCCGCTGTTTATTGTACTAAAATCACTTAACCTGTCATTGTAATTGAAAGATCACACCTTCAACTGTTTTTAAAACATGCAATTTTTCATTTAAACTAAAAATAGCCCACCTTTATTGAAAGCTATCATATTATATTTCATACGTGTACTAATAAATACGCTAATTACAAGAGCTTGACAACCTTGGAGCAAATTAAAATCTGTCATATAAATTTTAATATTTCTAACATCGACCATAATTTTTCAAATCTCATTAAATCCCTATGGATATGTTTATTTTGTTTGTTGTGCTGAATATAAATGACATGACATTATAATTATTTTATATCTATTACACATAATGCTCGCATTCCACTGGATTAATATCATTAAAACAATTAGGGACCGCGTGGCTGTGCGCGCATTTTGTTCTGGGGCGTTAAGACCTTTACTTAAAATTATCAACAAAAATTGAATGACATTGCCCCAACACATGCCGAATTAGATTGTTTTACCAATATACAAGATTCATCAACACCTTTACTATCTTTCTACATTTCTTTTTAAAGTTATATTTGAGAGGGAGTGGCTTTGGGAGCTTTAGCCCCCCAAATTTGTTTAAGTATGTTATTTTCGGAAATTGAATCACCAAAGGGGCTAGAACGGCGCAGAGTATAAAGAGATATCAGATATCTCTTACAGATTCTGTACATACAATTCAGGGGAAACCTATCATTTTGGGGTAAAATGTATGTGAAATTCTGGCAAAACATGGCCCATTCCGTAATAATTATATGTAATTTTCTGGTAGAAATAATTACTGGCGACGAACCAGAGGAGGGGGTACCCCCCACCCCCACCCCTCCCTTCCCTTGGTTGGGACTTTTGACGTTGACAACGGGTATCTTATAGCGTTAAAACGATTATGGAAAATCATTCATTGCAATTTCACGAAATGGGAGGGGGGAATTAAGCCCTCATGAAACTCCACGAAAGCCAGCTGCAGTGTCATTTATATGTTAAAATTAAAGTGACCCATTAACTTTGTCAAATTCAATCAAAATCGCTTGGAGCTTTCACAAACCACAAACCATAATTATGTGTTGGTGTTTGGCTTATGGTATTCAGAACAATGAATGTGTTTGAACTGTCAAATGCATTGTCAAATTTTCAAATGTCTTACTAATAATATGAAAAGCACTCAGGCGTGTTAGGAGTGTTTTTTTTTATTGTAATCAAAATCAATGAACGTTGGATGATAAAGATTAGACCAATTTTCAATATTTACTAGGTAAAAAGTGTTTTATTTCGTAGAAAATGATATTGGTCATGTTGGTATATGCTATTGAAGTTTCAAATATAATTTTCGGGAAAAAACCGTATGAAGTTAATTAATCACTTTAAAAGAATAGGGCACTGCTTGTAAAACCGTGATTATATTTATGCAAGATACTTTACCCTGTTAAATTCGCAATAACATTTGGGGCCAATAATTATGCACATTAGCTCTCATCTGTCTCAAGGATTGGACCTCCGTAACAATGCAGCTATTGATCAGACCAACATGATATTCATTTTGACTTTGTATAATTATGTCATCGACATTTTTGTTTAATTAAAGTAATTTGGAAATTGAATTGGACTACACCAAATCCGTGTCATGTCCTTGTCGTCATGCATTTAAGGGGAAAACCGTCCCCCAAACCTCGCGTTTCTAAGAAAGAAGGTGCATGAGAGGAGTCATGAGCGAAATTCTGAGCAAGAAAAAGGGTAGAGCAACCAACAAGTTATGACAGTTTGAACTTTATTCAGAATACGTGCCTTCGCAGTTGTTGCGATTGCAAGATCACGTGACAAAATTCTAGTACACCCGGATTTCAAAACGACGTAGCAGCCGCCGCTTTGTGTATAATGTCAATGGACTCTTTACTTCCTGGCATGACACCCGAAACTAAATGAAGATATTTATTCATGAATATCAACTCTATAACACTGTCATTGCCTAACATATATCGAGAACAATATACATTTTCAGATAATTCAAGGAATACGATCGTTTGTTTAAAATTCAAAGATACAACTCGATTTTGATTGACAAAAATGACTCTCCTTTCTTCCTGCCGCGCCGTACATTGCACTCAAACATATGTGTTTATGTTGGTATATATTCTGTGTTTTTTCTGTAGTTACTGTCATTTGTGCCCTGACGAAGATTCTGCTAGGATCGAAAGCTAGGCTGTATACGACTCTCATTTTATCACATTGGCGATTTTTTAGTAGACAAGCAGTTTTCAGCAGTATTTTCCATATTCAAACATATGCAATTGGGCCCAATGGTTTCGTGTTTCGTATAACTGCAGAACGAAATCAAGAACCCGATCAACTACTTAGTATTCATTTCTGACAAACTTGATATGATTTCCCCTTAGTATGGAATATCTAAAATACATTTCAATGCTTTTCTATACAAAGACAATTCTTACCCTTCATTTGAGACTGTGTTTGTTGCAGTTTCCCGAGCGAAACATAGCAAGCACGGCCCGGGTGCGGCCCGGGTACAGTACGCACAATGCAGACAGTGCTTGAACTGCATGTACTATGTAGCTTGATTGCATGCAATGCAGTGCGCCGCCAGCCGTGTGATTATAAGTGGCATTCGAGGTTCGAAATATGTTCATTAAAATTCAGTTTGTTGCATTATAATGTGACAGAAATGATCGAATTTGTTGGAAATGATAGACAGATGTTGCTCTCTTTGCATAATTAGCACTGAAAGTGTCATGAAATTAATATTCTTGAATAAATATCTTCATTTAGTTTCGGGTGTCATGCCAGGAAGTAAAGGGTCCATTGACATTATACACAAAGCGGCGGCTGCTACGTCGTTTTGAAATCCGGCCGTACTAGAATTTTGTCACGTGATCTTGCAATCGCAACAACTGCGAAGGCACGTATTGTGTGCGTCGTTCGCAATGACTATCGACCGTGACGTCATTTGCGAGATGCTGCCATTGTGATTTTACATGGAAATCGAATAGAAATCTTCTTTTTTTTTAAACTACAAAGTAGTTTTATGTGCTAGAACACGCCAGCATATTTGGCTCATTAGATTTCCTTCATGAATTCGTGAAAACAAGCAAAAGAAATGCGTTTAGCAACTAAAAGAGTAGAGACAATATAGTGTTTGGACTTTTTTGGGGCACGCGAATCATTAATTGTGTATTTGTTATTTTTTTCTGGGGGGGGGGGGGGGGGACACATATAATGTTTTTTTAAATTTTTTTTTTACAGATTTCTACCCGATTTTTCCCTCAGGTGTTTAATTGTTTTGTCCACATTTTCAGAGGAGGTGGGTGCATATGCATTATGTTTGTGTTTTTACCCTGCAAACCCTTTGTCACGGAAATTAGCATTGTTTTCACAAGGTGGAAAGGTTTACATCCATGGCTTTCCATAAAATAGCGGTCCATAGCCAGGATTGAAAATGGTGTCATAATAAATTTCAGCCAATGCGCGTTCTGGGGGTGTTTCACAAAAATTCAAAGTTTAACTCAACTCTAAGTTGGACCTAGCAATTATGGAAAGCCATTTACAAAAATGAATAAAAGTAAACATATTCAAAAGCAAACAAATGCAAGTATTTGAAACTTCCAACAAAAATGTATATAAATTTTTTCAAGGCTCCTTTATGGTAACACAATTGACTGATTTTATCAAACTTTATGCCTTTTCCAAAGAACTGTATCAACAATGTTACAAAAAAACTAACGGCTTTCCATAATAGTTAGGTTAAACTTAGAGTTAGGTTTAATCTTTGTGAAACAACCCCTGCATATCCAGCGAAATATGCACGTATGCACGTTTTGTTTCAATATCATGTGTATAACCCATAGAGTTATAACTCTATGGTATAACCCCAACCCTGGTGGCGCTCGGTTAAAATTGGAAATGTCCCACCATTGAGTTGAATACCACGTCGTGTCTATGCCGTGTTTGTACCATCGATGTACATTATAAGGAGTGGATGATACAATGTTGTATAGAACTCAAGTGAGTGGTTTGTTATATTTACACTGATATAGCATTGTTGTATCATGTATTTCTATTATGAATTTACGACATGTATCTTTGCTACTTATAAGGAAGAAGCATATTAAATTGTAGAACTCAAATCATGTTATAAGCGTTCTCCTCATCTAAGGTTTCACTCTAGAATAATAACAACCTGGAAGTTACGGTAAACATTATAAAACAATTTTGCTGTTGGTGTGTATTTCATCATATCTTGCAGTGTTCTAACTTTTATGGACAAATTGCATTTAAGGAAATTAAGAATTCATATACATTGTAAATAATCTTATTGTGAATTTCATAATAAAAATGATAAACACATTTTGTACAAATCACTAATAATCACATTGCGCGTCATGCACCTCGCCTACAAAATCTTAAACAGTTATATTATGGGTTGTCCATGGTGGCCCAGTTGTAGGGTGTGGGCCTCATTAAAGAGTGGCTTTGGGGTTCGATGCCCAACCAGGTCAGCCTGGTCATAATACGGTAGAATCAACATGAACATTATACCAACGGTCTTATAGCAATACCCTTGGAAAAGAAACGAAATAGGTTTGAGAAATTCAACGTTCGCGAATCTATATGATGACAATAGCCCCCTCTACAGCTCTCACTAGTTACATTATCCGTGAGTCCCTGGCTTTAGTTTAACGCACATAGATGAATAGCCCCCTCTAATAGCTTTCGCTAGTTACATTATCTGTGAGTCCATGACTTTAGTGCAACCATCGTGTGTATATCGATGAGTCCAACGCACATAGACTAGCCCCCTCTTCAGCTCTCGCTAGTCACATTATCCGTGTGTCCGTGGTTTTAGTTCAACTCACCGAGATGACTAGCCCCCTCTATGTACATCAGTCTATTGCTAGTTACATTATCCGTAAATACCATCGATATAAAAAAATACTTTATATATATTTTATATTTTATATTTTTATATCGCTGGTAAATACAGTGCTTTAGTTCAACGCACATAATGTAGATAACTAGCCCCCTCTATAGCTCTAGCTAGTTACATTACCCGTGAGTCCATGGCTTAATTGTCCAAATAACAAAATGACTAGCCCCCTCTAAAAACTCTCGCTAGTTACATTATCCGTGAGTTCATGGTTTTAGTTCAATTTTTATATTGATGAGTTCAACGCACCGATATGACTAGCCCCCTCTAACAGCACTCGCTAGTTACATTATCCGTGTGTCCATGGCATTAATGGTCCATGGCCCATGGCTTTTATTAGTCCAACACATATAGATGACTAGCCCCCTCTACAGCTCTCACTAGTTACATAATTTTCCGTGCATCGATGGTCCATGGCTCAGCATGGCTTTAGTTATACGCACATAATAAGACTAGCCCTCTCTACAGCTCTCGCTAGTCACATTGTCCGTGGGTCCATGGCTTTAGTTTAGTTAAACACACCGAGATATCTTAAATGCTGGCCAGAAATATATGTATTACATTCTTTGCTCATTTTCATCTCTTAAACTTACTAAGTTGAATAGATGAAAATGAGCAAAGAAAATCGAACTTCTTCGGACTTCGGGAACCGAACCCGAGTCTACACCAATGCACTAACCACTGAACTACAAAGTCATGTTAAAGTGAACCGTTAACTTTTTCAAATTCAACCTAAATAATGTTGAGCTTTCATATTTTATTGTACCTTTGTACACTTTTCGATTATAACCCAAATTAATAGGCTGTAATAACATCTGACATCACTTTTAACTTTTTTAAATAGGTAAATAGTGTTTATTTTTCCAAGAAACTATCACACATCATTCGGAAGAATCTTGTAACAATGATAACATAATATGATAAAAGTCATAAATAAAATATTTGGACACATTCCATGCGATGTTAATGGATCACTACTGGATACTGGAGAAATGTTTTGTCATCAGGGGGAATGACGCAATAATATGTCATACACCTGAGCAAAATGATTACCTTACAAATTAACGCCCATTTTTTTCATTCATAGCATTATTGTAAAACGTTTAATATCGAATTTCGGCCTGGCTCAATTCTGCTAACAATTCACTTACACATTGTTAACCCCTTGCTTATACGGGGTTGTTGTGGGATATAAACAAACTCTAGGTGAATGTCAGAATCTGAAATGGAACGGGTTAATATACGTTTCACTATTATGACTAAAGCAGAACCGCGACTTTCTACGTGATATTTTTCTTTCAGAATCGTTCATGTCTATCCTCCTGAGAGTACAAAATAAATTAACGATTTCATTACCTTTGCCTGAGATTTGTACTAAACAGAAAACATGATTTCTACAGAGCCACTATGCAACGAGTATGTTAAGTTTTAAAGCAAGTTTACTTACACTAATGGAGATTTCCCCTGCGGTTCGAACATAAAATACCATAGGTCCGCCCAAGGGTTAAATGTCTCGCTATTTGATGGGTTCTATATTCTTCATTGTATTCTTCAAATGTATTCTTATCATGTATTTCTTTGTTTAATGTTGATATCCCTTTAAGCTATTGATACATGACACCCAACCCACACACACACCTTACACCCCAAACGCAAGGGAACAAAACTTTGAATATACAGTATATTAAAGGGATTTTAACTTTTTTAAACGTGTGCAAAACTGACGAAGGGTTGATACAATATTATATTTCTGTGATCTCATATGTCTACATGGTATTGAATGTCATATGACCGAGTACTGAGCAAAGTGATATTTGCTAACTCATTGTATCTACTTCGTACACAGTTAAACATCTCCCAGGGAGAATGTTCATATTATACAAACATTTCAATCATCAATATTTGTATAACGACTGTATAAAGTTGCAACAGAACGCAACAAGATATATGAGAACTGCTAGAGTTCAAAGTTTGTTCAACTTTGACAATATTACTAGATCCGTTTAAAGTGATCTAGTCACATTTTGAAATTAAACGCAACTTAGTTAGATCTCAGTCGGATCTCACATTCCTCGTTAAATTCGTATTACCAATAGCAGCACGAAACAGGTTTCGGAGTTTCCAAATTTATTTTTTCGTTATTAAGATATTTATGATCGAAGTGCTCGGATTTGAAAGTCTCCCTGGGAGACATTCATCTGTGTTCGAAGTTAATGCAATGAGTTAACAAATATATATTTTCGCTCATTACTCGGTCATATGACATTCATTTGATCACATCACTCAATGGACATATCAGATCGCAGAAATACACATTGTATCTACCCTTCAGTTTTTGCACTTGTCAACAAAATTCCTAGATCACTTTAAAGTTATCCAGTAAGCTCATTCACTCTCATCCCTAGTGGTTCTTTCGTGCTTGGTTGTTTTCTTATTACTCAAATGAACTATGAAACCACCTTTGGTTTGTCATTGGGATATTAATGATTTGATTTAAAAATACCCCGTGGATAATTTCAACTGTTTGCAAACCTATATTGTGATTCAATTGCTTTATTATTACTCGAGGGGTCCACATCTACAAGTATTGCTTTTTAGTGGATCCCTCCATTTCCAAATATATTATTTACTATTATGATTCTAGTTTTCATTGTGCAGGTAGTTTAATTGTACATAAACTTTGCTTTGTTTTGTACAATGCTATGTATTTGAATTTTTGTTGGAAATGAAATAAACTAAACTGAACTAAGCTGAACTGAACTATAGCGATGAGTTAGCATATAGCACAGACATGTGACATTAATATTTAACACTCATTTTCCCCCACATTACTTAGTGGACATACCATAATTATGACAGAAATAAACATTTTTATCTACCCTTCGTCAGTATATTATGCACAATGACAACTTAATTACTAGATCCCTTTTAAGGGTTGGTTTCTTGGTATTCACGCAACGAACGGAAAACGAAAAGAAAAGAGAGAAAACACACGTTCTCATTAATTGCATTCAGTGGCGTAATGAGCAAAAACTCTTTTTTTTGGAGGGCTAAACAAAATCCGCATCACCACCGGATATTGCGAGGGAGCGAAGCGACTGAGCAGGGGGAGGGTGTGGGAGGGTGGTTTGGACTTGAAACTGTGCAATCTGGTGCATACCTGGAAAGGAAATTCTGACTTGACGACATGTACTATAATGTGCGTTAGTGCGTCATCATCGTCATGATTCTTAACCAGAAGAGGTTATGATTGATTCATGAAGAAAAACAAAAATGCACCCCAAAAATAATATTCGCAAAGTGACATATTCAGTTCAAACAGTGCATCAAAAGCATTATTTTATGACAAAACAACATGAACATTGTATTCCAGACGTATACAAGACCGATTCCCGAGGGAGCGAAACGATAACCGAGAGGGGGAAGGGTGATGGGAGGGTGTGATGGTAGGTGGGTGCACGGTAAAGGTGCTTTTGTAATGTTTTAGTTGAAATTATGCAATCTGGTGCATACTTGGGAAGGAAATTTGACTTGACATGAAGTAAAATCTGAGTTTTCTTGCCTAAAGAAATACTCTTTTCTTTCAATCACTGTTATCGAATTAGATAAAAGCCATGATTTAAATTTATGGGGGGGGGGGGGGGGGCAGCACCCAGCCCCCCCCCCCCCCCCCCCCCCCCACCAGTACGCCAGTGATTGCATTGAATGTATTCTCCACTTTCATAACAACAATGGCATCAAATTTTATAAATGTATACGTAAAATACAAAATTACACATACATTGCACACACAAAAAAAGATCAAGATACAGATCTGACGAGTGGAAGGATAATCCGGAAGTTACAATGAACTTATATAAGTAGATGATCCTAGGGGCGAGTAAATGGTCTAAAACAAGTTTCAGGCGTAACAAATAAAAAGAACAAATAAGTAATGACGTCATGATATTGTGAATGACAAATGGTCGTAAAAGGGGAAGATACAGCTACAGTTTAGAGGAACGTTCAGAGGAAAGGAAGGCCGAGGTCGAAGAAAACAGAACACGTTTCAGCACCATGCAGATTTAAAACAATTGAGTTTCCAAGTGTTCGATAGTACTGTCATAACCACGTTGGAACAAGAACACTTCAACTATTTTGAGGAAGAGGAACAACAGTGATCCCCGCTCTTGATGATCTTTAAAGGAACTACAGCGTCTACATGGCCTAATTTTCACAATTCGGCTCTCTATATGTAATTTTTCCCGAAGAAAAAGAATTTGGCAGTCATTTCTCATGAAATCAATCAATTTTGGGGTAATTAGTAAATATCTAATTGTCCCGGGAAAGCCCCTTTTAAATCGCCAAACTGTGACGTCATCTAAAGAACGGACTAATGAACTAGATTCTGTAGATGACACGTCATGACGTAAGCCAATGAATTGTCAATCACATGTCGATCACGCTGCCGATTCCGGACCCTAAATGTGGGTGGGGCGTAAACTGGCCGCTAAGTGAGATTTGGCATCAGAAAACTAGTCTTAAATCACTACTGTGTTTATTTTCATGGATTTTTTTCGGCAGACCTATGTTTCAAGTCATCAACTATGGAATAAGTGTCAAAGTACGATGTATTCTTTAGGTCCTTTAAATGAAGAGCTTGATTCCAAAAGGCGCTAAATCCACTTTTTTTACTTTTTGAGAAAACCAGTTCCCTTTGTTCCCCTTTGTGTACACATGACTACGGGAATATGAAAATGGAAAGTTCCACATTTTGATGTTGATTGAGTAATATGTCATAATTTAGAGAGCTACGTAATTTATTCATGTAATGATAGTGTTTTACTCAATTTTTATGCAAAGTGGATTTAGAGCCTTTTTGGAACTATGCTATTCAAATACAGTGACATTTACGTCACTTTATTTAAAGATCATCATCATTTTTAATAGAAACTAAAGTTTTAATAGACACCTTATATATGCTTTAAATGCTCTTACAATTAGTTTCATTGAAGTAAAGATTACCGATTTACATATTTGATAGTTAAAGGGATAGTTGAGTTCTGGTAAGGAGAGTACAGTTTTAGTGAAACTGAATTTTAGTAACCAAAACCTGCATCATTACATTACAAACTAATAGTTATAACTAGAAATGAACACAAAATTACAAATGACGTAGTAAAGATCATGTTATCATTCAAAAAGAGCCGTTAAAACGTAAGAGGGCGCTCTCTAAACACTCATCGGTTTCAACCATTTTGAATAAAATATTGTGCATGTGATGCTTTGTTGAAATAGTGATTAGATAGAGAAATAACCTACAACTATTTAAATACCTATTTTGTAACTTTTTGAAAAGAGGAAGCATTTAAAAAAAAATTTTAACGGCTGGTTCAAAATTCTCTAATAAACCCGGGGCCCCGGGTTTATTACAAATTGTTATATTCATGGATATTTCAGCCTCTCTACCAAAACTCAACTTTCCCTTTAATTTACACTAGGTTTATATTGATAATTTTATTGTTATTCCTCATATTTTGATAGGCTATATTTAAATTCTGCCACTATCGCATAACAATCACTTTCATTCTTATTTATATTTTGTATTGGTATAATTATATTTTCTTTCAATGTATGTAATTTTTAATGTTTTTTAACCTTGTAAATTCACTTGTAATTTAGCCTTTTGGCTACAAATAGTTGAATAAAATACCTTGAATTTAATTGAATTGAATTGAATTGAATCATCAAGCGCGGGGATAGACCGCCGGTCGCCATTTTGAACCTGCTTAGTTTGAGCGCGCTATACAAAACACTGATTCAGTTTGCGCCCAGCGTTAGCAAGATGGTACCGCACATCTGATTTGGGAAAGTGCTATAAAATTATTTTAATGAAAACCTTCAAAATAATCAATATGGCCGATTGATTACCAATTGATAACCCATAATTACTAGTTAAACATTATACAGATCACATTGTATGTATTTCATGATTATATACACGCCTCATAAACTGACGATCTCTGAACGCCTGAATCGGAAGAAATGCGGTTTCGTCCGGGAAATTAAAGGGGAAGTTCAGTTTTGGTTTAAAGGGCAATTCAATAAATACATTTTTGGGTGAGATAATGAAAAACTAAGTATATAATTTGAAAAATCACACAAATTTAATGACAGAATCAACTTTGTTTGATCAAAATCGGTTTCGAAACGGCTGAAATATATCGATACATAATATCTGATTGGAATAAATGTTGTAGACCAACTTTTATTCAATTATTTGAGAAAATATGTATTAATCCTTCACATTTCTGAAATATACCCAAATGGTTTTAACATTGTTTTTGATGATCTCTCTTTTGAATAATTATTTTAAACAAACATCACGGTGAGTTTTTAAATTATAACTTACAAAGTTTAGTTACTTCAATTCTGTTTGACCAAAAGTGAATACTATCCCTTTCAACGGTTGCCGCTACTAATGAAATAAAGGTTTGAATTGGCACCCTCCAATATGCAACGCCCGCACAACCCATAAGTATGCTCTTTAAATATACATAAACAAAAGGGAAATATTAAAAACTAAATATATAATATGGATTTGTACACGTTTTCAATGACCTTTTCCCCATCTTCCTGATACAACTGAATTAACTTTTGCAGGAAACCGGATGAACTTTATCTAGTTATGTTCAGATCAATGGTTCAATCTACAGTATTATAGTCATTAGATGGACACAAGGGACTTTGACCGTTCACAAAGCCATGGTGGGGATGGATAGGGGCATGGGAGGAGGGGTATACTGTAGGCTTTATCTCATCCGGACATTCTATATATCGATGGGTCATACGTGTTCCGCGAGCAATATCGACCAAAGTATAATGATCAAAGCTTGACTTTGTATCGGCGCAGGTGCTCGCGAAATATCTTTTAAGTATGGCCATCAAAATATTTGGAGCAATAATCTCGCAATAACCAAAGGGAACCTTCAGTTAGGTTAATCACGTCTTTAAAAAAAGGATAACGAGGCCCTGAACAGCAACAAATAATAACAGGACGAAACAAACGTGCAATTATTTTATGACATCATCACACAAAAACACACAAAGTACCTTAATATACAATACATGGTATATGAAATGACATGCAAAAATGGGGTATTAACCAGGGTAGAACGAAATAATGATGAACAGTTCATTTATATTTTTTGTAACGATTTTAATGAATTAATTCCTTAACGTTAAGGCATCTTTATACACGAATTAACAAGCGTCATTTATGAATACCGCTTAGATTTCTCGTTTACTGAGAAGAAATGTA
The DNA here is from genome assembly GCA_037951105.1 of Echinarachnius parma. Classification (NCBI taxonomy): domain Eukaryota; kingdom Metazoa; phylum Echinodermata; class Echinoidea; order Clypeasteroida; family Echinarachniidae; genus Echinarachnius; species Echinarachnius parma. Next base: position 53,483 of record JBAMJV010001754.1, read on the forward strand.
GCGAGAGACTTTGTTCAAACGTGGGGTTAATTTTATCTTTGTTTTTTAAAAAAGAAAAAAGAAAACATGCCTTTTGATGGCAAATTTCGTATATTTCAAAATTATATTGTACATTAAAGGAATAGTTGAGTTCTGGTAAAGAGAGTACAGTTTTGGTCAAACTGAATTTTAGAAACAAAACCTGCACCATTACATTACAAACTGATAGTTATAACTCCACCATGCTCGAAAGGAATACAAAATTACTAATGACTAAGTAAAAAGCCTGTTATCATTCAAAAATAGCCGATAAAACTCAAGAGGGCGCTCTCTAAACCCTCATCGGTTTCAACCAGTTTAAATTAAATATTGTGCATGTGATGTTTTGTTGAAATAGTTATTAGATAGAGAGATAATCAACAACTATTTAAAAACCTCTTTTGTAAATTTTTGAAAAGAGGAAGCATTAAACAAAACAAATTTACGGCTGGTTCAAAATTATCTAATAATTGTGGGGCCCCACAAGTATTAAAAATGGTTATGTTTATGGATATTTCAGCCATTTCTGAACCGATTTTGATCAAATAAAGTTTATTCTGTAATTAAAATTGTATGCTCTTTCGAATTTGACACTCAGTTTTTCATTATCTCACACAAAATTATTTTGTGTAGCGCCCTCTCTACCAAAACTAAACTATCCCTTTAACGTGGTAAGAACGTCTACAAAATCTCTTTCAGACATATATATTTATACAAAAAAGTTATCTTGTTCGAAATGAAAAACAAGATTGAATACACTTAAAAGATGTAACAAGTATTTTACCTACTGTTTTTCATTATAATTTTCATTATACATGTAATTATGAACGTTCTATTAAAATAGATAATTGTAACTTTCTGACAACTTCGTAATTATTCGAGTTTATGTTAGTGAGATTTCAAGTGTAACGTAATTAGTTACCTTAATTATTCTATACTTGTTATTGCAATCGTAATTACATTGCCATTATATAAATTCTATAGGGTCAGTCTTTTATAAGGATTTCATTCCTTTTATTACCGCTACCCACTCAGAATAATATACCCTTGTTATACTACATTTGTATTAGTATGTGTTTATTCTGTATTTGTTTGTATTCTTCATAATTCATATAATTGTATGCTTGCATTTTTATACCGAGTTAAATAAACTGGGAATGAATCAAATAAGAATACGAATAAATTATAATTGATGTCAAAAGTAAGTAAATGACGTTGATTGCATATTCAGTCGATGTAATTGTGGTATCCGTAGGTGTGGACTCCTGCAATTTATCTTTAATATCACAGCTTGTCACAAAACTTCGCTTCGTCGGCAAAAATATATATTGTTCGAGTGAGCAAATATTTTTATGGTCATTATCACTTATTTCCCGCTATACTTTATCATTATTGTATAAGCGGCATTCATCGCAAAATGTGTGGGCTGAACACCATTAAATACATAATTATTTGTTGCAACACGTTGTTTCATTTTGACTTGTATATATAATATTATAGACAAAATTATGGGTTTTTGTAATTATTATAATTACTGTGAGTACGCAGTTGTAATTATGCGTCATATTCATTCCGCGTCATCATTTCACCTCCATTCGTCTTATCATTAATTCGAAAGAACTTGGCCAAGTCTAGAGTTTTATACGCCACCATGTTTTGCGTTTGAGTAAATCAATATACAATTTCCGTTCACACACAACGAAACAAGTGAAATAACACCCTTTTCGGCCCACGTGAATTCCGAACGTCTCACACCATCTCATCGGACCGTGTTTTAAACGTTGTATGAAGGTCCTCGAATGTTACAGATATCTTAACGGCAACCAAAACCAAACACTTTTATTCTAAAATTATATTTTGCAACCAAAAAAATGGTATCCAGAAAAAAATGCATTATAATTCGAAAACCCATCATCACACCGAATGATCTGTAGAAGAAGACTAGGATATATTAATATGACCTTAAATATAACTAGTCCATTTCTGAAAACCCATTAATATACGTCCGAAGGTGTTATGACTATAAATATTGAATAACAATATTTGCGCAGGCACATATTCATTAGCTAGCCGGTGGAACAAAATTAATATAATGAATATTTTCGATATGTCAGGAATATTTTGGGTGTTAAAGGGACAAGACCCTCTTTTGCAAGCCAAATTTCAAAAGTTGCGAGGTTATTGTCTTATATGAAAGAAAATGTCATTTAATAGCATGCCTGAACAAATTAGGGCTTGAAATCTCTTTTTCGTGGAGTTATAGACCTAAAACTAATAAACAGTCGTCCAACATTTAATTGTGCATTATACGTGTATTCACCCGGTGAGAAAGTTCGCACACGGATTCCACGGAGTACTACATCGCTATGCGTGACCCCTACGTGACCCGCGCTAGCTACGTGACCCGCGCATAAATAACAACGGCATAAGCGGATACTAAACAAAATAACCAAACCTCGCTTAAACTGACTACATGTAATTACATATTCTTCATTTTAAAAATCTTTTTTCCGTGACATACCTTTACAAATGTCGGCTTCACAATACCTATACCAGAATAAGTACAACATTGTTGTAATATTATGCTAAATCAGTTAAACTCCTTTATTGACCGATATATAGTTTGATGGAGGGACGCATTCGTTTTTCATTCGTAGAATCCAAATTACAGGGCTGTTCGATCTGATTTTGTGTGTGTGTGTTACATTCATCCCCATCCGTCAACTGGAAACTGTTCAGACGTTTTGTAAAAGAGGAACTGTCCCTTTAAAACACATTAAACATCTTCGAAGCGAATTTGAAAATGTCAGTGGGTAAATAGGTATAATTACAAACAAATTTCGTGTCATCTCTCACACTTTCCATAAATTGCTTTCTTATTATACGGATTTGTGTCATGTTTATATCAATTCTGACTTAAACACAAGCGTTTAAATGGTTTTGGGGAAGTTCCTTCATCAATATGACCCTGTTAGCCCACAAGTAAGAGCACCGGTCTAGCAACGCGGAGGTCTCATGTTAGATATCGTCGAAACCCAATTTCTTTGCTCATTTTCATTATTTTAATAAAGAGGATACCTAAGTTTAATAATGTTTAAAGGGAGCTCGGATTCGTTAATCAGCTGCGCGGTGCCATCTTGCGAACGCCCTGTGAACGGGGCGTACTAGTTCAAAATGGCGATCCGCGGTGTAGCATTCCCATGCACGCTTGACAATACTTAATATGATTTTATTTTTAAGTAAAGATAAAACAAAGTTTAAAGTAAACAAAAACTACTTCACCCACTGGCCAATAATAAATCACACACTACTGCAGAATAACTAGTTTGAGACGTATTAAGTGGCATTACTATCACCATATCTACTCAAAATGCTCAATAAAATATTATTTTTAACCAAAATATTGCGCAAACAGGAGCAATGTTACAGGCGGATAAATATTATATATAGGTGGCTCGGTGTTAACCCTTTGCCTGCGAAAACGTTAATAATAGACCTGACATCTCTATTATAAGTACATACAGTATATGGTATTAGATGGGTGTATGATGTATCTTTTATAGCAGTATGAATTGGAGGGGGCTAATACTAAACCACCCCCCCCCCCCCCCGCGTCTGAGGGAAGGTGGGTGCATTCCGAAATATGTCCTTCCTTTTCTGAAATGTAGGTGCTTCACCTATCTCAATTTGGTAAAAAATACTTCAAGAGGTAGAGACAATTTCAATAACGTTTTATTGGGATCAAAACATATACATTTCCAAGGACAATCCAATAAAGCATGCTTTATGGCTAAACAACAATATTATGTAAACACGTTTTCGGTAAAAACCCACACAAACATAAAGCAAAATATTTGCTTGTACCTGCACGTACCTAACAATTTAAGAGATTATATCAGAAACCATCGGCAAATACCATTTGTACATTAGATTTAAAAATGCCTTAAATTTGACGATGATTTTAGCAATCAAATATTCGAAATGACTTGGTCGGTACGATGCAATTCATCCGCACCCGATAAGCACGTGGAAAATGCTGCGAAGTGATCCAAGCGTGTACTCACGAATACGCAGCGGGGCCGAGGCGGGTGTACAGACTGTTGAATACTGGTGCATTCTTAGCGGCGCTTTAAATGGTGCTTTTGGCGTATATTCTGTTCAGATTTTGTCTTTCCCGTCTGGGAACAAGGCTCTTGGGAGCCTATTCTCCATTGGTGGTGTTCTGTAAGGATCTTAATAATTCAAGCTGATGTTAAGATCAACTTATTATTGAATCCATTTGATGATAGGGCTAAATAAGCAACACAAGGTTTCCCAAGTCACTAACTAGTATTGAATACCTACTACCAAGGTAACCCTAGTTGGCAACTAAAATAATCTCACGTTGTATACTTAAAGGTGACCACAAGGCAAATAACAACACATATGTTTTGGTACCGTTGTGTGATATCAAATAGATACCCAACATTTTGCAAAGGGATGTGTAATTCATAAACAATGCAATTAATTACCACCACTTACGGAACCATTATTAGTTCATGGTTCCGTACTCGCCAAACATTTGCGAGTGCGCGTATTCTATTCACGCGTACGTTTGGAGACAATAGAATCACGGACGATGCGTTCGTCGTCGACAAAAGGCAGTCTTCGTACGCATACCCCTGAACACATGTTGTAGTAAGGTGATGCTTTTTTCCAATTATATATTTTTTCTGAAAACCTATTTTTCTTAACTCAAAATGTTACCCTTTTTTTAAACGAATATTATTTTTGGGCGGTGGTACCCTTAAAGCATTACAATCCTTATATAGACTTAGAAAAGAACGTCTAATCTAGATCCAAATTGATTGCAAAACATACATGAGTTTACAGGCTAATGTAGATACATTGCACCAAACAAATTACACAATTTGTAATCAAGTACTTCTTTATAATGTTAATGCTCTTAATGACGGTGACAATTTTAAGGTCTCTTATTTATAATGACTTGTAACGAATGTCATGAATGAAATGCATGGGGCAAGCTATTTATTTAGAAGTTTGTCCGACTGGGCAAGTTGGAAAACACATTATGTGTACAGTCCTGATACCTCACCCATCCCTCAAACATTTATATATATGCGACATTGGTATAAATAGGCAATAGTCTGCGTGTGTTTGAATGCAGATGCCCGAGGATCACTTAGCCAAATGGAGACATCGACCACCCAACTTCCGGCCCCGCACCGCCTTCTAAAACCACTCCATGTATGCACAATTTCCTCCCCCCATTATTATAGTTCCCGCTCCTAAACAATATACATGACGTAGTGTATCTCTCCATAAACTCATTGACAAACATATATATAGTTGTAAGTGATTTGGAAGACTAAGAATGGATTGGATGTCGAGTATGTGCGTGCGCATTCGTTTCATACGTTACGTGCCGACTGACGCAACTACAACAATAGCGCGATTGTATCGGGGGGGATCTTGACAGCTATGCGCTAATCAGGTTCGACCGGCCGGGGACAGGGCGGGTTGGTTCCCTGGTCGGGTGGGATGGAGAACCGGAGGTGATGAACCGCGCGCTACAAAAGCGGAATGACGCAAGGCCCAGTTCATTGTCAGATAGTGCCGATACATTTGTCTCTAAGTGCTCGAAAATCGAAGGTTTTTACACCAGATAGATCAATCAAACGGTAACCTCGATACATGTATATGCATGATATATAGTGCTGGTTTCTTTATTTGACGCGAGTGCGTTAAGCCGTCAATAAAACTCTAAATATAACGGAATGACGCCAGTAGCGATGGCTAAAACAATATCAACAATATTTTGTTGTTGTCTTGGTAACGATGTCCCTTCACAAAAAGACAAATTTCTCCGTCATTGTCTTCCGTCGGTAGCTGAACCTCACTTTGTGACTGACCCTCCAGAGAGTCAATGGTGGTATGAGCTTTCGACCCTAGCAAAAGCTTTATTAGAAGCAAAATTACAAGTGAAAAAAACCGTAAAACAGTATAGTTATGGGTTGAAAGGACTGGATGAAGATAACTTTCTTCACCCCTCTCGTTGGGGTCTAAACAAGACACCTGTTTTTGTCTGGTACTTACATCGATTCTAGCTTATTTAAAATAAAAAAATTGAAAATGGTGTCCTTAGAGACTGTTCCATAATCAGGCTGCATAATACAATTACAAACTGTGCATTAACGAAAATGTATTTTACTCAAACAAAGTTTACCCCACCTTTCTGCTTTTTTTCTTTTATTAGCTTTTACATCGAGATAAAAATGCATTTACACCTTTACGATGTATTAACCTATTGCCTACGGGAACCTGGTGGCTCCTGTGTTAAATAGGAAAGGGGATAATTACACCTTTTCTTGGCTAGATTCATGCCATGTTTATTAGCTTATTAACCTAAATCGTAACGTCTAGACCTAAAGGCTATCTTTTCACCAGAGGGTAATGTGGACACTTTGATTGAAGTGGGTCTAGTACGTGTGGAGGGACGTTTTAGTCAATCATAATATACATTACACGTTGGATTATACTTGTAATCCCTTGTGCTAAGCCTTATTTTATATATTAAATTTTCAAACAAGTTATTGTAACGAATAATATTGTAAGGAATTATGTTATTACGAACTTTATGCGGGTATAATTCAATTTCATGGAAAGGGGGATAGTAACAAAACCAGTACAAGTCGATGAACCCTCCCTTCTTTAGTCGCCTTTGCGCTTGGACGACAACTTACAGGCAAATAAGACGCTGAATTTTTGACAAATTAACCGTATAAAAGAGGAAAACAAAGCAAAAGGAAAAGTGAGACTGATGTGAAGGTCATGTTTTATTCAGGAAAACTAGTCACAAAATCGTTACTTTTCTGTGACAAGACAAGAACATCAGCCCGTGTCTCGCCCTACGTCATTCGGTGTCTTTGGAATAATGGGTCAAGTTAAATTCAGGCAAACTTTCAGGTCGGCAAAGCCACGCAAGACAGTAGCGGTAAAAAAGGTCACAAATGGCATCCTTTTGCGGACTATATACATTTAGAAAACTGATAGAAAGTATTACAGCGAATTCCAGTTGCATTTTAAGTTTGTGTTTCCTTTAGTAGCTTTGATCGATTGATGTTCAGAGAAAAGATCGCCCGAGTTGACATCTTCTAGTGGTTTGCTAAACCGTCCAATTATGCCGGTGCCCTACTAATGTCAACTGGTTGTCAATCTCCTATAGCCCGAATGAATATGATTATTTAAGAACATTTAAGAACATTTTAACACATATGTTATAGCTAGATAACCATCTAATACAATCTGCGGGAAACATACACAATTTATTAACAAAGAAAAGCAATATTTTATAAAATAATTTAAATGGTTAAAGGGATGATAGTAGTATTACAAGTTCGATTATATAACGTCTATTCTAGCGTCCATTATTAAACGGTATCATCTATAAACGTCATACACTATCGAACACCAATATCAATATAATATATGATTTTTACATTTTTTTTACTCCCAGAAAAGAATTTGCAAATATTTAAAGATAATATACACACACAGCGGAAAGTAATTCCCCATTTATAAACCTTGGTAAAGAAGGAACTGAATGCAAATGATCTTGTTGAAGGACACACAAACCACAGTTGGGCATCTAACCCACGACCTACACATTTAAAGACGTAGGCCAGAACCAACAGGCCTGAGGTACCACTTTCATATCTTCAGTAGATATTTAAAGAAATTTTGAAATTAATGAAATTAAAGAAATATGATTATCAACATAATATTTGCGGATATATATGTTTATAAAGGGCTCATGCTAATTTTACAAGTCTTATCCAGGTTGGCATGGTCTGTGTAATAGGAGGGGGGCGCTTACCGCCTTTTTAGATACCCTACGTCTCAGTCATTACAGTGACATACATCATCATCTATCCTTTTCTAGAATAAAGCATTATTTCATACAAGCATAATCGATTGTTTTCTGATTTAAAAAAACTGTCTAATATCAAATAATCATTATCCCTTGACGTAAAGTAGTGTATGTTTATTTCTCACGTGGGATTGTACACATTCTGTTAGCAATATATTCCATGGCACTTCTTTTACAAGGCAAAGCGTTGACTATAAGTAAGCGCAATTTGCGTCAAAACTTGTTAGCAAAACAAATGTGCATTTATTTATTTCCCGTAAGGGTGAGGGGTTGAAATAGTAGAAGCGAGTCTTATCGCTCCCGCCTCCTGTCCTTTGAAAAGCTACGTCACCACTTAATAGACGTCGTTGTCAAATGTGAGACAAGTCGAAAATATAGGCCTATATACTGACTATTGATCTGCTTAAGTGTATTCTCTACTGACATCACGACTGATGTCGAATTGTATAACGATTGGAAGCTTGGAAGATTGACGTTTGAAGAGCAATATTCATAATATAAAAGAACGTCATAATTGTAATATTCTTGAAAAATATCGCCTAATGGCAGTTCTGACAGCACATTAAAGGATTGTACAACTCATCAAAAGTAGCTCATACCTATATAATGACTGAGTGACTAAAAGCTATTTCGTGTCTTGTTTAATTTCATTTTGCCTCTTCAAAACGAAGCGAATAGAACTCTCTTCGGAGCCGGCGATTGATTATTTTAAAGTCATGGTCGTTCCAAATGTGATACGTGAACTTTAGACTAAATTCGTTATACTAAATTCGTATCCCTGTATGCCAATGATTAAAACGAAATAAGTGTGTGAAAAGTCACGCAAAAGGTAATATTGAATAGTCTAAGAATGTTTGCAATGGTTAATTTAGTAATCTTTTCAGTATAATTAGAGGCGGCTTTGATAGCCTTTATTTTACCACCATAATTAAAAAGGGGAACTAGGATGTTTATCTTTTCCCATCACTACTACTACTACTACTACTACTACTACTACTACTACTACTACTACTACTACTACTACTACTACTACTACTACTACTACTACTACTACTACTACTACTGCTACTGCTACTGCTACTGCTACTGCTACTGCTACTGCTACTGCTACTACTACTGCTACTGCTACTGCTACTGCTACTGCTACTGCTACTGCTACTGCTACTACTACTACTACTATACTACTACTACTACTACTGCTACTGCTACTGCTACTGCTACTGCTACTACTACTACTACTACTACTACTACTACTACTACTACTACTACTACTACTACTACTACTACTACTACTACTACTACTACTATACTACTACTATAATACTACTACTACTACTACTACTACTACTACTACTACTACTACTACTACTACTACTACTACTACTACTACTGCTACTGCTACTGCTACTGCTACTGCTACTGCTACTACTACTACTACTACTACTACTACTACTACTACTACTACTACTACTACTACTACTGCTACTACTGCTACTACTGCTACTACTGCTACTACTGCTACTACTGCTACTACTACTGCTACTACTACTACTATTACTATCATTACTACTAATAATAATATTTATGATAATAACAATAGTATTTTAACTATAACTATACACCTGACTTGAGAGCTGCGGTAGTTGAACATGTAAAACTTTCCTGACCGATGCTTCCTGTATATTTGTTTGAAATTCGGGTTTAAAATATATACAATTATTCACATTATGTACCATACATTCCTACTGCAAATCATAAGGCGCTGTAAATGGACGCATTTTTTATGTTTACAAAATTTCCGAATAATATAGTCACCGAGATATTTGACCTGAGTTTTCTTCGTAAAGTGATCCGAAAATGCAACCCTTTTGACATTTGAAACGAGGCAATAATGCCAAGATCGTGACATAAATGTTTTACGCTTAAATAACCAGCGGCTTAGCTACTGGGCAGGTTGGGGGTGGGTGGGGGGGGGGGGGGTAGGGGTTGTCCCCCTGCACCCTACCCTTGATAATAATGGCCCCTCACCTGTGGTACACCGATTTTGCATACTTTTATGTCTAGGACCTCGGACCCTCTCCCTTCATGTGTAACATTATTACACCTCATCTTAACCTCCTCCACCCAGCCCTATACCCTTAAGCAAATTCACTGACTCTGGCTATACGCCGTGGTAAATAAAGAAATAATGTGGGTGAAAGTGTTTTGACTGTTTACCTGTAGCCATCAGTCTCGGCCAGGAGGAAGTCAGCAAATGCAGTTCCGGAAAACTGCGAACTTGTTTCAGGTAAATCATGATATATTTTATTTTATTGACACACATCACTAGGTTTGTAAATGGAGGGGGGGGGGGGGGGGGGGGGGGTGTCGTTGGTGGAGGATGCTAGTGTATTTTTTTACTGTGTGAAAATGTATTCACACATTCATATTACACCTGTGTGAGAAGACAGGGATGACATATGCTTTGCCATATAGCTTTATCTCAATAAATAGAAAAAGCCGCGATCAACAACATTTAGCAGTCATATAAATTGTTATATACAATTCTACTAAATAAACAAACATCTGTATCACCCCCTTTGGGGTGGTAAAAAATCACTTTTAGACCGACGGCTAGCCAGTACACATTTTTGTAAAACCCAGGTCTGAAGCAGCAATTATTATAAAGACGGACTTTAATTCCCTCAAGAAATTATCCAAACGGTAAGGGATATTTCTCCTCTTAAAGGGAAATCTTTCATGTTCATACCGTCCAGCATACATTTTGTCTCACACTATGAGTTCCATAGTCAACTATTTGGTCAAAGTACTCTCAATTGTAATTAAGTCTTAGAATGCATGTGGATACCGAACACATAATACACCATCAACATTTTCATACAAGTTTATAAGTTAAATAAAAAATAAAAAATCTTGTTGCATATTTAGCACAATCATCCACATAAAATTACCATTATACTTAGCTAATGTAGTTTTATTAATAGTTTTGTGCCCTAGTCCCATATCCTCAAAACTATGTTGGCTTACTTCCAAGCTAATTATGTTTTGAAAGACAGTGCAACATGACTAATGTGTCGTCTGCTTGGTCGCTAACATGGGTTAAATGGTTGTATCGTTCCTACGATTTTCTAATATCTATATATCTGGTATTATTAGTGTCATTACAAGGTTATCACTAGTTGGCAACTATACGAACCACTTGTTGTATATTTAGCTCTATCATTCATATATGAAACTAAGCTACCCGGATATTAAGAATATGGGCGATGATGATGAATGTGTTAGATGAGTACTTTAACATCTACGGAAGATCTTCATTTCCGATGGTTCGTACGTTAATCCTAGTTGGTAACAAAATACAACTGATTGTTTATTAAGCACTAGATATCATCCAGATATACTTAGCACGCACGGAACTAAGTATAAACAGGTTTTTATGAATATGGGCCCCGTTAATGAAAGGTTTATATGACTACTGTTACATCTACGGTACATCCTATCCTCCTGTCGTTTCTTACTATTAAAGTTAACCCCAGTTGGTAACTAAATTAACACCACGCTGCTAGGTTTCATATTGATTTCTAGCAATGGAATGGAATGTGCACTATACTAAGCTAAATAGGTGTCATGAACATAGCATTGAATAGGTTACGATAGATTTCATCTCCCGATGTTTCCTACTAAGATAACCCTACTTGGTACTTAAAATACCATTTATTGGATATTAATCTCATGAATATTCAGGATTGCTATTGGATGGGTTACGTGAGTACTCGATCATCTACACCCCCAGTAGTGCAGCTAAGGTGTTCAATTGGGCTATTTTATTGTTTTGCTATTAAAGTTTTTCTTCAAAGAAAAACCAATATTAGCCAAATGATATCTTTACAGAAAGTTGAAATCATACAGAATATGAAAATATTACTTTCCAAGTATTCGCACATCCAAAAATTGGAAAAAAATGAAAATAGTAAACACTGCCTCAAAACCCCCAATCCAGCGACGAGCGGAGTCAGTAGCTGTGTGTGTTGTACTGACGTAATGAAAGGGGTTATCCAATAGGAAGCTTCGGTATCTACCACATAATATACCGGAATTATACCCCTTTATACCGATGATTCCGTGGTTGTTTAAACTATTTTCTGTACAATTATGGTGGTTTAAAATTTGTGAACTAATGAAACAACAACTTATATTCGTTGTAAAGTTATTATTTTATTCATTAATGTGTCTGATAAAGTAAAAAAATAGGTAAATGAATCACCTAGTCTGCGAGTGGAATCATACCTGTGCGGTGCGACGTGCAACGCTGGCGGCATGCATGATACGTGCAGACCCTCGACCGTGCGCGTACGGTGGACAATGCATGCAACAGCGGTTAGTATGTAGCTCGCTTCAATTCAGCTCGCGCTAGCGAGTTCGGAAATTACCGAGATTATCAGCGCATTTTTTTACTGTTTTTGCAGGTAATTGTTCTCGTATTTGTTTCAAAAGCCTTACAAACATGTAAGTAAAATAAGAGATAGTCTAGAATAGGTGTGATCGTAATAATCTTGCATTTTCGTTCCTGTTCGGAACTTTTTTAAAAGTGCAATTACTTACAAGGCAGTCATGGCATTTGGCGCGGCAGCTAGCTAGGTAGCTAGAGCACAATCTGTCTCGAGGGGCGGGGCCGCTGAAACTCTAGTGCGTGTTCCGTATCATTCAACTGACGGGCATTTTTTTTTCGACTTTACAAAAGGCGTTAAGAATTTATGAAGGAAAAGGGCAATCAAATTGATACTCCATGAAGTTATTGTCTATTAGTACCCCAATTATAAAATACAACTAAATAAATTCAGAAAAGCATAATTTTGGGGAAAATGAGCACTAACTTTCAAAAATTAAGAAAAAAATGCAACTTTTTACAAAAAGTAGCATGTTTGTTAGGATTCCAGCCGATTCCCGCAGCGAATTTAATTTCAAAATGTTCGCCCAAACCTAAGCTTTCCATTAATATTAATTTCTTTTGCGAGTATTTGCTACCCTGTAAAGTGCAGGCGCTTTTCTACCCCACGTCCATAGACGTTATTAGGCATATATCGGCACACATTTGTAGAGTACTACCCAAGGAGCACGCACCCACTTTTGTAGGATATCAAACATGGAATGTTATGAAAGGTTGTGCACCAAAACTGTACGTTCAGTTGTACAGTTATGTACAAAAACGCATTGAAATGTTCAGACTATTCAAAACGTTACACAATTTGTATTTGGAATTTGCCAAATGGCATTCAATATTATTTTTGACAGTTCTTGAAATGATATAAACGAACACAATTATAAAACATTACCACACATAACAGATTAAAAACAATACAATACATAAGAATGTATTAAACATCATAATGAACCATTTGTATATAGCGCATAACACATAAGCAAAATATGAATTATTTTTAGTGTACTGTTGGAATCTGGGTTCATTAAATCAGGTAGAGGTGAAACAGGGTTGATAATGAAATGTACATAATTTAGAATAGGGCAAATATAGATATAGATTATTATAATAAATAGGAATCAAGTTGCTTGTAAATATCAAAATAGACTATTCAATAATTAATATATATAGGACACTGTCTTTTATAGAGAGAAATTTAAAAATGCTCCAATTGTGTTTCTTATATCCAGAAACCCCCTTAAAAAAGTTCCCCTAGTCAGTGTAATATGAATCTGTCTATGTGTTACAATGCATTTTGGCCTTGTCCAATCAGAAAACAGTATTTTAATGACGTCAGAGAAATTTGAAAATGCTCTGATTGTGTTTCTTAGGTCCAGAAACCCTGTATTACCTCCACTTATCAGTGTAGTATCATCCTGTTTATGTGTTACCATGGAAGTAGCAGTTTGACTGCTACTTCCATGGTGTTACAACGAATTGTTGCATTGTCCATTCAGAAAACAGTATTTTAATGACGTCAGAGAAATTTGAAAATGCTTCAATTGAGTTTCTTAGGTCCAGAAACCCCTTATACGTTCCACTAATCAGCCCCCCTTCCATACATGTGTTTATGTTGGTATATATTCTGTGTTTTTTCTGTAGTAACTGTCATTTGTGCCCTGACGAAGATTCTGCTAGGATCGAAAGCTAGGCTGTATACGACTCTCAGTATATATTGTTACAATGAATATTTGCCTTGACCAATCAGAAAACAGTATTTTGATGACGTCACACGGATTTGAAAGTACTCCCATCGAATTCTATGGGTCTGCAAACCCCTAAAACCTTACACCTGGAATTTATTTAACCTTTTTCAATGAGTAATTAATTTTGGCACACTTTGAGGCGATTCTGGCCCACTGTGCGCCGTAGCCATGGTTACCACTCCTATACTCTATAGGGGTGTAGCTGTAGCGTCAGTTTGGCCGCACGGTTGCCGTATGGCCCCCCTGCGGTCGCCTGGCGGGCGCCTTGCGTCTGCCTTGATATTTGTTCAATCAGAAAACAGTATTTTAATGACGTCAGAGAAATTTGAAAATGCTCTGATTGTGTTTCTTAGGTCCAGAAACCCTGTATTACCTCCACTTATCAGTGTAGTATCATCCTGTTTATGTGTTACCATGGAAGTAGCAGTTTGACTGCTACTTCCATGGTGTTACAACGAATTGTTGCATTGTCCATTCAGAAAACAGTATTTTAATGACGTCAGAGAAATTTGAAAATGCTTCAATTGAGTTTCTTAGGTCCAGAAACCCCTTATACGTTCCACTAATCAGCCCCCCTTCCATACATGTGTTTATGTTGGTATATATTCTGTGTTTTTTCTGTAGTAACTGTCATTTGTGCCCTGACGAAGATTCTGCTAGGATCGAAAGCTAGGCTGTATACGACTCTCAGTATATATTGTTACAATGAATATTTGCCTTGACCAATCAGAAAACAGTATTTTGATGACGTCACACGGATTTGAAAGTACTCCCATCGAATTCTATGGGTCTGCAAACCCCTAAAACCTTACACCTGGAATTTATTTAACCTTTTTCAATGAGTAATTAATTTTGGCACACTTTGAGGCGATTCTGGCCCACTGTGCGCCGTAGCCATGGTTACCACTCCTATACTCTATAGGGGTGTAGCTGTAGCGTCAGTTTGGCCGCACGGTTGCCGTATGGCCCCCCTGCGGTCGCCTGGCGGGCGCCTTGCGTCTGCCTTGATATTTGTTCAAATAACCTACGGCAACCGCAGGTACGCCCTAAGGCGACCGTGCGTCATCACTTTAAAGGCCGTACGGCAGCCGCAGATTTTCTGTCTCCACAAATTAAAGATACGCCGTGCGGCGGCCGTGGCAAATGTGACTGCTAATGCATGTGACCGTAAAAATTCTACGGCGGCCCTATTTTTGTAATTGGCCGTAGAAATTTTAGACCGTACGGCCGCCGTGTCAAATGTGACTGAGCCATAAAGCATACATTCTCAATAACACGAAGCCTGAATTCTCGGGGCCAGTCATGAATGTGTTAAACTTGCAATCTATATATAGGTGAACGCAACTTTATGTTGCACGGTGGTACCATATATAAAGTATTAACGTAAGACCTTTTGGTGATGAATACACAGGAGAGCCACTAAAGAGTGTCCCGGGTAAATACTTGTATTTTAAGTTTCTGCTTGCGCTTTCCCCCGTTCTTGGTCTCTTGGTGAGAAAAAAATACAAATACAAAACGGATGCAAAAGGGGGCATAGAAGTGAGAGAGTGACGTGAGGGGGAAGGGGTATAGCCACGAAGAGTAGGGAGCAAGAGGGTGTCAAGAATCCAGCATGGTGTTTGTATGTATGTCATTATGTTTCTACCACCCAAGGGCAATGGGGATTGGGCCAACTCTTTGAGGGGTGGGTTGTTGTTGTTGTTGTTTGATGGCAATCAGTCAAATGTGACTATTGTTGCAAATTATGTTTCTATTAATTATTCATATATTTATATATTATATAATAAAATGTAATAAATCATCAACAGAAATTGATATGACACCGATATAAGTATCGCGATATCTCCCCCCCCCCCCCCAACAATATAACTATTTCCTTTATATACACAATTTTAAACATTATCCTTATTTCAATGCACATCTCTCACACAGGGACTCCCGCCACTTATGTGGAGTTGGGCATCTTATACATGTAATGTATATGGGCAATGGGGGCATGCATTATGTACAGTCGGCGTGATCAGACTGATTGGGGGCACGGCACATTTTATGTCTTTCATTATCTTGTAAGATTTCCCCCTAATTTGTTTGTTATTGTTTTATCAAATCATGGGGGCACCTACCCCATCCTTCCCCGGCACTACGCCACTCATGTATTACATTATTACTTTATTTTCCCCTTTTCTATGTTGTTGGGTGCAGGGGGTCGTCTCCATACCCCATGATCTACGCCACTGTCAGTAATACCGATAGTCAAGAATAGCAGAGGGGTGAAGTAAATTGAGAAAATGCAAGAGTTATAGTATTTGCAAGAGTAGCACGAAAATAGTAATCGTTCGCACTCTGTTAACATATTAAGTTGTTTACTCTGATGATGGTCTGTTCCGCCAGTCCTAATGTGTAAGTCCCTGTGTTTAATATTACGGATCTCAATCATATGAAACATAGGCGTTTACGAGAGGCGGTGAGCTAGGGGCTGCAGCCGCCCCCCCCCCCCCCCCCTCCCCACACCCCACGCCTCCAAGATTTTGAACATGATATTCGGGCGAAAAGCACCTCAAATGCGAACGGAACTATTGAATATGACAAAATGTGTTTGTATTTGTAATACTTATGGTTGTTGTCACGTGAAAAAAGGCGGAAGGATAGTAATCGTGCAACAAACCCCAGCACGCCCCACCCCCGTCAAAATCTGACCGTACGTCCATGATAACAAACAAAAAGCTCCCTCCATCTTTCCATCAGGTATATTCCACGAGATCCTTTTTAAATTGCAATTATTGTTGAGTTGTCAATGGTTGTGGACAGCCTTCAAACAATGTTCTGCTTGGCCTTGACTAAAGTCACGTCATTTGTAAATACCCTCTACCGTAATCGAGTTCGAAGTCAGATGAAAATTTGATTGGGCAATTTGGTTGGGCAAAACAATCCCATTCAGCTATTTTCCTCCAGTTTTAGCCGGAAGTTATTTGATGCCGATTATTGTCATCGCTAGTTTATACTCGGATATATGGTGTTTATGCTTCCAAATAGCATGGATTCTGCTGATTCTTGCAAAACGAATTTGTTGATCTGCAAGGTTTACACACACTTTGTCATGACGAAGATATTGCACTCTGTTTTTAGTGCTAGCAATATTTGTTTAAAAGGTATATTAATGGTAGATGTAAGAGGGATGTTTCCAATCATGTTAGCAAAGAAATATACAAGTGGGAAGAGTTATCCGTAATTAAGCGCTGATAAAAGAAACTTTTCTTCAGTATCAAAAAATGCTATATAAATCATACACAGAGAAAAGGAGAGAAAGAAATGAAAGGACAACATGGAAGAGAAAAGGAGAAGAGAGGAAGGATGGTGAGGGGAGAGAGAGGGGGAGAGGGGGGAGAGGGGAGATTTGGGAGGGGGAGGGAGTTAAAAGAGAGGGACAGAGATAAATTTATATCTACAGGGGTGTATTAAATGAAGGGGTTAGCGTATGAGATGGGTAACATAGTGACATAGAGAGAAGAACAAAGTCAGTTAATCATAATAATGATACATATAGAGCGGGAGTGGTAAAGTAAAAGGGTTCCAGCATGAGATGGTTATAGTGATATAGAGGAAAGGAAATAGAGAGACATTGGTATATTAAGAGGGTTAGAGGGGTAAAGTGAAAGGGATATCGCGTGAGAGGGGCAATGGAGTGACATAGAGAGGAAAACACAGTGATCGGTGATAAACACAGTTAAGAAATAGGGAGAGGAAGAGAGAGGTAAAGGGGTGAAGGAGGGGAGAAATAGATCACATTATTAGTCTATACGTATCTTATAGATGATTTCGTAGAAAAAAGAGCTAGAAGACAGAAAGGGGGAAAATGTAAGTTGACATCTCATAAGCGATATCTTATATCACTATACGGTATACTACCGTCGTAGTGAAATAACGACAGACAGAGAGACACGGAGAGAAATGAAGAATGGGATATACAAGTAGAATAAGAGAAGAGATGGACGTGGAGGGATGGGAGAGATGATTAAACAGGGTATCATTCGTACGAAATAGATTTCTTAGAAGTAAGTCGAGAGACAGAGAGGGAGGAAGGGTAATGTTGACATGTCATGAGCGGTTTCCAAGTACCCTAGCTATATCTAAATATCATTTACTCAACTACTAGAACAAAAAAAAGTACTTAGGAATATTGCCTTGACTGTGCACCCATCGAAGATGTGGCGTAGCGTACTCTGACCGATTTGGGCGCACGCGAATTATTTGGGGCACATTAATTTCACTATTTCTTAGTTTTTGAAGGATGTTTCCCATAATCATGATAATGTTTTGTTAATTGGTGGTCAATTTATCTGAGGACGGTGAATGCTCCTGTGCCTCCCCATCCCCGTATCAACGCCACTGCGTTGAACTCAACTATTCTGTGTACATGGAAATCATTTAATTGCACGCAAATTTTCGGAGGCACATTTCTGTATTTTATATTTGTTAAGGCATTTCCCTTATGACTGTTTTTGTAACATTATTGAGGGGGGGGGGGGGGGGGGGGCCATGAATGCCTCTCCCCCCGTAGATACGCTATGCGTCGAGCTTAACTATTCTGGTAACACGGACACGATTTGATGGCACGTTACTAATTGGACGCACATGTCTTTATTCGTGATTTTCCTCCTAATGGTCGTTATGAGTTTTGTAAATTTTTCGGGGGCGCTTGCTCCCGTGCAGCACCCCCCCCCTCCCCTCCCCAACCGCGGCTACACCACTGCATCGAACTAAACTATTCTGTTAACATGGACCCAATTTATCGCTCTGTTTACATTAATCTTCTGACTGACTTCAGCTCAAGGCCATCTTCCATTGAGTCCGTTATCATCTCAAAGGTTGGCGAATGAATGCCGAAACAGAAAAGATGTCAACAATTTGCAAACTAATCCAATGTCATTACCCCGTATGTAATTGAGCATAAAACCTATACATGGATGCACTTATCCTACCAAATCGGCATCCTTCGTGCACCGCTATTCAAATCGGAAAGAAGCTTAGAGCATTATGTGATCAAGTTGCCTATTGTATTACGTGCCCATTCACATGCAGTTTATTTATAACTATCTTGTAGTATTAAATAACCATTTTGTATTTTGAGTTTTCTTGAATCATCATAAACCTTCCTACTTAGATGTATAGTTATTTCCATGATGCGTATATGTAATATTAGGTTTATGTAAACAACAGTAAGCAAGGGGTTAAGTAATAGCGATGTAGTTCAGAATCTTCCGAACATTTTATTCTGTGAAACGGAGTATTTTGTATATTATTTGGGCGCCATTTGGGGTGCATTTGTAACAATATCTTCATACTATTGAAGCGTATAACGTTTCATTTAGACTCTTTTGAAGGTCAATCCCATTTTCAAGGAATAATTTGTTTGAAAGGGGAATAAAAAAAGCAAGGTTAATGTTCAGCCACGGCACACTACACGATCCGACTAGACGAACGACTATTTATCTGAACTTTAAACTACATGTCATAAATATGTACGTCTGCATTTAATACTTCAATTATACAAGCTAAGCGAATAATTATGAATGACTCGCCTTTAAAAAAAGGAAATCATGCTAAATTTTGACGGAACAAAAGCCCCCCACCCTCCACCCTCCACCCTCCACCCCTCCACCCACACTCAGTTGATACCTCATCTACGACAACGTATAACACCCCCGTCGTATCAGTGGGACACGCGAAGTTAGGTGGCGCTGAACCGTCTCATATCAGTCCGACACTCCTCCCATGATCCCTCACGGCCATGACGTATACCAAATGGGTGCTACTTCCGGTACTTGGCGAATCAATGCAAGCACTCTACTGCGATCCCTTTAACCCTATCGCAATAATCCCTACCTACCTACGTCAGTCAGTTTAGTTTCTATACAGTTGATATTTTGAGTGTGTTTTCATCTTTGTCGAAGTGTGCCTAGTGGCGTAGCTAAAGGGGAATTACAAACTTTAATAACTCCATTTTTAAAATCACATTTTAATTTTGACTGCGGTCTATCGCGACACATCGCGGCTGGTATCCAGGGGTACTCGCGTTTATAAAGGTTTATAATTCCAAGCCGTTCATTAATTTGATCGGGTAATTGCCTTCTCGTCTAAGCTCTGCAATTACTGTTCAGATAATGTTCAGTATCACGGGCGTAGCGAGTTACGTAATACCTATTCAACTGCGGGGGATGTAATCCGATGAATGAATAGCTCATCCCCCCCACTTGAATGGGTATCAATGTCATGTCTACGCCCGTGTTCAGTATGATTTTGGAGAAGCAACAAATAAATGTGTAATAACGAAACAGCTTGGAATTAAGAGTTTGTTATATCGACAATACCGTGTGTTCGTTCCTCTGCACAGATGAAGTATTTCCATTCACTGGGGTTTTATAATATGAAGACAAATGAAAGAAATACCGTTGGTAAGTGCGGATATTTCCACTTTCTTCTTTCGAGTAGACATTCCAAAAAATATAACATCGGGTTACTTCGCTAACGAAATATCTTAAACGTTAATTTGAAGATTAATTTTTTAGTAACAAGGTTTGCAAGTCCGAAAATGTATACTAAAAGAGCTTGTTGGACCGAGCAGGTGGGAGGAACGAGGTGGGAGGAACTTTTCTTTATTCATTTGCTACAAATGAATTAGTCATCATCCTTGCACTCGGAATATTCATTTATATTCTTATTTTTTATTTTTATTTTTTATTTACCTTGTAGCCAAGTCTAATCATCCAGCAGCATAACAGTTGGCCTTACATCATGTACATAGTCCCGGTCCTATTTGTCCTTATTTGTCAGTTTGTCTTCTTTGCTTTTCTTCACTCTTATTCCTATTTATGTATTCTATGTTAGAGCATGTGGTATACGTATGCGTGTGTCTTTTATGTAGTCTTGTGTGTTGTCTTGTCTTTTCTTTGTTCTGATTCTTCGTAGGCTTCCATAACAGAATTTTTATAAAACTACTTTTTTAATGAGCTTGCACCTCATTTGTGTATGTCATTTTTGCTTTCTTTTCTATATGTGTTATTGTAATTGCCAGTTGTGCTTGATTTTTTTTGTTGAGGGATCCACAATTTACAAGCAATGCTTTTCAGTGGATCCCTCCATTTTTGTTCAGTCCATGATATAAAAAAGAAAAAAGAAGAAAAAGGATTGTTTATTTTGTTTGCTTAAAATGGATTACGTTATTGTATAATATAGTATATTGCTGTATAAGCTCATTGTGTTCCATTATATTATGTATTGAATTGTAAATCAATATTTTCGTTATATTATGTACTGAATTGTAAATCAATATTTTGTTATTTTATGTTCTTAGAAAAATGAAATAAAACGAATTCGAATTTGAACGTGTTTTACGTATTAATGAAAGCAAAGGAATAACAATTAACCGGCTTAACAAATCCTAGAATTTAATGATCTGAATAACGACCATTCGTAATAATGGGCCTTCGTATTATCGATCCTTCGGTAAACCGATAATTCGGAATAAAGGCCGTCTTGAATAGCATTCGATAACCTTCGGAAAACCCCCGGCAAAACCTTGTAAACACAAACTTACTGAACGTTCATTATACCGTGGCTTTACGTCACATACGTTTTGATATGTGTACTTTGTTATTTTCTTTCCTTTCCCAAATTATTCTTCCGAAGAAATACAACTTGCTTTCGAGCGGCAGTGTTCTTTCGACCATCGCGGTAAATACACATTTGTAACTAGCATATTTTAAAAGCTTTATTCGAAAAGGCTCTAAATCTACCGTTTTAATTTCTTTGAGAAAAAAACGCGTTTATTTGTCGGACTTTTGACACCTGCCCTCTAATAATTATAGGATTATGAAAATGTCATTAAAAAAAAAAGGGTATTTAGTTTGCGTTTTTTCTTTTAAATTGCCTATAATAAGTTTGAATTCACAGCTAATTATAACGTTACCTAGGTATACAATAATGGTTGCATTTATATCGTTAACTCCACAAATATTTGCACCAAATTGAGTTTAGTCCCATCATCCGGGAGAGTGATGTTTTAATTCATACGACGCGCACAACACGTTATTCCTCGTTTTCAAACACACACGTCTTAAATTATGAAACACTACCTCTGTAAATTACAATTATTACGCAGAATATCAAATACTAGAACTGTTGTTTTTGTTTTGTATTGTCAAATTCGTCTTTTATAAATTTGAATTCATAGCTAGCTATACACAATCGTAGCCTATATAATTATGATTGTATATTCAAAAACCAAAATATTTTCTTTATGGAAATCGAATTAAGCGCCTTTTCGGAAATAAAGCTGTTCATTTTATTTGCTTGATTCCGAAAGAAAATACACGAAACTATTTTGAATTCTGAAACACTATCTCTGTAAATAACAATGATTACGTAGGATATGCAGTACCAGAGTTGATCGAGAAAAAAAAAGGGGTCAGGATGATGGCATGAAACCATATAGGCCTGGGTTTAAGGTTGATAATTGACTACCCCTATTTTATGACAAATATGTTACCTCTTTTAGAGGTTGTGCGTGGATTTGGAAGACTCGCCAGCCAATTAGAAATACGATATACTTCCAAAAGATTCTTATCAATGAAAGATCAACTTCTGTCATATTTAAAGTTATCAACAAACAGGAAATAACCTAAATGGCTGCAAATAACAGGAAGAAATTATCGTATAGAATAGGATGACAGAGATTGTTGTTTGTTAAAATTTGCTCATAATTTGAAAAACCTTTTGGAAATAATATAGGCCTACCTATAATTGTTGGTCAACCATGCAACATCACAGAAACGATACGAACTGAGACACGTACGTGCACGTACATAAGGCTTATTCACTAGTTTGCACACATGCATGTACAGACACACAGAAACACAAACAAATGTACATACGTACACACAACACACACAAACATATTCACATGCACACAGTCATGAACGTAGACAAACACAAATGAACAAAACCAAGAGTTTTTCACGTACGAATACCAATTGATGCATGAGGGTGACACCGATCTAGCATAATTACAGATTATTGCTTCCTAACACCTCGCTCCTTGGGAATTATCATGCGTCTTTATTTCAACCTCCTTTGGGAAATTGTAGATGTATATAAGGAATGAATATCCCTATTATCATAGTGGGGTAATTACTCAAATCCTTGCCCTATCTTGGAGCCCTCTACACCCCGTATTATACCCTGTTTTGTCATTTGTTTTTACTTCTGAAATCTTATATAAGCATAAATAAATACATAGTGAAACGGATGATTGGCCCAATTAAGGAGATTTGTAAGCAAACCGCTCCTTTGGGGTCCCCTTTCGATAGACCCAACAACAGTGTTGTTATGACTAAAATTGACTCGACTAAACTCGACTCGAATAGAGCTTGGTAGACAAAAGACTCGACTCTGCTAGTGACTCGATCACATGTCGACTGCATTCCACTTGTGACTCGGCCCTCGGTCGCGGTTGACTCGGACTCTAGCCCTTGTAGACTCGACTCGGCTCGATTGCAACACTGCCCTGCATGGCTACCACTGGCGTACTGGTGGGGGGGGGGGGGCTTGGGGGCGCTTGCCCCCCCCCCCCCCAAAAAAAAAAAAAAATTAAATCATGGCTTTTATCTAATTCGATAACAGTGATTGAAAGAAAAGAGTATTTCTTTAGACAAGAAAACTCAGATTTTCCTTCCCAAATATATGCACCAGATTGCATAATTTCAACTAAAACATTGCAAAAGCACCTTTACCGTGCACCCACCTACCATCACACCCTTCCATCACCCTCCCCCCTCTCGGTTATCGTTTCGCTCCCTCGGGAATCGGTCTTGTATACGTCTGGAATACAATGTTCATGTTGTTTTGTCATAAAATTTGATGCACTGTTTGAACTGAATATGTCACTTTGCGAATATTATTTTGGGGGTGCATTTTTGTTTTTCTTGATGAATCAATCATAACCTATTCTGGTTAAGAATCATGACGATGATGACGCACAAACGCACATTATAGTACATGTCGTCAAGTCAGAAATTCCTTTCCAGGTATGCACCAGATTGCACAGTTTCAAGTCCAAAAATGCAAAAGCTCCCTACCGTGGGAGGGGGGGACACCCCCCTCCCACACCCTTCCCCCGCTCAGTCGCTTCGCTCCCTCGCAATATCGGGTGGTGATGCGGATTTTGTTTAGCCCCCCAAAAGTTTTTGCTCATTACGCCACTGATGGCTACGCCACTATAACTTACTATCACGATGATCACGCACGAGCTTTCTGTGACGTATCAACATCACCTTTATTATCCGAAATAAAAAGGAACCCTTCAAGTATCGATGGTGGCGGTATGTGTGTCACAGTATACAATGCACATAACACCGCTGTAATTATATAGCACATACGTGTTAAGACTCAAAATTAAGAATACCCAGAACTATTTTACTACCTAAAATTTAGCCTTTTGATTCAGCCTCGCACTTTAAATACAGGAACGACTGGTAAAAGCGACTACAACACGAGCAACTGCAGCCGTGAGCAGATCATCATAAATTGTTAAGTGTTTTAGTCTACCGCCAGTCGTCTTTTACCTTCAGATGCGAGGCCCTGTCAAAAGTGGCTAATCACGATACATGTACAACAAAGTGACGTCAAACCCACGAGTTCCACACCATCACACGCATTTAGACATTTACATAGTCAATAGGAGATGGATAAATAATCCTAGGTAGTAGTAGTTCTCGAAAGCAAAGCTTCAATCTTGATCGATTTTGTCTCTCTGTTTACTACATTGTTTCGTTGTTACAAGGTCCATTAGTGTCAGCCATATCGGCAGCTTCGAGTGGCAAGAGGAAAGGGTAGCAGGTTTAAAATGTGTCCAGTCACAGCCACGCTTAAAAAAACGAGTTCAATAATAAGACGTATGGATAAAGACGCAATTAATGTATACGTAGGTGTACATGTATTTGAACATAATATACAGTTTTGTTTCAAGATTTGGAAGTTCCCAAAACAAGTAAACATCTGTGATATATAATGTTGTTTTTATCCCCAACATGTGTATCATAAGAAACACAATTTTAAACCCTTGATCACAATACACAATTAATATTTACCTACGAAATGTTATCTAATACAGCTTCCTTCGTCAGCGCTGTGACCAAACTTGACCTTTTCATAGCTGACTAGGTTGTAGATGACAGCTGAACATTACCAATAAAATAATATGACCTTTTATGCTAATAAGTAACTTTAGTACATGGTAATCTTAAGGCGTTACAAAATGTCTTAACTTTTCTATTATTCTTTTTTTTTATAGAGGAAACGAGTAACATTGTTTCGAAAACATTGATCACTGCGTAATATATGACCCTGAAACATTGACGTCACGTAAAAAAGGATTAAATAAATGTTTTGATCGAAACAGAAATAGCAAACTAGTGTATAAATGTGAACATTAATTGATTTCATTATCGTCAATGATCCGATTATAACATATCCGTTCTTTATACAATTATGGAGCAGGGACATAAATAAAAAATATATATTTCATTAAATAGTTGTACGATTAATTATTCCGAGTCCTGATGATTCCAATTTGAACCTTGCAAAATATATAGCTAACCCTATGTAACGTACATATTGAGTGCGTTTAACTTCTGTTGTTTAGTCCATAATCACTCTTTTTAATGAGTAAACAATATTTAAAACTAGTAACTATTTCTAATTGTTGTACACTTAAAGCATCTTACACCGTAATCACCGTGGGACAGGGGTTCATATATTATCAAACAATGTTTAAAAGTAGTTAGGATCTTGCGAGCGCCTTGCGAATGCACGTGCGTAATACTGGCTCAGTGTTATGCAGTACGCGTATGCCACTTTTAAATGTTGTAGCATCCCCGTGCCTGATAATCTTCAACGAAGAATGAGCTTAATATTAGAGAAGATAAACGCCCCGCTTTACCGTCGTGACTGATGCGGATGAGGATGAAAGGAGAGCCACCCAGTAGGGGATGATTGCTCCACTCCGGGAGTGATCATCTAGGGCAGAGTGACAATTATACCCCCTTCTAGGAGTAATCGTACCCCTCCTTGGGATTAATCGTACCCCTGCTTGAGGTAAGTGAGACAGGTCCGCAATCTATTTTATTGAGTCCTCAATCCTGGAAAGTGATAATTATACTATTGCGTACATTTAGTTTTTATATTCAAACCAATTTATTTTTCCTCGTGTTTTCTTTCTACTTTCTATTTTCTTTAATTTGCTTTGGGTTAATTAGTTTTGGAATTCGATTTCCTGAGTTACATTAGAAAGATACTAGGTAATTGATATTATCAGCTGAAATTGAAATACAATAGATCAGAGGCAAGACAGAAAAACCTAAACAAAAATACAAATGGAAATAATAAGCACAGATTCGTACATTTGTTAGCACGTCCGTCCGTCCGTCCGTTTGTTCGTTCGTTTGCTCATTCATTTATTCATTCATTCATTCAGTCATTCATTCATTCATTCATTCATTCTGTTCATTCATTCATTCATTCATTCATTCATTCATTCATTCATTCATTCATTCATTCATTCATTCATTCATTCATTCATTCATTCATTCATTCATTCATTCATTCATTCATTCATTCATTCATTCATTCATTCATTCATTCATTCATTCATTCATTCATTCATTCATTCATTCATTCATTCATAGGTATTAGATTTAGGTAGGAAAACATTTATGTATGATCAAGGAAATGTGAGATAATAACATTTGTGTTACGGAAATAGCCGAGCACAATTATATAGGTTGGCAAGGTCCTTCAAAGTATCGAATCACGAAAGAAAGTAGATCTATGCGGTGATCTAATTTAGTATTTGACGTAAGTGAAAGTCTACATCATTTCTAGTGGCATAATTCATGTACGAGTATTATACAATTTAACTTAAAAACATGACAATGTTAACCACAAACGGGAACATTAGAAAGGGAAATTGGCACAGGAAACGGAGTAAGGGAAACTGAGATCGATTTCTTGAACAGACCGCTAATTTTTCGTAATTTCATATTAAATAAATATCGGTTTTCGTGATATTGTAACAATTTATTCAACCATAAACATACGTGTATGTACAATAACTAAATTATCATATTGTCATGTAAAACAATCCACCATAGCAAGTAATATGCATGATACGTATAGCCTTGTAACAAAGTATTCCACCATACACGTATTCGTACGACAATTAAATAAGTATTTAATTTGTGTATCATCATGATCATTTAATTTCCCCGTCCAACGCAGTCAAGGTTAATCAAAGATCCGGTCCTGGAAAATGTTAAGAAATAGTAAAAACCGTGTTAAGTTATTAGGTATACTATTATTGGGGTGCACATTTAAACAATAATGTCAGATTTTTGAAATTCTAATGCCCCGTTCCCAACATTTATTTGTGAAAGATGAGTGCTATAGGAAAGAAAATTATGGGCATGTTTAATTCTAAGCATTGGTCATGAATAGTGAAACAGAAGGTGAGATGCACATTTCCCCCTATCGATCTAACTAACCTCCACTTCACCACCCCCTCCACCCCATCTAACCCTTACAGACAACCGCTCAACCTCTCTGGCATCGGTTTCCACGTCCATATACATTCGGCAGGGGGGGGGGGGGGTTCCTGGGCCGAGCCCCCTCCCCCATCAGGTCCGGCTAGTTAATATTACGCGCCGTGCGTATAGGCGTTCGCGAAATGGCACCGCGCGCTGATTTAAAGGCGGTCCCCCAAGATGAGACTAAAATAAAACGCTTCCAACATGGTGCGACTGAGATTGCATGAGACTACCTGCAACTTTATAGTCCCGTGCGCGCGTCCAAAATTATGAACTTGTTCAAAACAGAAACAAACATGCATGCAGTCTCTGCCCTTGAAGACCTCTCACACGATGCTTTTCTTCGATGCGATGTTAGAGATCGGAATTTGCATGCGTTCCGCCTTCGTGAAACAACATAAGCCTGGGTTAGTTGGTTGGTTATTTGGTTGGTATACCCTTTGTCCAATCAATGATATTATTATTAACGCCTGGTGGGACCGCCTTTTATCGCCACCATCCGAGAGACGTAGCGTTGCTTTCGAACCCGGGCCAATTCTTGCAAAAAGCAGAGCTCAGAATACCTAGAATTCACAAAAGTCTCCTCGAGGGAGACCGGTTTAATAATGGTGACATATTTTCGAGCTATTTCTAGACCTCTTCCATCCATCGTGTACATTGTTGGATAAAAACAAGAGGATGTCACGTCTCAACCGCATCCTGACTTGACCGCCTTACCCCCACCTGGAAAAAAACAAAAACATGAATGGCTACACATAAAGGGCTACATTGTGCTGGGGGCGAGGGAGTGGGCGAGGAGAGGTTCATTCGTTCGTGCCCTTCTCTAGATTTAAATAATGTCCCTCCATCGCTGTATCGTATTGTTGACTGTGATGGCAGTCTCGTCGGCAAGGGTGAGGTCCTCATCCGTGTGCAGTCCACTCCGCCGATGTAGTCCATTGGTCGGGTCTGACCGCAGTCGCAGTGGGTCACCATCCCCTTCATTCGCAAAACCCCATCTTGTCATCTTGTTATGCTCTTGTAATAGGTATTCATAGATAAAATGTTACAGACAGATACAAAAATGTGTGCGCTGAACATTACTCCCTTGTGAACCTCCTACCACCCCCCCCCCCCCCCCCACCCCCGTCATGTTGGTTGACATTGCCTTTGATACCACTGTGAGAGTATTATATTAGCAGTTCGCGGGATCTGACCGGGTTAGAAAGGGCCAGTCAACCCGGCGGTGCTGGCGTGGCGTCCGGCCAGAGAGCACTCATTCATCATGCCACTATACCCCGATGGCGCGAGCAAATAACATGTTTAAAATGTATTTATACAATATGTGACTTATGTAAAAACGCTTTGGGGCCCACCTGTAAATTGAAATAGAAGAGTTTTGAGCGATGACAAAGTGGAGAGTGGACGGATGGGATGTTACCTGAGGGATGTCGGAAGGATATAAATGGCCGAGAAGAAATAAATGGTTGAGAAGAGATAAATGGCGGAGCAAAAATAAATGGTTGTTTTCCCTTTCGGGTCTGTAAATATGCACGCAATCGCCACGATGTAGGGACGTCAGACGGGGCAACGCCTCTTGCTTGCTTCAGTATCTTTGTCGGCTGAATACAAGGAAATTAAACATTAAATATGTTCAAAGGGGAAGGATATTAATTCGGTTACAGTCCGTTATTCCGAAGGTTCGTTATTCCGAAGGTTCAGTTATTCCGAAGGTTCGTTATTCCGAAGGTTCGTTATTCCGAAGGTTCGTTATTCCGAAGGTTCGTTATTCCGAAGGTTCGTTATTCCGAAGGTTCTTTATTCCGAAGGTTCGTTGATCCGAAAATAAAATTGGGTTCGTTATTCCGAAGGTTCGTTATTCCGAAGGTTCGTTATTCCGAAGGTTCGTTGATCCGAAAATAAAATCGGGTTCATTATTCCGAAAATTAAATCGGGCTTGTTATAATACTATAGTTTGTGTTTTGTTTATTTAATTTACAGCCTGTATTAAGCATACCCCTCCCCCTTTCCCTCCCTTGGCCAGACCAATCAAACATTTAAGTTTATTTCATCTCTTTATATGAAATTATAGCATTATAACAAACCCAAATTCATTTTCGGATTAACGAACCCGATTTCATTTTAGGAATAGCGAACCTTCGGAATAACGAACCCTCGGAATAACGGACCTTCGGAATAACGAACCTTCGGAATAACGAACCCGATTTCATTTTAGGAATAGCGAACCTTCGGAATAACGAACCTTCGGAATAGCGAACCTTCGGAATAACGAACCTTCGGAATAACGAACCTTCGGATTAACGAACCTTCGGAATAATGCAACAAATGTTCGGATTAACGAACCCTATTTCATTTTCGGATTAACGAACACTCAGGTATAGGAAATTTGCGTGTTCGGAATAACGAACCTTCGGAATAACGAACCTTCGGAATAACGAACCGCACCCATTAATTCAATGAGGGTATAGATTCCGTTCTAGATAATATTATAACAAATATATAATATCATTATCTGAAGAAATTTGTGGCAAAGTGTATGATAAACGCTAGTTTCTATTTTAAGCAAGACATTATATATTATAGAATGCAAAAAAAAAGAAGATGCATTTAAAATTGTATTTATTTGGACATTGAGTATCAAGGTTTATATTATTTGTAGTCATGATTAGGAGTATCTCATATTTTTCTTATTATTTTGATCGATTTCAGTCAGATTTTAGCTTAAATTTACGTTTTGAAACGAAAACTGTTTATTATTGTTTGAATACACGTTATACAGAAAAAATTGGAACAAGGATGTTCATGTGTATGTGTGTGTGTGTGTGTGTGTATGTGTGTGTGTGTGTGTGTGTGTGTGTGTGTGTGTGTGTGTGTGTGTGTGTGCGTGTGTGTGTGTGTGTGTGTGTGTGTGTGTGTGTGTGTGTGTGTGTGTGTGTGTGTGTGTGTGTGTGTGTGTGTGTGTGCGTGTGTGTGTGTGTGGATGAGGGGGGGGGGGGGGGGTACGTTGTAGAACCAAGCTTGAAATGTTCTTTCCTGCTTGAATTCGTACTTAAGTTAGGCAAACTTTGAGATGGAATACCAACCTTCGAAAAAAAGAAAGAAAAAAAAATCACTTACACAAATATGACATTTTCTTGTAAATCAGGAAGGAATTCAATAAGGCCAAGGATGACATAGACATGACTGTATTTATAATACAAAGCCACATTTGAGAGACGTTTATGAGATTAAACGATATTACAGATTCGATGAAAATTCAACCCAGATTGAAAATGTTACACAAGACAGTTCGATACAAATATTGTTGAATGATTCAGAAAATCCGATACAGCGTTAGAGAATTTGTTTTTAGGGCAGGGGTTCTCAAATCACATGCCATAATATCCATGCTGATTTATATGAAGGGCGTAAATGTAAAAACATCTTCTTTGATAGAGGCATAGATCGATGTTATGTGGTTAGGTTCAAATTCATATCGTATGGATACAAATGCATGTTGTTGATGAATGGACAAAATGAGAAAAATATTCAAAAATATAACTTACCGAAATTGTCTTTATCATGATTACCGATGCGAATAAGATAGGTTTGCATCGGGCTAGATAAGGCAGTATCAATTCCACACCTTTGATTGGTCAAGAGCATTAATACTTCATTGTAAAGGATCGTTAGAACTTTCACTGACGTCGGTGAAGCAGGGCAGCGCCATGTGCGTTTTTAAAAAGTGTCCAGTGACACGATAACAACGATAGTAAAGATGGAAGTTTAATGACATTAAATGCGCGTCATAGATTCCCGAATTAAAAATACATTTCATGAGACCGATATGTCTGTTTGTGAGACGCAAGGACTGTTCCCGGGGTTTTAAAGTAATGACAAATCCGAATAATTATACATTAATAGGTTTTGCCCCTTTTAAGGGGCTCACTTTCATTCATTCGGTCCTTCTACGGTTACCCGTACATTTCACTTCTATTTTAGTCCCCATTTACACCACCCTATTACATTTGCAAAATGAAAAAGGGATGAATTTAATCTAATGAAAATGAGAAAAGAATGAGAAAACGATATCATTACATGCCATGTAATTAATTCCGAATGCCAGGGCTTGGGAAAGATACTTCTGAACTATAGCATGTATAAGATTCGTCTTTAAACCGGTCGTTTTTTAATTCCAGCACATTCACTAGACCAAATAAGCATGAACATGCCGAGTTGAAAATCTTACATGGGCGTACGGGCACATTTTTGCCGAGGGTTTGAGGTCTTTTGCCCAAATAAAATCGTCGCTCCTGATTTTGACCCGAAAAATGAAAATAAATGGTCTTTACCGAATCGATTCCCCATAATGACCATGGTATTGCCCAAATTGGGGTTTCCCGAGAATACCCTAAAAGTGTTTTACCCTAATTTGTAGGTGCCTTTTTGCCAACAAAATTACACGTTTTGCCCGAATATTCCAGAAGGCTACATCCCCCTAGCCCCTATAGCATCGTACGCCTATGAAAGCTGACCATGTATTAGCTGGTAGATTTGGTATCCGAGTCATGCAAGCAATACTACGAAGCATTCAGTTTGAAATTTGTATTCCATGTTTTAATGCAAAGGCACGCGTACTAAGTCCGCAAAATAATTTAACGCGCACAAAATAAAAACAACACTTAGACAGAGAATTTAACGCTTACGGCCGGTAATCAATATATTTATATGATAGAAATTATATTTGTATATGATACCCCCCCCCCACCCCCCCCGGTCGCAAAGGGATATCTCGACTTACAAAGTACACTACGAAGGTTGTCTAACGCACAATTAGAAACTTCACCGTTAGAAAAAAAAACAATAGTATAAATTATTGGGGCAATATGGCATGCTCATGTCCAATGTTAATGTCTTGAAAAGCAAATCAAATCAGTTTATGAAAATATAGATAATTTCTTTAAATATTCATCTTGTAATAAAACATCTTGTATCTAAATGTAGATTAAAGTTAAGGAGCAATTACAATATAAGTGAAAATAATATATAATGTAAAAGTCCATTGAACACATGACAAAATATGAATGTACAATTCATGTTTTATTAGATTCAGTAGAGAATTACGGTAAAAAATAAAACTTTGGAGATAAATGAAAGGAATACAACATCTTTCTTCAGCTAAAATGATTATCTTATCGTCATCTTCCGGCCACTATAATAGCAAGGTATTTGCGCTATCTGTTCGAGATCGAAACATCCCATACAAATCCCCTGGAGCACCCTTCTAGTCTAGATATCCACACGCATCTTTTAAGATAGTTTCCTTCTTTTGCATGCATCTTTAAATTTAGTAAAGCATTCCATGATAAACGACCAGAGTGCAATGTATATATATATCAAGTAGATACATTGTTTATGTTCGCATTAATAAAGAATTTAAATCATAAATTTGATTGCACATCTTTTAACGTGCTTAATCAAACGAATTTTAATATAAAGTTTGGGAAATCAAGTACAAATAACAAAACACTAAAGAGTCTGCAGATGCTAAACTAATAAAACGGTCGCAGCTACCGTTTATTATTTCGAGCTCTACAAATCAATATAATTCCACTAAAAGATAATTTCAAGTCTTGTATTTCACATACTAGTTCTTAGATTGTATTTGCTTTTATGTAAGCCAATAATCTCGCAACATTTGAATCTTGGCTGGCAAAAGGTGGGCAGTGCCTTTAAGACTTGTCAACCACACGCTAATCGGCTTATATATAATGTACAGCGGTGCATGCAATATCCATGTTTTATATTTCATGGGCATATACTATTGCAGCGATGGAATTTCGAGATAAAGAAAAGGACTTATGGCATAATCTTCTCGGGCAGGGGATGAGCGGATGCTAAGAGTTGAAATTTGGTGAGTTTTAAATCCCTTTCATCGTCATTCGAGACCTTTTCTGGCATGCATTACAAAATCATTCAAGAAAAAAGAAGTGTATGTCCTGTTAAAGGGAGCTACTTATGAAAAAACGGGCTGATACGAATAATGTGCATAAATGCGATCTGATCTGCATGTCTACTGAGTGGTGTGTATTTAAAAAAGGTTATGAGTATCATACGACCGAGTAGTGTGGTTGTATTACGAAGTCATTTTTTTATGAAAGAAAACCCCATAGAATCGAGTTGGTAATTTCCGACTATGGGCGAAAAATAATGCAAATTAATTTTATTTTGCTAGCTCAGTGCCGTTAGTTTGAACACAAATTGAACCGGCAAATTGTTATCCAATTTAAATAATACATTATCTCAATAACAAAGAGACGATTTGAAAAATCAAATGTGATTGGTCGATCCAGATAAAGTTACTAGATCCCTTTAATGACAACCACACAGTATAAGTAAAAGTAAGTAATCTAATTGTAAATCATGGTACGATTTTGCAGTGAATAACTACTTTGTTGCGTACCTTATAATATTTAATATATCACTTCTTATCATCGCTTTGATTTTAATCTGATAACCCGATTCCTCGACTTGTCTGTTATCATGGGTATTAAACATCCATCTCCTTGAACTTATCGAACCTCATTAGATTACCCCCAAAACACATGGTTTAATGGTCGTCTTATTTATCACTTTTGTACATCAAATTCGCAAGATTATAAGTTTATAAGCACGTTCAACATTACTGATTCGGTTTTTTTTTCATAATCGTTTTTTTTTATGAACTTCATTTTCATGGTATTCTGAACATTTCCACAGGCAATATTCGCGTTTATTTTTGTTATCAAAATGAATGAAGATGCGATATAAATATGAACATTTTGTTTGCAAATGAACATGCTCAAATACAATGGGGTTCCGCCAACGATCGATCCCGAGACTTCCCGATTGCTATACCTTGCTATACCGGTGCCCCAACCAGTGAACTTACATACAACGCTCTTAAAGGGGCCCTGCAACCCAAATGCATGTTGACCTCTGTTCATCTGTATTAGTGTACACATTCAATATTTGTAAACGGTTTGACCCAAATATGTTTTGTATATTTTAAAACATTTTATCATTTATTTGTCTTCATGTTGCTAAGCCCCACCTCCTAAAAAACCCTCCAGAGCAAATTCTATTGTTGACTTGCAGTGACATCATTTGTCAATCACTGGTCAGCACCATGAGATTAACAAAAGATGAAAGTACAAAAAGAACATCCACACAAAAGCATGCCCTGCATACCTCCATGCAATAGCTTAGCCAGTGCTTTTCTTCTGACATAGCAACAGCTATTGTAATTGAAGTTGTGTGAGTTGGTATTCTATTCAACCGTGTGATGCTATTGTGATTAGCCTAATCTTTTTATACTTTCATCTTTTGTTAATCTCATGGTAGCTGACCAGTGATTGACAAATGATGTCACTGCAGGTCAACAATAGAATTTGCTCTGGAGGGTTTTTTAGGAGGTGGGGCTTAGCAACATGAAGACAAATAAATGATAAAATGTTTAAAAATATACAAAACATATTTGGGTAAAACTGTTTACAAATATTGAATGTGTACACTAATACAGATGAACAGAGGTCAACATGCATTTGGGTTGCAGGGCCCCTTTAACCCATTGCTTATAGTTGAATCTAGTATACAAATAATGAATGTTTATGAGTGCAGTGGTACGAATATTTGCATGAGGTGAAAGATGGAATGGTGTTTCATTCAACGAGGCGGAGCCGAGTTGAATGGAACATTCCATCTTTCACCGAATGAAAATATTCGTACCATTGCACGAATGGAAAAAAAAACATTCATTATTTGTTTTATATGACACCTAGGTGTAAAAACTAAAATAGATCCTTAAATAGATCCTTTTCATTTGATATTTTGGGGAATTTACACCTTACCGCCCCTGGCCCAGCTCTGGCAAGCTTTGCACGCTAGTTTCTTAACGCGCACTGGTGCTTGCACAAAACAACTATTACCATTGCACGTTTATGACTTCAAAATCGTGCAATAGTATACAAATGATGCACAGGCATGAGTGTATCGGTAAGAATTGGATGCACGAGTTTAACTTTAGAATGGTTTGGGTTTTAGACCATTTCCAAAGTTTAAAGAGTGCATCCAAAACGATAAACAGATATAGACGAAAACGAACTCGAAGAACGATGAACCAGAGGCAGAACGCCGATCAGGAATTAACTATCAATGCTCACAACAAACATGGGGTAGCCATGACACAGCCAGGTGATATTGTAAACAGGAATGGAGATCACAACGCGTCTGTATCATAATTTGCGTTTGATTCTTGTTTTGAAAAGACCGAAGAGTCGCGCCGATCGTCATATTCAGGTAAGCACGATAACTGGGATATCGGGGGTGTCGATACGATATATCGCGTGGATATTGTGTATATCGTGTTCATATCGATATTATCGCGTGCAGGCGGTAACAGAAAGTTTGAAAGTTTGAAAGTTTGAAAGTTTATTATTTACTCAACGACCCATATAGGGTATCGGAGTACACAATAATGAAGTATAACAATATACTACTACTACTAAGCGGACGCATCCGAGATTGAGTTCACAATGCAACGCCATGAGTCTTTATCCATCATCAATGTCTGCAAGTCCCCAATTTCACACTGGATGTCTCTTGCAATGCAGTCCATATAGTTCATAGGTCTCCTTCCTCTATTAGGACATGGGAGTCTCATGCAGATCACATCCGAGATTACTTGGTCTTTGGCCCTAAAACAGTGACCAGCGAATCTCGTTCGGCGATGAGCAACAGTGGAAGAGATGGGTGGTATGTTTCCATAGATCTCTGGTTTTGTTTTGTGTTCCCTCCAACTAATATTTTGTACCCTCATAAGTAACCTAGTATACGTCCCATCAAGCCGGTCCTGTAGTGCCTTCTTCATGGTCCATGTCTCTGAACCATAAAGTAGGATGCTCTCTACACAGGCCCTGAAAAATGTAACTTTTATGGACCTTGAAATTTGAGATTGCCAAATGTGGTGCAGCTTATTACATGCACTCCATGCTTGACCTTTGCGTGACATGAAATCTTTCTTGGAGTCAGCAACGTAAGATCCTAAGTACTTAAAATCGTTGACTTCCTTAATGTGCATGCCTTCCCTGGAGATGATTGGAGGGTGATCAGCCTCCTCGTTCACCGTCATGTACTCGGTTTTCTTTGGGTTAAGAAACAGACCAACCTTTGCAGAAGCATTCTCCAGAGAAGAAAGCAGGTCTTGGGCATTCTGAAGATATTTTGCTATTAAGGCAATGTCGTCTGCATAGTCAAGGTCTGCCAAGTACTTGTCTTTGTCACGGTTAGTTCTTTCTGGTTTGACATCTAAACCTTTCTCTTTCATGTTCTCCACAGACTGGTGTAGAATATAGTCCACGACTATGACAAAGAGATAAGATGCAAGTGTATCCCCTTGCAGTATCCCTGCTGTTGTGCGAAACTCCTTCGTGGGGCCGTCAATACTTTGTACGAAGCTTGTTGGGTGTTTGTACATTATGGCAATAGCTTGTACTATTTGAGAAGGTATGCCGTAGTTACCAAGGATCTGAAACATGACCTTCCTATTGACACTGTCAAACGCCTTGGAGAAATCCACAAAAATTAAAGTTGCTTTCTGCTTGGAAATTTTCAGCTCTTCTATAATCCTCCTAAGAGTGAGGATCTGAGGTGTAGTGGCTCTTCCCTTCCGAAAGCCATTCTGATTGCGTCGGAGAACCGGATCGACATGGGGAGTGATTCTATTGAGAAGCATTGAATTGTAGAGCTTAGAAGCAATGGGTGACAATGTTATGCCTCTATAATTTGATGGAAGAGAGAGGTCACCTTTCTTGGGTAAGGGGATAATGACAGAGTTGGAAAATGGCTGCGGGATGTTGCCTACATATGTTTCGTTACAGAAGTTCAGCAATTCTTGATGGAAAAGTGGGCATTTCCAAACAACTGCTGGGATGTTATCAGGACCAGGTGTCTTAGACAGATTTAGTCTCTTTAGGCAGTTTTGGAGCTCATCCATAGAGAATGGACCTGTTGGTATGGGGAGGTTGTCAGCAATCCTATGCTGAAAGAAAGGATCATCATGATTGGCGATCTGTTCGGTATTGCCCAGAAGGTTACTGAAGTGTTTGTACCAGCAGTCTAGACGCTCTTCTGTGGTGTCACCTTGAACACGCACAACGGGAGATGCGTTCTTGTTGGTGATTTCTCTCAGGACCTGCCAGGCTGCTGCATGCTTGTGTTCGTGGTGAAGACTTTCCAGCTCCTCTGTCTTGGATTTAACTTGTGCCTCCAGGACTTTGGTGTAGGCTTGATCGTATGCAGATTTAGCACTGTCTAGATTTCTTTGAGTATTTCTAGTTGGTCTGGTATTGTGATTCTCTGATGCTTTCTTCAGGTTTTCTCTTGCAGAATTAACTTTGTCATCTGTGGCAGCTTCAACTATGTTCTTTTTCTTCTTCTTAGGGAGCATTTCGACTGCAATTTCTCTATTGGCAGTGATTAAGGTGTTGTATACCGCTGTAATGGTGTTATCTTCTAGTTCATCACGGAGGGAACAGAATCTGTTATGAACGATATACATATAATGCAAGATAATTTCAGATTCGTTCAAATAATTATGTGACAATATTATACAGTTATATATACAGTAATATACAATTATACAGTTATTATACAGAAATATATACATTATATACATAGAATGAAAGGGGAAACGGGAGAGGATGTGTGTGTGTGTGTGTGGGTGGGGAGGGGGAGGGGAGAAGGTGGGGAAGGAAAAGGAAGAGGGATGATGTGGGTGGGGATGGAGAGGGAGGGGTGGGGAGGGAGAGGGGAGATGGGTGGGGAGGGAGAGGGTAGAGGGGAGAGGGGTGGGGAAGGACAAGAAAGGGAGAGGGTGTGGGTTAGGAGGGGGGGGGGGGGGGGGTGGCAGAGTCAGGAAGGGAGGCACAGCCCCAGGAAAGATTATACATATATTTAAATGTATAACATTACGTCCAATATAATAAGATGATCAAATTATACATGCGACATTATGTAGTTACAGAATTTCGCTAGATTTGATAAGACACGTTTCTTTTCACAGAAAGTACATGGCGATACACGGCAATTGACGATACACCAATCAGAATGCAGGGATTCTTCTACCCATTTATAAAACTACATGAAATTACCATTGCGCGATTATTACGTCAAAATCGTGCAATTGTACATTTCCACGAATGTCATGTGACCTGAATTCAACCAATCACATTGCGAGAACATTCTAAAGTGTTATATAATAGGTTGTTAACATAATAGTAAGGCGATTTCAGAATTTCGAATGGAAGGGGCAAATGGTCGCATGTGCCTAGGAATGTAGAAGCTATGTGGTTAGAGCACAATTATTGGTGCTCTATCAAACCAGAGGTCTCGGATTTGTTTACGTCAGTTTCCAGTTTGTGTTCAAATGCATTAGAACCTGTTTCCACCTAAACATTACGTCATGCATATACATTTGATACATGGTTCTCCATAATTCCATAGCCCATGGGTCGATAGTGTTTCAATCTGAACGATTTTTGTTTTTAAAAATAAAATTGGTTATAATCATCAACTTATTTATTTATCATTTTGCTTTTCAGTCTATAATCCTCAGTTGACCGCTGATTTTGTTTTTCTCAAGAAAATAAACATCTCTTCGATCGTTTCCGCGCACCTGTCTCTTGTATTGCCAT
>JBAMJV010001755.1:0-131674 GCA_037951105.1 Echinarachnius parma
CCGTTTGTATTAATTAAAACCCATGGCATGACAGTAATAGCAATATTATTAGGTTAAAACAGATTAATTCAACTAATAAAAAGCCTTGATAAAACCACCAGCATGCAGCACAATTAAGTTTATTGAAATAATCATGTAAGTCTACGGAAACTTATTTCCTTTTAAAAGGCCAGTTTCAGCATTTTAATATTAATTTTAAAGAGAGTAAAATTGACTGCAGAATAGGTTTTTATTTAAATGATATGAACAGTTTTTTTTTTATTTGTCTATGATTTGATGAAAGAAAAACAGTGAAGTGCAAGATATAGCAGCCGAGAAATGACCATGCTTACCACGTGAGCGGCAAATGTAACCAACAGGATGGTAACGCAGATAAACTTGGCTTTCATGATGAAGATGTTTTATGAAGACAAAATAACAGCACCGAAACGATTACTTGCTTCACAGAGTGGTTTGATTTGCTACTGTGAAGCGCTGAAGATTCCATCGAAATAAATATAGATTTGTGTTAGTTCATGTTTGAATTAAGAAACAATGAAATACCTCATGTCAACGATGAAAGCAAATAAACGTATTCCAATTTCACTCAAAGCTGTTTAAAAATGTATCTTATTACTTCTCCCCCTGCATTGATCCGCCCTTCACATTAAATGGCAATGAAACCATGCACATAATATGTGTATATTATAATTATTATCATATAACAAATTATATCATATCATAATAAATATCAAAATTAAAGGTATACCTGTAAAGTGTCAGATATTGCCAAAAATGACATTAGAGACTTCAATCCTGTACCAAAATCATTGTAAGATAATTATGTCCAAATGATGTGTGAAAGTTTCATTGAAAAAGAACACTGCTTTCCTGGTTACAAAAACGAAAATATGCGTCAGCTTTTACAACGGACGTTTATGAGGATTATAGATAGCTGAATGATAGATATCGTCATACTAAAGGGGCACTTGAAAAAATCTAACCCTATTTTATTCTTCTCTTACCATAAGCTAAACAACACGGTATAAGAGAAACGAGGAGGCTCCAAGTAATTTTCGTGGAGTTAGACACTTTACAGGCCTCCCTGTAAAGGGGAGATTGGTGAACAGTTCAATTTTTAAAAAGTCTAAAAAGAAACTTACGACCGTTTGTCAAAAATGGACGGAATTACCGGAATTGCGATTTCTTACAAATTTGCCACCCTCTCTTGTCCGATTTTCTGCGGACCCGGCACAGATTCAAGAACAGAATACTCGATTATCCACAATTTTGTTATAACATTAGTGTTTTTTTGTTTGTTTTATAATTAGGTTTTCCCCACACAAGTGGGATAATATAGCTAATATTGTTTATATTTTCTATAATCATATAAAAAATATAAACACATGTATACAATGTTTAAAACATTTTGCTTCTCAACATTTGTAAAAATGTATCTAAATTTAGTAACTTTGTTAACATATGCAAAAAGTGATGAATAGTTGATAAAATGTGAATTGTTGTATGTGATATTATATGTCCACTGAGTAATGTGTACACATTTCACGTTAAATAGATATTATATGACCAATGAGGGAAACTGGAAAGTGACATTTGCCCATTCATTGCACTGACTTTGTGCATTTAAAACTTTCCAGTGGATAATTAAAATTCTGAACACTTCAATCGTAAATACCTTTTTAACGAAAGGGAAATTTGAAGAAGAAAACACGCTACCTGGTCCATCTATTATTGGTAATACAAATACAACAAGGTATGAATGAACCGGTATAGAGTTCTAAGTAAGATTGGTAGATTTGGATACTATTTCTAGATCCCTTTAATTTTAAAGCAGTTAAATGATATAATCGCATCACTCTGACTATACCAAACCATTATATTTGCTCAATAAACATCGTTTCATAAATAGCTCCTTAGTTGCATCCGGGGATATACATTACCATCCTTTCCTACATGAGTATTACTTTCATGTTAGGAGGTCAATAGTAGTACCACTGCCACTGGCGTACTGTTGCCCCCCCCCCCCCCCCCCCCCCCACCCCCACCCCTCCCCCCAAATAAAATTCAACATGGGTAATTTCTTATTCGATACCAGTGATTAAAAAAGGGGTATTTCTTGAGACATGATAACTCAGATTCTACTTCATGTCAAGTCAAATTTCCTTCCTAGGTTTACATAATTACATAATTTCAAGTAAAACATGCGAAAACTCCCATAAATTCACCCTCTCTCAGTTTCTGCCTCGAGAATCGGTCTTGTCTAATCTCTAGAATACCTTATTAATGTTGTTGTATCAATTTGTGCAACGTTTGAACTGTGTATGGTACTGCGAACATTATTTTTGGGGGTGCATATTTTATAATAATGTTTTCTTAATTAAACAAATTTAACAAATTTAACCTTTTCCCAGTAGGTAGAAATATGACACATTTACCAACATTATTGTACACGGCGTCAAGTCCGAATGTCCTTCCTAAGTATGCACCAAATTGCATAATTCAAGTCCAACAAATTCTAAAGCTCCCTACTGTGGGAGCTGGGACACCCCCTCCCACACCCTCCCCCGTATACTCAGCCGTTCAGTTCCTTCGGGCTTGCTCGCTTCGCTCCCTCGCAAAGTCTCACACTCACCGCTTGTTCAAGGTTGGCGGACCTGCCATTATTATGCTATACCTGGTAGTGATGGAGATTTTTCTATATACCCCCACCCCCACCCCCCAAAGAAAAATAAAATTTGGGCTCATTACTCCATGATATAGTAGGCCTACATGTCGTCAAGTCCAAATTTACTTCTTAGGTATGCACCAGATTGTACATTTCCAAGTCGAAAAATGAAAAAGCTTCCTACCGTGGGAGGGGGGACACCCCCCCCCCCCCAACTCGGTTGCTTGGCTCTCTCGCAAAGATTGTTCCCCAAAATTTTATTTTCTCATTACGCCACTGTCATATACTATTGTATTCTCAATAAACCCGCCAGCCAAAATATATTTTAAAGGAACCAGTCTTGAACGGGTTAATAATTTTAAAGCAATTAAAGGATATATCGCATAATATTGACAATCGTTTATGTTTCACTAAATTCCATCGCACCCTGCACACATCCGATCCGATCCGACAAACGATTAAGGATCTGAAATATACTACATTCATTTCATTTAATTTCATTTATTTAACCAAAAGTGCTTCAAAAAGTACATGCTTTAAAAACGTACACCTCTTTTTAGTTCAGACACGAATTAGTTTGTCGGATCGGAATTGTATCTTGTAGTGTATGAAGGTGTACCTCTATGTGTAGTAATATTCTGGTTAATTGGACTTAAAATAGGATTAGGCAGAACGACATACTTATATATTTTTTACAAAATATAGCCACTACCACCAGTGGCGCCAAAGCCGTTTTGGATTGGGGGGGGGGGGGGGGGGGGGGGGGGGGGGCAAAGACCAATTTGTTCGCGGCCGAGACCGCCTCCCAAAATTTTCGAGACCAAGACAATTGGCTGAAAGTCCTCTCAGTGGGGGGTGTCCGTCACCACATTTGTTCCCGGTCGAGACATCCCAACAAATTTCGAGACCAAAACAATTGTAGGGCCGTCGCCAAATTTTGTCGTGGCCACGGTCGAGACAAATAAAAAGTGGACTCGAGACCGTCAAACAGTGGACCATTCTTAATTTGGGGGGTGAGTACGCACCCAACGCAGCGAAAACTTAAAATGGATGTATAAATCAATTTTGGAACGTTAGAATTAACAAGTGTTAGCTCATACATTTAATTTTTTCCTTCCCTCTCTTCTTCTTTTTCCCCTTTTTTTGTGGGGGGGGGGGGGCAAAAACGCCCCACTTTTTGGATTGGGGGCGGCCGCCCCCCTGCCCCCCACTTCCGGCGCCTATGACTACCACACTCTCACCAAGACTCTAATCATGATCGTCTACTACCTCCACCACCATTATAATGCACTACCGTCACAAACACTATCACGACGACCACCATCACCAATCAACTTTACCACCACCACAACCACCCCCACCCACCACCACCAGGTATTAAACAGTTTCATCTAGCTCATTGGTTTTATTACCATCCTTTTCAACATGGGATTATCAATTTTGGAGGTCAGATAAATGTTAATATTAATCTTTCAAAACTATTTGTATTCTCTCTAAACCCCCAAACAGGAGGGACAAGTCATAAACTGGTTAAAAAAATCATTTTAAAAACATATATATATTTTTTTAATAGGGTTCTTGAATATTAATAATTATTTTGTTCGAAAGGAACGTGATGGTGAGAATCGGCAAGGGCACTTTGAATAAACAAATATGATATCTAGCTCGTTGTTGATTGTCTGTAATATTGACAATCGTTTATGTTTCACTCAATTCCATCGCACCCTGCACACGACCGACCCAATTTGACAAATGATCGTGATCTGATCTATACTACATGCTGAAAAAAATCCATAAATCTCGGTTCATCCAAACATATTCATCCAAAATAAGATGCAACCATCAGATATTTGTATTGCTTTCTTGGTCAGTTTATTTACAAAAAACATATACATAAATTGTACAATATTTGTTCAACTTAAAAGGATCCAGTACCTTTTCTTATATTAACAACACTGATTCCGTATTTTGCATTTTTATCTAGATACCAAATAAGTCATTAT
The DNA here is from genome assembly GCA_037951105.1 of Echinarachnius parma. Taxonomy (NCBI): domain Eukaryota; kingdom Metazoa; phylum Echinodermata; class Echinoidea; order Clypeasteroida; family Echinarachniidae; genus Echinarachnius; species Echinarachnius parma. Next base: position 4,669 of record JBAMJV010001755.1, read on the forward strand.
TTGAAGATGTGAATGTTTTTAGGGAAATAAGAAGACAAATCATCTCATCTCTGACATGCTCAAATCATTTGAAAATTTGAACCAAATAAGTAAGAACTAAATACAGTGGAACCTCAAGTACATGTTTTATTTCTTAGGCCCCTGTTACACATGCGTCGGCTTTTAAAACCAGCCCCAGGGCCGGCCTCACGCTTGCAATTTGAAGCCGCCTCGAGATCATTAAACCCCTGTTACACATGGCAGGACCCCTGTACATCTATTCACACGATTCACGTTGATCGGGCCTCATACCCATATACGGCTCTGCTCATACCATATAAGTGTTGGCATCCGCATGCCCTTTTATCCCATATTAGGCAGATTATGCACAACATTCACCCTGAAAAGCGACCTACTTACTTATTAGGCACAGTACACGTGCGCTGCAAGCGCATTTCCAAATAAAAGCCGGCCCGAGTCCAACTTACCCCTGTTACACAATATACCGATTGCAGGGACTGAGGCCGGCTTGAAGCCGGCTTCAAACCACATCCAGAGGTGGACAGAAATGGAGCCGGCCTCAGTCCAGCTATTCAAAATTGACCCCTGTTACACATACATGGCCTGGGGCCGCCTCCGGAGGCGGCCTCAGTCCACTTCAGAGGTATGTGTAACACTAATTAGTTTTATATCATATTGTTATATAATTGGTTATTTTTTGTAGCATTTATACTTTAAATATTGGTATTGGTATTTTTTTCCCCAGGCACACATTGTATTAGTTGTATTATTTTCCGTGCGTAATGCGCTTAGAAACATCAGTATGAAGCTCAATATAAATATTATGTATTATTATTATTATAACGAGCTCTGTTATAACGAGGTACCTGATATAGTAAGGTAGTTTCACAGGTTCAGATTCTGTGAATTTTGTTGTTTTTGAGCCCTGATACACCAATATATCTGATATAACAAGGTCAATTCAATGGACCCAACATGCTCGTTATAATGAGGTTTCACTGTACAGTTTATTGCTAATACAGTTAACCCGTTCCCTTCAAGATTCTGAAATATCCATAGACTTTGTACACAACCCACCCAGTTCCCGTAGTCAAGGGGTTAAAGTACAGTGGAACTGTGTTGTAATGAGTTGCTTGGAACTGTTAAATGATCTTGCTAGGTATATAAAGTTTTTTTATTTTTTATATCAGGTTAAAAAATTATAAGAACATAAAGAGCTCATAACAGCAAGAATACCATAAGAGGGGTGTGTTACACTAGGGGGGTGTTGCATTAAGTGTTGCAATCAATTGCAGAGTTGCAATCAATCGCAAAGTTGCGATTAATCGCAAGTCACAAAGTATGCACATTTGAACCAATCAGATTTGCGTATTAAATGACTTGATGCGATTGATCGCAGAAAGACTTGCATTTGAATGTAAAGTTGCAATTAATTGCAAGTATTGATCATGTGACTAATTGCGCAAATATGAGTGATGGGTTCATATGTGCATATTTTCTGCCTTGCAATGAATTGCAACTTTACAAATGATTGCAACTCTTTCTATAACGGGGCCCTGAGCTCTTTTCAATGAGGCTCCACTGTATTTGTATACAAGTAATTGTAATGCTATTAAGATGAATATTAGCTGGCAATGTTCATGTACATGTACACTACATAGTTCAATCTGTTACAAATATCTAGTCCTGCTGTGTTACTTTACCAAAGTTCATACACTTATTTTTAAATTCAAATGCCATGAATTTCCATGAACTTAACAGCAATAATTCCAGGACTTTTCACCATGGTAAACAGTGTTCTTTGACTTATTTCTATTTCAGTACAAGTACTTTTTGTAACAAATTGGTGAAATATGTCAAAAGTGAAATGCTGCCAAATACAAAGTTATTGTCAATGTGAAATCTCTCTTTGTTTAGAGATGTGCTGTGTTATGAATGGTGTTGAGGCAGTCACGCAATAACAATGTATTTTGCAACATTTCAATCTTGGCTTGGGGTCCCATATTCAGGTGTAATGCACATTCCATAATTACATATCTATTACAAATGGGGCATCAAAGCAAAGGGGAATAAATGGGGTCTTCATTGTTACCAAATTTATATAAGATAATTTAGGGACAAGAAAGATATGTACACTCAACATTTGAATTGTGAAACTTACTTTGGGGTGTTTGTTTGCCATGATTATTTGAAGGGTGCCTCTTGGATACAATCAGTGGAATGTTTATTAACCCCTTGACTACAATTTTCATGTTCTTCATGCAACATTTATGAAAAGTCTAAAATACTTGCATTTTTTCTTTTGAATATATTCTATTCCAAGGCTACAAATAGCTTTCCATAATTTTTAAGCCCAACTTAGAGTTAAGTTCAACTTAGGATCTTTGTGAAACACCCCCAGAGCTCTTTATAATGAGGTTCCACTGTACAATCAGTGAAGGCTACAGAAGCAGGGAAGTCTTCTGGTGGCTCCATGGGTTTAGCTTTCTCCCTTTTCCATTCTATAAAAGCTGAGCACCTGGCTGGAAGGCACTTTTAAAGTCGTCAGTATATACCTGCGAGAGAATGCCACAGTTGACTTTAAATACAGCTAAACTTGTCTCAGTGGCCTCCTGTTCATAGCAGCCACCTGCCTAGAGTGGCTACCAGAAGTGATCCCTTGCAGTGAAAAACAGTTTTACGGAACCAGTCTATAGAGGTCACCTGACTTCAGTGGCCACCTTTCTTTTTTCCCCTTATCCCATCAAGGACAGAGTCCCACATATTTGTGGGTTGGTAGTCTCCTACACTTCAGCAAAAAGATACAAAGTTATGTAAAGTATACAAGGAGAAAGAGCATAAATTTCTCTATTTTTAGAGCTCTATTTTGTTACTCTATCTGCTTTAGTTATTTTTGTAATGATTTTTATTATTGCGTAGATCGCTATAATTTAGAAAAATCCTTAAATTGGCAACACATTGTGATATTTTTAAAACAGATTTTGGCGTTCAAATTGGCAACTTTGTGACAAAGGCACTTCATATTTGTCCTAAATTGTAATTACTAAATTTTTTTCCACCTATTTTCACGTCATTAAAATGTAGAAAAAAATTACGAGTTGCCAATTTGTAGAGGAAAATTAAGATAAATTTTGCCTTAAAATAGCTCTCATCCTTGCTGAGTTATGTGGTCACTTTAGACAGGTTTGACTGTAATAACTTAACTCTGCTTCAACACTGCTGAACAGATCAAAGACTGCACCTACCACATGTTTAACGAATCTGTGTCTGCTCCTTCAAAATTGTTCTTTTTCCTCTTGCATATAAAATGCTAATTCGGCTTGTTCTTTTGTTCATGGCTCCTCTAGATTTAAAGGGACTTAATAACATTGTCCAAATCCTAAAAATCCAATCGGAAAACTAGTGGTTCCCTCATACCTTGTTGTATTCGTATTAACATTAAAAGGCTTAAAAGCATAGGACAAGTTTCATTTTTTTTAATTTCCCTTTAGTTAAAAAGATATTTACGATTGAAGTGTTCAGATGTTAAATTATCCACTGGACCGCAAAAAAACGTGTACAAAGTGAGTGCAATGAGTTAGTGAATATCACTTTGTATTTCTGCTCATTACTCGGCCATATAACGTCCATTTAACTTGAAATTTTCACACAACACCCAGTGGACATATCAGATAACAACAATATACATTGTATCAACCACTCATCACTTTTTGCACATGTCATCAAAGTTACTAGATCCCTTTAAATAATGACATTGCAGGAATGTTGTGATTGCTGTCTCATTGACAAGGGTTCGGTCCTTGTCCTGTTCAGCTGATCATTGATGGATGTTTTACATCTAAGAAAGGCTATGTCACGGACAACTCATTTATCACTCGGGTCGATAAACTCTTAAACCATTTTCATCTTAATATCTCTTTTCTGTTGGACTATGCATGCCTTTCTCCGTAGTCTTGATGGCCGGCACTGCCAAGACCGGCTAAGATAGGTTTTCTCCAGCTGTTCTCATATCATCTGATGTTAGTGTCATAAATGAATCTTTTCCACAATGACAAGTCTGAGTGAGAAATGTGTCAAGGAATATAACAAATAAAATAAACTTTATTTAGAAATTCATATTTGTAATGCATATATTCTTGTTGCAAATAAATCAAAGTAATGATAAGTTGTAATTTATTCAGCAAAGCCTAACCATATACTTCAGCTAATATAGTGGGAATATTCAGCATCAGGTGTGTACAACTGTTTTATTTCCACATTTCATTGCTCAAATAACAATTTTTGCCACAGTTTTTGTTAACTCTTTACATCAAAGCTAAATAACTGCATTGGAGAATGCCCCAAATACAACAAAAATAAATGTTTACTTTTATCACCTACCTTTTGAAAAAATAAACAATAATTCATCTGTTAATTAACGTCAAGATTTAGATTTCTTGTGCTCATTCTGCCATGTGGAGATGGATATATCTCATTTTCACACAAACTGTACTAAATAACTGTAGAAATATTTTGTACAAAAAGAATTGTTAAAAACTTCTTGATTACGAAGTTATAATAAATTTGTGTACGGTTTATATGTTTTTGGTAACTTTCCCATTGCTGATATATAATGTATGATTTTTAACAGGTAAGTTATAATTTAAATTTGTTGCATACCAACATATAATGCATATACATGTAATTCATGTCCTATATCGTTATCCATTTTTGTTGTAACTGAATTGTTTAGTGATTGCAGAAAATAAAGTCTTTGAAATGTAAAAAAAAAAAAAAGGATACGGTTTGAGTTGTTCGGCAAAGAGACGCATGTCCTCGGCTACATTCTCCGACCCCGAGGGCGCTACAACAGTGAGCTCCACAAGACGCGACTGTGACAGTGGGACCAGGGGGCTGTCTGGTCTCCCCGGCTCTGGGAACTACAGAATAGGAAACAGAAATGAATATAATACAACGTTGGAAATTAAATTGTTGTTACCTTGTGGCCCAGTCAGGCAAGTAAAAGAAAGATTTGTCCAATTCTAGTGGTTCGAAACCAGGATCTGGTGGCGCCCCCCCCCCCCCCCTCCCCCCCAAACAAAAAAAAAGAAGAGATTTAGTTGTCCATTTGGGCCGGTGGAATTTAGGATCAACGACATTTGGTGGCCATTTAAGTTGCTTCTGACCAGCGGGCCTTTGCTAATTTTGAGTGCTGTATAAAACATGATAATTAAATCCAATGAAAATATAATTTGTAATAATAGAACAAGATGACGTTAATGATGAGAGCGATGACATTAAAGACAAAAGAGGGATGATGAAGATGGTGATGATGATGGTGATGATGATGATGATGATGATGGTGATGATGGTGATGATGGTGATGATGATGATGATGGTGATGATGGTGATGATGGTGATGATGGTGATGATGGTGATGATGATGATGATGATGATGATGATGATGATGATGATGATGATGATGATGATGATGATGATGATGATGATGATGATGATGATGATGATGATGATGATGATGATGATGATGATGGTGATGGTGATGGTGATGATGGTGATGATGATGGTGATGATGATGATGATGATGGTGATGGTGATGGTGATGATGGTGATGAGGATGAGGATGATGATGATGGTGATGGTGATGAGGATGGTGATGGTGATGATGACGACGATGATAGTGATGATGATGATGCCGATGATGATGATGATGATGATGATGGTGGTGATGGTGATGATGATGATGATGATAATGATGATGGTGATGAGGATGATAATGGAGATGGTGATGATGATGATGATGATGATGGTGGTGATGGTGATGGTGATGATGATGATGATGATGGTGATGGTGATGGTGATGGTGATGATGATGATGATGATGATGATGAAGATGATTCTTAGTTTTTCTTACCTTATACAGCTTTGAGACTGTTATTTTCAGCCTGCCTTTCCTGAACATGTGACCTTCTGCCACAAACTCATAATCCAATCTGGGAGAGGAAAAAGATCAACAGAACTAGTCAATACAGACCACAGAGTTTGAAATCAATACAGATTTCATTTTAAGAAAAAATATACATTTGCTTTTCCAAGAACTCTTTCAATGAATCTGTTTTATGACTGGAATAAATGAGCTAGCTAGGAATAAGTGAAAGTTTACAAGAAATCATGACAACCCAGTATGCCAATGCAGTCTATGAGAATACTTGTGGCTGTGCATACTTAATGTTTAGTTATGTTTGTTTGCGCATTAACTTTGCTCGTGTGTGGGGGTTGGGTGATTTAATTGAAGGACTCAACTCAATTGCTCACTGTTCACCATTTTGGGGCCTTTTGGACACATCTGTTTTTTTTGTTATTGCTCTTTTTGTGAACAAAGAGGGATATAAAGCAAATAATCAAATCTCCTTTACTCAGGTAATGATGATAAAAAACTATCATTGCCTCGGTGATCTGCAAGAGTTGTACCAGCACATACGTAGACAATGATTATTTGCTTACTGGCAGTCTATGATATCATGAGCTTTGACATTTACATGAATGGCACTTACTTGAAACCGATTTCATTGAGGAAATGTGGCAGGTTTTCTGAGGTAGCACAATCCTGGTAGCTGCGGACTGTCACCATTCTACTCTTGTCGCTCACATCTGATTGGCCGATGTATCTCAGCTGCCTACAAAGCAAGCAGATATAATGAAAGACAAATGATGAAATGAGCATACAATTAGGATAAATTCTATAAACAAAGGCATAGGCATGGGGGGGGGCTGGGGGCTTCAGCCCAATCAGGAATTTTGAAAACGAGACTGCTTTTGATGGTCTCGTAACTCAGACTCGGAGCCGAGTCAAAATGTAAAACAAATGTTATTTCGTTGGGGACTCGGACTCGGAACTTGTGGACTCTGTCTACAGCCCTGAAAACGGCCATATTCAGGCAAAACCATGTTATACTGAGGCAAAACTATGTCATATTCTGGCAAATCCATGACATATTCAGGCAAAATAATGTCATATTCTGCAAAATTGTTTTATACTCGGACCAGACCAATACAAATATATAATTTTTGGACATCAAAGGCGATGACCTTTTTTAACAGCTTGTTGGGTGAAAAGACGGGAAAGAAAATATTCGGGCAAAAGACCTTAGCCCCCCTGAGAAAAATCTGCCCCTTCGCCCATGAACAAATGTTGTTCTTGGCATATCCCTAAGGTTTGCCCAACAAAGCACTGATTCATATGCATGTTGGATTGCAGAATTGTAATTATTAGGCAAATGTTGAATCAGATATTTACTCTTGGTCATAAGGCAATGAATGGTTAAATACAATACATTTAAAATATTTTAAGGCTGAGTCGGTTCAGTCGGACACACCGGTTCCCAACCGTCACTATCGGGTCCCGGTTTTGTTTTTTCAGAACCGGGCTCCGAAAAAAAAAAAAAGTTTTTAATTAAAAAATCGAAGCACCGGGTTTCGACCATTGCAAGTCGATCGGAACCCGGTTTATAAAATATCCGTAATGACTCAGCCTTAATTTTAATGAACTGGTACATACTACATAGAATACCGCATATATTTGGAAATAATAATTTGTAGACATAATTTACTGAAACAAGATAATATAGCTGAATAAAAAGGGGACCTATGGAACCAAGAATCCAATTGGATTATGAGGATTTGGACAATGTTGCTAAGTCCCTTTAAATATGACATGAATAGGGCGAAATAGCTCTATGCGTTTCATACATTATGCTAAAAATGAAATTTTTGGCCTTGTGGCCCAATCGTGGCCCAAGAATTCTCAAAATTCTAGTTGCCCATAATCTGACTGGTGGCTCCAAAACTCCTCCCATTTGGGCCAGTGGAATTATCAATGAAATTTGGTTAACCAAGGCTACTTTTTAGTGTCCCAAGCCAGCAACCCACAGTGCTAATTTCGAGCATTGACATATCACAGTATTATTTGTTGGTACTGGTCTCCTTTAACATCCTATCCATGGGACGGATACTCACCATGCTGAGCTTGGAGGGGCTACGGACTGCCTCGCTCTCAACACTGTAGCTTGCTGGTTGGGACCACCTGTGAAGACAGACATGTTAAGAGAAATAGGATTACTAGTAACGGAATGCTAAAAAATTAATCTTTTTGCCTTGTGGCCCAGTCGGGCAAGTAAAAACAAGATTGTTCAACTTTAAGTGTCCCGAAACCTAAATCTGGTGGCCGCAAACAAAGAAAAACATAACAAATTCTGTTAAATTTGGTTGCCCGAACGGGCCAGTAGAATTTAGGATCAATTTGGTGGCCCAGAGCTAATTTTTCGTGGCCCCGGGCTAGCAAGCCTATGCTAATTTTGAGCACTGAACTGAGTAACCCATTCATGACCTTTTCCAAAAATACTTCAGATGACCAAGGCATCTACAGACTGCATTTTATACAAAAATCAAATAAGTCTCTTGATAGTTGATACTTGATGAAAATATTCCTTTAAAAGTGCAATTCGGTGCTGTCGAAGAAGCAGTGAATTCAACATAAAAATCATACAACTTTTAAAGTTAAAATAAACTTGTCAAGTTCACATTCACAACAATTCATACAATTTTTATTCAAAACTTACAGTTCTACAAATTTTCTTCTTTTTTGTATCAATTTACATGTTTAAATTTACGATCTCAACAATATGTTTAGCTGTCTGGTTGCTGTAATGTTGTTAGACAATAGTAAATCCAATACTTATATTTTAAGGTTTAATTGAAGGAAAAATAACTTACAAAGAAAATATGTATGTGCCCCTCATGATATCTGAATGTCTTGACAGAGCCTCTATAAAAAATCTTGTTGCAGCACTTTAATAATAGCGTCTTTTCGCACGGCGACGCAAGTGCTGAGTACGGGGTATTTAAATGAGCTGTGAGCGTCTCCGTACTCTGGCTACCGTCGTGATCTAGTGCAGTTTCGCAGTGAAGAATACACAGAACGTCTCCTTGCTCGAGTGACCAAGCGCGCTGATTGGCTAACCCCACTGACCTCTGGCTGACCCATTAAAGTAAGGGCTTACCACCACCGATCTACACCGCTCCGAAGTAGCTGTACACAGAACGCTATTTCGGCCAACTACCGTCGTAGATTTGGACGCTACGCGGAAATTTTTGCTCTGAGTGCGACCCCCCGCTAAGATTAGCGTTGTAGAAGGCCGCGTCCCCGGTTGCGAAAAGACGCTAATATACAAATGATGCGCAGGAATGAGTGGGTCGGTAGGAATTGTTTGCACAAGGTAACTATGGAACTGTTAAACCCACGAGGCGAAGCCGAGTGGGTTTAGACTAGTTTCCATAGTTACCGCGTGCAAACAATTCCACCGACCCACGAAATAAACTTGCGCATCATCTGTTTTATAGAATGGGCATTGTTACGCCCCCCAAAAAGTCAAAAAATTAAAAATTAGAAAAATGATTTTTTTTTTTTACCGGACGCATGAAATTTTTTACCGGACGCATGAAATTTTTACCGGACGCATGATTTTTTTACCGTACGCATGACTTTTCATGCATCCAGTACAATTAATTGTCTGCACAAATTTTGCTCTCAACCAATCAGATTGCAGGGATTTATCAACCCATTCTATAACACTATATAACACGTCTTGGTTGCTGAGTCAATGAAACTCCTAAGGTAGATCTTCAACTTACTTCAAGCTTCCTAAACTAACTTACAAATAAAATTTGAATAGTTTTCTTTTTAAGAATGAAATTGATAACAAAATTGTCCACTTACGTAGAATGTAGACCCTCTCAAGATCTCTGAATGTCTCTGCAGTCTCCACATTGTCGCACAGTGCTTTCAGTCGAAGCAGGACGGCCTCGCTAGCAGAGTCAATCACGCTTCCAACCAGAACATATTCCTGTTGAGCGCCCGATCCTGGTGCGCCGGTGGAGGCAAGGCCCATCCCATGACCTAGCACTTGATTCATGGCAAAACGATGAATTGATAGCTGCAAAACATGAATGTCCAGTGTTAACAGTTAAGATTTGATCAAATTTTATAAATACGAAAATAACGTACAATGAAAGAAAATTGCAATTAAAGGGGTAGTACAGTTTTGGTAAGGCTGAACTTTATTAACCAAACCTGGACAGTAATATTATAAACTAGTTATAATTCCACCATGCTCGAAAGGTATACAAAATTACAAACGACTAAGTAAAAAGCCCATTATCATTCAAAAAGAGCCATTAAAACACAAGAGGGCGCTCTCTAAAAAGGCATTGGTTATACAATTTTCAAACAAAATTATGCATGTGATGTTTGAATGAAATCATGATTAAATAGAGAGATCATCAAAAACTATTTAAAAAATGCTTTTGAAAATTTTTGAAAAAGTGTATGCATTTTTAAAATTTTTTGAAAAATTCATCTAATTATTTGGGCCCCAAATAATTATAAGATCAGATATACATGTATTTATTGATATTTCAGCCGTTTCTGGACCAATTTTGACCAAATAAAGTTTATTCTGCCATTAAAATTGCATGTTCTCTCAAATTCGACACTCAGTATTTCATTACCTCACAAAAAAATTGTGATGTGCAGCGCCCTCTCTAGCAAAACTTAAATATCCCTTTAATTCGGTGGATTCACAATACAGTGCCCCACCTATCGGTTGCAGCGGACAGGCCGAAATCCGCAATGCCTCATGGGAAATGGTCGACATTGAAATATAAGGCCGTATACAGCTCAGTGGTGCTAGGCTGTAATATAATAATAATAGACATTTATATAGCGCAAATTGCCTATAAGCGCTTAAATAATTATTTAATTATTATTACCCATGGTCAACAGGTACATTTCAAACCCACACAATGATATTGCTGAAGGACAAAGGCAGTGGGCAGGGTTCGAACTCGGGATCTCATGATCGGAAACCGCGCGCTCTACCAATCTTGCCACAACCACATCCACATGGTACACTGTGATGTCGACCTCGAAGTTGGAAATTGGCCCGTCTGCTGCAACCGATAGGTGGCGCACTGTATTGTGAATCCACCAAATTGATTGGACTTATTTTCATTTCTAAAAATGATCTTCAACTCTGTTGAATGGTAAAAAAGCTTGATAGTCAGCTGCCCTCATTGTCCAAGTAAACACTGGGAAATCCCCTGTCTGCCTAGTTTTTAGAAGTTTTTCACACTATCAAATGTCTGTTATGGCATGGCTTTGACCTTTGTTCAACAAACAATTATAGCATGCCTTCACTCTAATGAATTCTTTACAACCAGTTTTGAACTACCTATAAGATTAACATGCTCATGATTCAATGAAGGCTTCATTGAATCATGACCATGTTAATCTTAGTAGTTCAAAGCTGGCTGTACAGATTACAGAATTCTTTATAGTCACTACGTACGGCGCCTGGTTAGGTTAAGTACTGCCAAGCCCAAGAAGCTGATTGACTCCACACATACTTCTACTTCTACTTCTACTTGGGTACTCGACAGGGTCCATCAGTCAGGACGTAGAGTCGAGGGGAACCGGTGAGGTGTCCCATTAATTGCCGATTGAGGCAACTGCTCCCGCAAAGGCTCCTAGTGATGTAGAAGCCAAGATATTATTGGGGAGCGCATTCCATGCTGTTACAGTTTGTGGGAAGTAGGAGTTCTGGTAAAGCTGAATTCGAGTATATACTAATGTATATGCTTGAGCTTATTTGGGTGGTATTGTCTGGTGATGCTTGGGGCCATTGGTGTGAGGAGTTGGTCAGGTGTAATTGCTACCATGCCATTCTGAATTTTGTAGAGGAGGCTAAGGCAGGAGATGTGTCTGCGTCTTTCCAGTGTACTCCATTGAAGTTGTTGAATCATAGCAGACACACTCTCAGAATGGTACATTACAGTAGCATTGTGTGGAGATCAACCTCTTCCGCCTGCTGCACTATCCAAAACATAAACAATTTTTGTCGGCCGATTTCTCCCTAAATTTACCAGCAAATGCAAACAAACTTTCGTTTATGTGATCCCTAAGTCATATACTTTGATAATAATTACCGACTTTGTTGTTTTGAAGATTGCAAAATGTAGAAAAAAAAGGATTATTTCCTGTCTGTTTTCATTACCGATGCATCCTAACACACGTTCAACTGATGAACGGTACAGTGTATGAATAGGCAGTATAGTAATCTCCCGTGTATTACCATAATTGCGTGTAAATGGTCCACCTGAGTGGACCATATACTTTGTAGATGTGATTGACTCTTCAAGTTCAAGTTCAAGTTCTTATTCTTAAATCAGAAATCTAAAAACTGGAATTTAAACTGTTTTTTACATTGGAAGGCTCATGTAACTTGTAAGTTTAACATTATATTCAATTCTAACCTCCCATCACGTTAAGTCTGATTAATTGGTGAGATTTTGGCCAGTCTCTCAATCTTATTTACGATTGTTCATAGTCGTGAGTTACACACGCACACACACACACAAGTATTACTGACACAGATATCAACATGTGGGACAATACTTTAGCCACTGGTACAAAGAATGCTTGTTAATAAAGTTAAACACTTATAAAAAATGCTTTCACTGCCTCAATAATATGACATTATTCAACTCATTTGGATCCAAGTACATTCAATTATACACATACTACAACTAACTTCTAAAATACTTCTTATAAACAAACCTCTCTTGAATCTGAAGCCTGTAAACGGAAATGACTGGCTTGGCGGTCAGTTTAGCAGACGTTGTCAATCAAACTTGGGGGCGGAGGAGGGGGCCGGGGGGGGGGGGGGGGGGGGAGCTGGGGTGGTTCAAGTTCAAGTTAGTTTTATTTGTTCAAAAATGGAAATTCGTTTCGTTGGAAATTCGTTTCGTTACATGCATGGAAGATACAAGATACAAATTAAAAACAACAAATGTGTGGGATCGAGGAGTTAGCAATTAGTTAGCTGGTAGCAGAGCCGTATTTTTTGTACTATGATATAAACGGATAGGCCTATTGTCTTCATTCATTGCACACAAACAATTCATAAAGTAATCAGAACATTAACATAAGTATACCAAATTTTGTTTTCATTTACTTCAAATAAGATTATAAACATTGTCATTATTACAAAATAAACTGACATTGAGAGCAGCATGAATGGGGCAAATGTGTATTTCTACGACTAGAGTATTTTAAAAGTGGAAAATTATTAATTCAATTATAATATATCTCCGTCCCTATACAAAATGACCTGTATAGGAAGCTATAATAATAATAACGTCCAACTTTCTGAAATAATATAATAACCCAACTAACAATTGGACGTTTTCTGAACGTTCTAAACAGGTTCAAAGTTGGTTATTTGGACGTTCTCTGAAAACGTTTTTAAAACGTTTATTTGTGGAAGGTTGAAAACGTTTTTAGAACGTTCCAAATGGACGTTTTTAGAACGTTGTTTAAACGTTAGAAAAACCAATAAAAAACCTTTCATGTATTTGCTTTCAAGTGCAAGGACCAGTAGAACGTTTTAAGAACGTTTTTTAAACGTTCATTAAAGACGAAGACCTACGGAACCTAATAAAAACGTTTTGTAAACGTTCTATAAACGTTCATTAAAGACGAAGACCTACGGAACCTAATCAAAACGTTTTGTAAACGTTCTGTAAACGTTTTGTGTTTGCTGGGAATGTACTTCGGGCCCCTGCTATTTTATTCTCTTCTCTTCTCTTCTCTTCTCTTCTTCTCTATTAATCGTTTTCTATTATAATTTACAAAGGAGTTGGTGGCCCGTTGGTGGTTTATTTTTACTTTTACTACCTATACTATAGTAAATACATATATCATATGATATTGTATCAAAACTGCATGTTCCTTTCTTATGTTTGATGAAACAATCATCTATACGAATTCCTTTCCAATCTATACCTTTAGTATTATCTAAATAAAGTACAACATTCTTCCCAAATTGGTCTTATCTTCTCACGAATAATGCTCATAGGCTTCTTCACATTTACTATACAAAAAGAACATAAGTTGAGTCTGCATATCTGAATCCCTCTACTTTTATTTTAAAAATCCTTCCATCGGTATAGGGGGGATACCAAGAAAAATATGTTTTATTTTATTGACTCCTAAATGATCGTGTTTAAAGGGGTAGTTTAGTTTTGGTAGAGAGGGCGCTGCACATCGCAATTTTTTTTTGAGTGTCGAATTTGAGAGAACATGCAATTTTAATGGCAGAATAAACTTTATTTGGTCAAAATCGACCCAGAAACGGCTGAAATATCAATAAATATATCTGATCTTATAATTATTTGGGGCCCAAATAATTAGATGATTTTTGAATTTTTTTTTTAAATGCTTGCACTTTTTCAAAAATTTTCAAAAGCGTTTTTTAAATGGTTGTTGATGATCTCGCTATTTAATCATTATAATTATCAACAAAACATCACATGCATAATTTTGGTTGAAAATGGTTGAAACCATGCCTTTTAAAAAAAAGCGCCCTCTTGTGTATTAATGTCTCTTTTTGAATGATAACAGGCGTTTTACTTGGTCGTTTGTAATTTTGTATACCTTTCGAGCATGGTGGAGTTATAACTATTAGTTTATAATGTTACTGTGCAGGTTTTGGCTACTAAAGTTCAGCCTTACCAAAACTAAACTACCCCTTTAAGCCCTTTCTTTGAAATGACTCTTAGATTTTATATTGCCTTCCCTATCATAAATGTGGTGAAACTATAAGTTGTTATAAATAACTTTTCATAATATAAAAAAATCTGTCATAATCTCCGAGTTTTTTTTAGAAGTGTCCTTTTTCACTGGCAAAAAAGTTTTTCGTTGTCATCTAAACGTCCAACATATCTTTATAAATGCTGGTAATGATAATTCAGATATACCTTATTATATGGTTGCAAAAGTCCTCCAACATCTTTTGTCAATGATAAATATATTGTTTCCATATAATCCATCCCATCTTTATACGCCCCCGTTAAAAGTCTTTTTATCCACATAAGGACCACTGTTATTCATATTGTACATAAATGATATTGTAAATGTCAAATACCCCTTCATACATATTATATGCTGATGACACAACATATTGTTCAATGGTAAAGATTTAGCTTCTTTGCAAGACCAAGTATAAATGATAACCTGACCCAGAACTTTGTCATACCAACATAATATTCGTTTTGTAGGCCCCCAAAAATGGAATAATTTATCTATAGTGATACAAGAAATGCACCATCTTTGAATTGTTTTAAGATAAGACTAAAGACAAAATTATATTCCTGTTTATAGTTCAGTGAGGGTTTTGAAATGTTTGATTAATTTTAGTGTAAACAAATTCTCTATATATAACAGGGGCGTCGATCCTGGGGGGGGGGGGGGGCAGGGGGGCGGTCGCCCCCCCCCCCCCAATGCAAATATTGGGGGCGAACATATATCATTTCGCCCCCCCCCCCCCCAATAATTCCGAAAATGAGGAAGAAAAAATCGAATGATATAATGCCAAAGAGGGGAAAAACACATTTATCAATAATTAATCTTTAAAATAGCCGTTTTTTAGTTTGAAAAGGACTGTAAATCTCTTTTTTGCCGCGAGCTTCGCGCGCATACAGTTTCTCATATTGCAAGTTTCATTTTGGTTGCGACGAAATCACCTTTCGAAATGTGTTAGGCAGTGTAATTTCTCAAACGCACACCTCAAACGAAGTTTATTAAACCCTCAATCTATATATTAGCACACCGTCACAGAAAATAAAATAATCTGAAATATATATTTCAGTCAATTCGGTCCATATGCGCTGAACGCAAATCAAATTGGAATATCATGTCCCCCCCACATTTGAAAGTGGAGGAGATTGTCCCCTCCCTTTGTCATTATGTATGTTTGGTTTCATACTTATATGCTTCATATTACGTGACATTTCTGTCTCAGGTGTGCACCAAATCGCACAATTTCACGCCCAAAAATACAAAACCTCCCTACTGTAGGAGGAGGACACCCTCTCCCACACCCTCCCCCACTCGGTCGCTTCGCTTCCTCGCAATGTCTCCCCTCCACTTTTGAGAAGTTGTTGACGCCCTTGCTTATATAGTTTCATGGGAGCCCAATGGGTGATTTCAAGTATGGTGTTTAAGGCTGGTGTTAGTGTTTATTACACACAAACACCAGTTTGATAAACACTAACACCAGCCCTAAACACCATATCACTCAATCACCCAATGTCCTAGACTATATCGATGGCTTATAGTATCACGTGGATCCATCTCATGCAAGGCTCAATCTTTTCCTCGCTATATGCCCTTTAAAAATACGTTACGAGTTATAGGTTCACTATTTTATACAATTTTAACACCCAATTCAGTGGCGTAGCTACGGGGGGCACGGGGGGCACGTGCCCCCCCCCCCCCCCAATCGTTTGGCCAAAAAAAAAAAAATGACGACCCGACATTAGCCAAATGTGTCTATATCATTCATTATTATCATGTTTTATTAAATGTGTGATGATAATGATGTTATCACCGATAATAAAGAAGAACATAACGGTCGTTTCCTAGTACTAGCAATAGCGCACCTATATCAACCCTTCCAATAAAGCGCCTTATTCAAATTTTTGGTTTGAAAAGGACTGTATATCTCGTTTTTTGCCGCGCGCTTCGAGCGCATACTGTTTCTCATATTGTAAGTTTCATTTCGGTTTGCTTGAACTCACCTTTCGAACTGTGTTGGGCAATGAAATTTCTCAAACGCACACCTCAAACGAAGTTTATTAAACCCTCATCTATAGCACACCGTCACAGAAAATAAAATAATCTGAAATAATAATGATATCTTTCAGTAAATTCGGTCCATATGCGCTGAACGCAAATCATATTGGAATATCATGTCCCCCCACATTTGAAAGTGGAAGAGATTGTCCGCCTCCTTTTGTCAATATGTATGTTTGGTTCCATACTTATATACTTCATATTACGTGATCTAGGTGTGCACCAAATCGCACAATTTCACGCCCCAAAATACAAAAGCTCCCTACTGTGGGAGGGGGACACCCCCTCCCACACCCTCCCCCACTCGGTCGCTTCCTCACAATGTCTCCCCTCCACTTTTGAGAAGTTGTTGACGCCCTTGCTTAGTTTCATTGGAGCTCAATGCCCTAGACTATATCGATGTCTCTATAGTATACAGGATCACGTGGATCCATCTCATGCAAGGCTCAATCTTTCCTCGCTATTCCCGTTTTAAAATATACGTTACGAGAAGGTTCACTATTATAATACAAATAAAATAAAATAATGACAAATAAAAAGACAATAATGACCATACTTCTACAGTGATATTTTAAACACCAATTTCAAAAATTTCTCCACGTGGGTAAACCCCCTCCCACACCCTCCCCCCAATAAGTATAGACAAGCACGGATATAACGACGTGAGCGTATTTGAGTCTGGTGTGTGTGCATGTACACGTAGGTTCGATTGTGTTTGTATACTTTATCATGAGGGAGATGCTTTAAAGGGAGAGATCCACTTTTGCAAGCCAAAATTCAAAAGTTGCGAGGTTATTGTCTTATATGAAAGGAAATGTCATTTAATAACATGCCTGAAAAAATTAGGGCTTGAAAATCTCTTTTTCGTGGAGTTATAGACCTAAAACTGAATAAACTGAGGGACGTCGGTTAATTAGGTACATACGTATTTTCGGCCGGTGAGTAAGTTCGTACATAGATTTCACGGAGTGCCAGATCGGTATGCATGACCCCTACGTGACCCGCGCTAGCTACGTGACCGGCGCATAAGTACTAATGTGTGAGCGTTTACCAAGCAAAATACCCAAACATCGATTAAACTGTCTACATGTAATTATATATTCTTTCTTTTTGAGATCTTTTTCCGTGACATACGTTAACAAATGTCGGCTTCACAATACCTTTACGAGAATTAGTACTATATTGTTGTAATATTATGCTAAATCAGTTGAACTCCTTTATTGACCGATATATAGTTTAAATGGAGGGACGCATTCGTTTTTCATTCGCAGAATCCAAATTAGAGGGCTGTTCGCTCTGATTTTTTTTTTGCGTGTTACATTGATCCCCATCCGTCAACTGAAAGCTGTTCAGACGTTTTGTAAAAGTGGACCTGTCCCTTTAAGTCTTGATTTCTTTAATTCAGTATTATCAAATTTCCTTCCAAGTTATGCACCAGATTGCATTATTTCAAGTGAAAACTTGCAAAAGCTCCTTACCGTGGGAGGGGGAACACCCCCCTACCACACCCTCCCCCCCTCGGGCGCTACGCTCCCTCGCAGTTGTGCCCCCCCCCCCCCCAATCCGTTGACCCTCGCTACGCCACTGACACCCATGATAGGAGTTGCAAATGTCTGAAATCTAAAAGCTTCCGGGGGCTCCGCCCCCTGGATCCCCATTATTATCCCCAAATGTGGGTGCCCCCAAAGTCAGGTCTTCGAGCCATCAAGACACTTTCAATGAGCGCATAATAAAACTTCCGGGCATGCCAATGTGGGGCTTTTAGCTCTCTCAGTGGTCACCTGGAATTTTTTTTTTTTCAAATTTCGCCCCCCAATCGCAAAAACGGATCGACGCCCCTGATATATAAGATGATTAGATTCCGTTATTCTTATCTTATTGTATTGTTGCCTTGTCATTTTCTTGTGTTTTTCTTTTGTCTTGTGCCTGTCCTTCTTTGCTCCTGTTTCCTTCTGGCTGCTTAGCCTTTGTTCTCAAGTCCTTTCGTGATGTTTTGTCTGTTACCCAGAGTTTGATAACGTTTTTTAAATACCGGTAGGTGCTCTCGTTTCCGAGCTGTGCTTTCAGAGATGTTCACCTCCAATTATATTGTTGCACAATTTTGTCAATGTATGTTATTGAAAAGATTTGGAAATAAATGTCATATTGAACTTGAACTTGAACTTGATGGTCGTCAGTACTCGATATATTTTCCAGGCACAACACAAAATCAATCAAAAATCAATTTATCAAAATCTTGAAATACTCCCCCCCCCCCCCCCCCCCCCCCAAAAAAATAAATAAATAAAATAAAATAAATAAAATAATAATAATAAATTGGTACTGGTGTCAATGCCGTTACATAAATCAGTTTGGATAAAATAAACGTTTTTATAAATTTCATTTTCCGATTTATCTCTTTGTTTCCACCATAATAATAATTGTCATGATATTATAATAATTTGTATAAGTTTGTCCTTTCCTGAACTTCAACATCTCAAGCAAAATATACCCAGAATCTTGACTATTTGTGCTATTCTAACCAATTTAATAACAATAGGTACTTTCATCTTGAAAAGGGCCCCCTAGGCCTAAAATTTTTTTTCTTCTTATTATTATGGCGGCGCCCACGGTCGACTGGTCGCATTATGTTTCGGGCGTGGCGCACGCCCGCGCGCGGCGCTAGTAGTTTAGTTGACTTGATTGGCTCATTGGCTCATCGATGGATGAAGCTGAAGTGTTGATACCGGATAAATTTTTATCGTGGCTGGAAGAGAGCATAATCCGTGTTATTTTGATTATTTCGTTTGTATCAATGGAATGACATGGAAGATATTTGACGAGGCATACGTAGGAATCTTCATTTTCATTCAAGGTATATAATTCACGGAATGTTGTGCATGTTTTTGTTTGTATTTTTGCTTGTATTTTTGCAAAAGCTTGTTTGTTTCCAGTCCCACGCATTATTTTAGGCGTTAGCAGAAAGTAGCTTACTGTCATGTCAATCAAAATTAGGAATGTTGACATTGCGATGCGACATTACTTAGTCACATTACTAAAGTAATAATCATGAATAACATGCAGTAAATAAACCTTGGTGCTATTGTAGTTTTATACTGAGTACTCAACCATTCTTCCTCTTAAATCTCTTGCTAATTGCTGATGTGAACTGGCAGATTTCCATTGATTACAGCCGTTGGCCGTTGGCGTTATGCGGAGTCGCGAGTCGGAGATCAACCTTTTTTTTTTTTTTTTTTCCTGTCGGTTTTCCGTACCGATGCGTATTAGCGTATTAGCGTTCAACTGTTGAACGTAACAGTGTACGAATGGCCGGTAGCCGGCCTACTATGCTTATCTCCAGCGACTATTGTCTTAGCGTAATTACGTGTAAATGGTCCAGCTGACTGGACCATGTACTTTAGTAGATGTGCCTGTATTATTATAGCTGTGCGCTACCCAGGAAAACAAAAGTTTTCTGAATTTGACAATGATTATTATATAATTATTTATTTATTTATTTATTTATATCCGGTATGAATAACATGATGCAAAGGTCCGGAGACCAACAATGATCATGGTACAATAACAATAATATTCAAAGAGACATTAAAAATACACATAATTCTTAAACAAATCAATAATTATGCACAAAAACTGATGCACATTATTCATTAAACACTATTACAATTATTTAATCTTAAGAATTCAAAATAATGAAGAAGCATTATATTATACAGCAAGAATAATACTAACGTTCAGTTATACAACTCCTCGAATAGACTACAGCGGTGAAACAATGAGAGGGAGAAGTTAGAGGTGTAAAGCAGAAGAGAAAGTAAGAAAAAGGAGAGAGTTAAAACGATTGAGAGGAGGCTGGAGGAAAAGAAGGGGGAGATAATTTTTAAGCAGAATAGAAAGAGAGAAAAAAGGGAAGTGGGGGGAAGAAAGACAGAGAAAGAGAATGATAGAAAAAGGAAAGCGAGCACGAAAGAGAGAAAGCCAGAAATAGAGAAAAGAGGTGGAGAAAGAGAAAGTAAGCATGCAAGAGAAAGTGGGAGAAAATGGATGCAGAGTTGGAATAACCCTGCACTTTATGTTATGTATTATAAAGTAAAGTAGACTATTTATGCAATTTGACTTGCCCCTGGGAAGTGGGCAAGTGCTAATGAATCACAGCAAAAGCAATTACATGGGCTTTAGACAGGGATACAATGCCATCTCGATACTACAGCTCAATTGTTTAGGTGAAATAGTGGGGTAAATGACCAAATTTCTTTAAACTGTTAGTGTTACTATAGAAATATAGGTAGGCCCACTTCCACATATGTGGCGGGAGTCCCGATGTTAGAGGTGGACTTTGTTATTGAAATAAGGAAAATTGTTATATTTTTGTATATATAAAAGTAATATTCATAAGGTAGGAGAAAAAAAAATAAAATGAAATATCGCAATATTTTTAGCAGTGCCATAGAAATAATTTGTTGATGATATATAAAATGTTATAATATTTTAAAAATATGTGAAGATGAAATCAATAGAAAAGCAATTGACAACAATAGTCAGATTTGACCGATTGCCACCAAACTAAACAACAACAACAACATTCACAAAGAGGAATGATACCCCTTTACAAATCAAAGAAAAGGAATGTTTGGTCCGTAGTTCGTCTTGTGGGCATGCTAGAGCAAATCGTACATGTTCGGCACAAATCATATACGGTAGTGTGCACGGTCATGCTCGCACAAAAACAATTGTTACCATGGCAACCTCTGACAATTCTGCCAAAAAGTTATGATATAAATTGGCTAAATAACCAAATTAAGTCACATTTCCACACTTCCCCGTTTCTAGTGGTCATTGGTTAGTACCTTCTCTGTTATTTTTGTAGTGGCCTGTGCTCGAACAAAGACAAAATTGTCTCTTCTTTCAACATGATCATGAATGGAATTTTAGCTTTTAAGTACAAAAAAAAAGTCACATCTTTGCTGGGGGTCTGCCAAAAAAATGTAAACATGGCAGCCTCCTTGTTAGTATGGAACGCCGCAAACAAACATAATTTGTGTCGTCTCTTTATGAGATTGGTGTGGCCTCATCAGTGGACAATTTTTAGTGATTTATATATCAAATTAAAGCTCTCAGTGTCGCTAATGAAGTAGTTGAGATGAAATGCTGTCATTTTGGTTTGCTTTAGGATAGTGGTGTTGCATGAAAGCATCTTAGATTTATAAGACTGTTAATACACCTCCGTACATGTCCTAACTTTGTGACTAAAGCAATCAACTCCACCTGTCGAATGACATTGTTCAACTTTTATACATCAGATACGAGTAGAAATCATTCAAACAGTCTTGAGTTGCAGAACCTGTTATATTTTGAATGATTATTAGTAACTTAGTATTGGGTAAACCGTAATCATAATATATATAGTACAAATTTATGTTATGAATCTGTAAAACATTTATAAAAATAATAAACAAAGTGTTATTTGCATGAGTTTCAGAGCAGTCAGTATCTGAGAGTTTATACAATGTATGTAAACTGGCAGACCAAAATATAGCATGAGTTTTAGAGCAGTTGGT
The DNA here is from genome assembly GCA_037951105.1 of Echinarachnius parma. NCBI lineage: Eukaryota > Metazoa > Echinodermata > Echinoidea > Clypeasteroida > Echinarachniidae > Echinarachnius > Echinarachnius parma. The sequence continues at coordinate 26,974 of JBAMJV010001755.1, forward strand.
ATATAGTTTAGAAAGTGGAAGACCAAAATATAGGGTCTGTTCGATACAAATATGAATCAATGGTACAGTATCTTTAAAAGGACACAAAAATGCAAACTATCCTGATTTCTTATATTTGTAGTTGTCCGTAGATCAGACACAGTTACAGTTACATTACATGTTAAACGTACTTGAGCCTTTCATGAAACAGGCTCTGTGTTTATAAACACATTTTAGAACTGATATTGTCAGTGATTTTGCTTTTAATTGTTAAGTGATAGTATTGCAAGTCAAGAAAATTGTAATCCTTCTTCAGTAAAAAAAAAAAAAAAAAATCTATATCATAGAGATTTTTATGTGCAGCCTTGCTAGTATGCACTGGAAGTTGTGAACTTGTATTTTATGCACATTGTATACATTCAAGATTATGTATGGCTAGAAACTATCCATACACAATTGCTTGAAAATGTTCAGGGAAATAGTTTAATGAAGCTTCATTCGAGTTAGTAGGAAAATATTTATTTAGCTTGTTCACTGAAAAAAAAAAATACATACAGGTATGTAAACATGTATGTAAGCTTGACATTTGACACGTTTATCAAGTACATGTACACATACAAGTTTTTTCACTCAACAAAGTTGACTCATTTACCACACTACTCAACTTTTTACTATTATTAAACAGAGTTTATAATGGTTGGAATGTACATATTTGCTTTATGATTGCAAAATGTATAATAATATTTGTGCAGATGTGTTGGAAACTAAATTTGTTTAGTCCTGCATTGTGTGAATAAGTTTTTATTATTGCCATGCTCATACTGTTTATAACCTTAAAATTGATATATTTTCAACAAAAAATGATTAGTATCATAAACAGGCAACATACAAGTGCTATACATAACATAAATGGAATACAATTTTCAGGTCCTCGTGTCCTGTATTGGAGATCGCCAAATCTAGTAAGGAACAGGTTTAATTATTAAAACAAAAACATGTTGTAACACAAAGGTATGTGTTATGTAAGCCCACTCCTCCCTGCCCGAAAAAGTAAGGGGAAAAATGTAAAGGTATTCATTTTAATTAATGACACGTACAGATTTTAATACCCTATTTTTTTGTTTTCTATTCTCCTCTTTTGGGTGCTTTTGTTCGCTTTTGTTCGTAGTCACTATTACATGTAGTATTGTACTTCAATCAAACACTAAATTGTTTTTAAAAATTAACATGCAACTTATTACGTTGCATAAAACTTGTTTACATAATACGTTGTATAGATTTTTGTTTAAATTAAAATATAAAACCGCTAAATACAATGTATCATTGCATGTTGCATTTAGTTTTAGATGACTCTTAGCTTTTAAACAATACAAACCTTAACTTTCAAATGCATTATACACAAGCTATACATGCATGATTTGGTTGTCAAAGGAGACCTTGCTAAATATAATGTAAAGTGCAATTGGAATTAGTTGCTTGTGTAATTAAGTTTGGGCTAAATAACCCCTAACCCTAACCCTAACCCTAACCCTAGCCTGAATGAATTTGTTTTTAAACTGCAAAAACCTAGATGTTCAAAATGAAATGTCATTCTTGTTATTTTGATGGAAACGAACACTTTTATTGACATTTTATGCATACAATATTATAAGGTAGTGTGCTCTGACATTATGATAGATAGGTCATCTAAGGCTTCAGGAGTATAACATCACCATTTATGATTGATTTTATTTAATGAGCCTTCATTAAGCATCCGCCTCTATTTCTGTACCATAACAACCATATTGATTACCATAATTCTAGCTTGAATTCATGCATCTCACACACCGTTACATATGTGACCGGCTATAGCAAAACCCTGCACTTGTCGGTAGTTCATGTTTTAAAGAAATTGGCATGTTAAGTTCACATAATGTGTGTAAAAGACTTAGGTTTGTAAAATTGAAACAAATATATCTTTGCCAAAAATTGCCCCCCAAAAAGAAGGCATCAAATGAAAGCTTGAGATATAAGGCCTTTCTTATGGTATGAAAAATCTACATTTGATTTTACAAGTGCCGGGGTTTTGCTATAGCCGGTCACATAATACACTGTACAGAGCAAGTATTTACTTTTCAAAATAAATTTACTCAAGGGCTTCTGTAGGCATGCAAACAAATATATGAATGCCATGAAAATGTAAAAAACAAATTATTTTGCATATTCTGTGGAGCTTATCTGAAGGGGCAACACATGAAGTGAAAAATAACCCACTGTTAGCAAGGATTCAAGAAAACTTGCTGCGAATTAAACTGGTCCCCGTTTACACAAAATTGGTTACAATATTATTTAAGAATATTTAATCCTTATATTGGCAATTTGAGTACACCCCTTTTAAAATGATTTCAAGTACTTGAACACAAAATTTATGCTATTCAACTAACATGTTCAATTCCAAAAATTCAGTCAATACGTTGATTCCACCTTGTATACACTAGCATGTGATGCTTTGTTGGGCAAACCTCTGGCAAATCTTGGGACAACTATCAGGTTGCTGGGAACAACTCTTTTAAAAACATTGCATGCACATAAAATATGAATATGTTGGCATATATCGGTCTAGTAGGTCATGAATATAGAGAAATCAAATTCTATTTCTTGTTCTTTAAATGTTTTGGTGTAGTATCTAGATTTCTAAACTGCATGCACTGTTTACTGAAATCAGTATACATAGTAGTACATTATACTCGCATATAGCAATCATCAAAGGCACTATTTGTACTAACAATGCTACTGGCCGTGCACTAGTAACGAAATACACACAGATGTCACTGACTTTATATTAAAAAAATACATCATTGCTACATGAGCTAATTAAATTGCAAATTAGTGTTCGTTCGCCTGGATCGACTTTATTTCCAAATATGATCCGCAATAATGTTATGACTCCCTGCGATGTGCACCGGGTGACGGATGATCTGAAAATCAATACAATGTACACGTTTCAAGTCCTGTGCTAGTCTTAGGGAAAGTCTAACAGATAATGGCAATTATACTTTCTAAAAATAGATGTGCATTTTGCTTTTATTTCATGATAAATGTGAACATGAACATCGTGTTACAACATCTGTGTAATGTATGATAACGAACACTGCGTATAGACGAGGCAATCATCTATATTCTTTTTATCTGAAGTCCTATTAAGTACCATGTGTCAGTGTTGTTTTTTGTTTTAATTTTCTGATGCATGATTAGATGAAGTGCACTATAGTAACTTAAATTGGTAGATTCAAATGCAAGGTGAACAAAGAAATCTGATTCCCATTCTTGATACTTGTATCAGTTTGATGTCCTGTATGCTGTACATGTACATGTATTTTGATGTAATTTTAGTTGAGTTGTGGTAAAGAGAGTACAGTTTTGGTCAAACTGAATTTTAGTAACCAAAACCTGCACCATTACATTACAAACTAATAGTTATAACTCAAAAGGAATAACAAATTACAAATGACTAAGTAAAAAGCCTGTTATCATTAAAAAAGAGCCGTTAAAACTCAAGAGGGCGCTCTCTTAACACTCATCGGTTTCGACCATCTTGAATAAAATATTGTGCATGCGATGTTTTGTTGAAATAGTGATTAGATAGAGAGATAATCAACAACTATTTAAAAACCTCTTTTGTAAATATTTGAAAAGAGGAAGCATTAAAAAAAAAATTACGGCTTGTTCAAAATTTTCGAATAATTGTGGGGCCCCACATTTATTACAAATGGTAATGTTTTTGGATATTTCAGCCATTTCTAAAACGATTTTGATCAAATAAAGTTTATTCTGTCATTAAAATGTTATGCTCTTTTGAATTTGACACTCAGTTTTTCGTTATCTCACAAAAAATTATTTTGTGTAGCGCCCTCTATACCAAAACTCAACTATCCCTTTAATTGTGGTTAATACTTATCCATTACTTTCACAATTATCAACATAATGATAAATAAGTTTTTAATTACTTTCACAACTGTAAATAAAAGTCAATTTGCCAGTAGCCAGTACTAGGTTTCTATTCATTAGAATAACAAAAATGTGTTAATACTATGTATGTCAGTGAATTAAACATCAGTGTGGTTTCACTTTTATCAATTGATGCAAAAATCAATATACGAAATCGCCAGAACGTGATGAACTCTCTGAATATTTGCAATATGTTTTGAATGATCATCATTTATTTGGAGTTCATGCTTGTGTAGGGCCTGAACATAATATTTGGTGATCTAGTGTTCGTATGATTCTGATTGTTTTTTTTGTTTGTAAATCAATGAAGCCGCTTTTTTGTTGTTTGATAAAGTACACTAAAATGCACATTTTCTTTTTCTGTAGGAGATAGAATATTTAAGATTTTCCTTGAAACAAATTTTCTCTTGTCTTTTCTTTTCAGGAATGTTCCATTAATGAGCGGACAAAAGCACACACACAGGCACAGCCATGGGCTCTGATAAAGGTTAGTACACATTGATCTGTGTATATTGTAGGATGCATAATAATTATATTATTTTCCCAAAGATGTAATTTAAAGAGACTGTGCCTTCATGTAAGACTAAGAGGGCACATCTCACAGCAAAAATCTCACGGAGATAGGCTACTGTATGCCACGCACTATGTTGCCTACATACGCTGTCTTAAAGTGAGGCCTGTAAAGTGTCAGATATTGCCCAAAATGACATTTGAGACTTCAATCCTGTACCAAAATCATTGTAAGATATGTCTGAATGATGTGTGAAAGTTTCATTGAAAAAGAACACTGCTTTCCTGGTTAAATAAGCAAAAATATGCGTCAGCTTTTACAATGGACGTTTATGAGGTTTATGACCGTTTGTTAACGCTTTTGAGCTGAATGATAGATATAGTCATGTACTAAAGTGGCATTTGAAAAAAATCTAACCCTATTTTATTCTTCTGTTACCATAAGCTAAACAACACGGTAGAAGAGAAACGAGGAAGCTCCAAGTAATTTTCGTGGAATTAGACACTTTACAGGCCTCACTTTAACTCTAGAGAGTTGCATATATGCGTGTCACGCTAAAACACAAATCTTCCTGGTTCTCAAAACATGGTGCTGCCAATTATGAATTTGATGACTCAGTAAATTTACATGTTTGTATATTCTATGCCTGTATGAATAAACCATTGTTTTACATTTAGTACTAGTATGACTGTCAAAATTCAAGTATGTACCATAACTATGGTAACTCTATCCTTGTCTGTATGAATTTAGAAGAGTGTAGGTTGAAAGCATGGAAAAAGGTAGCGTGTACAATACTGATCTAAATGATGCAACATGTGTGCGGTTTGTCACCTTACAAGAACTACAGCGTCTAGATGGCCTAATTTTCACAATTAGGCTCTTTATAAGTAATTTTTCCTCAAGAAAAAGAATTTGGCAGTTATTTCCCATAGAACCAATCAATTTTGGGGTAATTAATAAATATCTTATTGTCTTGGGAACGCCCCTTTTAAATCGCAAAAATGTGACGTCATCTAAAGAACTTCGCCCCGTACACGACGCCTATCTAAATGCTGTAGATGACGTAAGCCGATGAATTGTCAATCACATACTGTCAATCACGCTGCTGATTTGGGACCCTAAATGTAGGCGGGGCGTAAACTGGCTGCTAAGTGAGATTTGGCATCAGAAAATTAGCCTAAAATCACTACTGTGTTTATCTTCATGGAGTTTCTTTCGGCAGACCTATTTTACAAGTCATCAACTATGGAATAAGAGCCAAAGTACGTTGTATTATTTTGTTCCTTTAAGCAAGGCGTCATAAGTGGTGATAGGCACACAATGCCACGAAAGTGAAATAATTTTATGTAAACGTACATCAGGGCTCTCCCTTAACTTTTTTTTCAGGTCAAAATTACATAGGTATATCCAATATTCTCATGATAAACTTGTGTGTTGTTGATCCTAATACGTTGGTGTCCAATACAGAGTTTCTAGGTTTCTTCTAGTCCCCAAATGAAATTTCAGGTGGCCATTGGCACCCGGGCCACCTCTAAGGACATGCCCTGTACATGCGTACAAAACGTAGCTATCTAATGAAGATGAAGAGTTACTATGCTACTGTTGCTTTGATACTGAGCGGGTTGATCTTTGGGATGTTGTAAAGACTGATATATATGGAAAGTTCTTCCCCTAAATTAATGATTACATAGTGTACTTTATTGCATTATAGACTGACCACACGGAAAAGTGTACTGACACATGTGTTTCTTTCACCAAATTAACGATAGCACTTGAAGATAGCACCCAACATGGTGGCTTAGCGGTTAGAGTGTCAGCCTCATGCACGGGAGGTCCCAGGTTCGAATCCAGACCGGGTCATACCAAAGACTTTTAAATGGTACCTTCTGCCTTCTAGCCAGGCGCTCAGCATTTATAGAATGGGGAAGGGAAAGTTAATCACACGAGTTACCAGAGGACTGGCCCCCTTCTGTAGCTTTTGCTACATTTAGCAGGGATGCCGGAATTCCGGCTTTTTCGTTTTTTTTTACAAAAATGCCGGCTAAAAAAAACCCCCAAAAATACTTTTTAAATTTTTTTTAGGGGATATGATCCCCAAAATAGGCTCAGATTGCACCAGAGAGCATCTAGAACCCTAGAGCTGGAACCCGGCTAAAGGGACTTCGCGCTTTGCGCTTCGCGCGCATTATTTTGAGTCTCCACAAATTTTCAGGCCCTGGAGCCATTTGCCACTGGCATCCCTGATTTAGTAGACGTGTGGCCTAGGGCTAATGAATCAGAGATAGGTGCCGCCTTATGTGCCAAAATTGGCATGGGAAGGACTTCAACTTTAACTTGAAGTTATAGTTTTTATTAACTGAATATATATGTTATTAAAAAATCGTAGCTATGAATATGAATATAGCAGAAATGGATACAAGTGTGCTGTCTAGCGTTCCTACCCCACTTTTAGGACTTAGAATTCTAAGATAGGAAGTGAGATTAATTATAACTGCAATATAATTGCTCAACTTACAGGATTGTTCTAGCTTACAATTTATGACATTTGGGATGTCTTATATTCAGGCAGGTTGTACAGAGATAGGATGGATACTCATATTGGAGGATACTGACCAATATTCTTGACTCAAATTTAGGCTTGCACGTAAATTCATTAAACTAGTGTTTGTTCTAAAAAAGGAATACACTGACCACTTTACAGCTAGAATAATAAAGTCTGAAAAGCGTGCCAACCAAATTTCTTGACAGAGATCCGGGATTGATTATTAAACTGGAACTTGTGTTGTAGTACAAACTGACCCATGTTATGGCTCTGTGCACTAATGAAGTCCAAGGATGTAGCTTCTGAATTAGTCTTTCCTCAAGGAAAATTGGATTTAAAAATGTCTACAATCCAGGATAATATCGCTATTCAATCCATGCATCTTCCAAATTATAGAATATTTATATTTCTAGAGCACAGACCATGTCAGCTTCTTACATTGTATTACTACCTTTTTGCTACTTTGGTTTTTGGGACTTCAAAGTAACATTGTCCAAATTCTCAAAATCCAATTGGAATTCTAGCGGTTCCCTTATACTTCTTGTATTCGTATTGACAATAAAAGCATGGGACAGGTTTCCATTTTTTCAAATTTCCCTTTTGTTAAAAAGATATTTCCGATTGAAGTGTTCAGATGTTAAATTATCCACTGGACCGTCAAAACCGTGTACAAAGTGAATGCAATGAGTTAGTGAATATCACTTTGCATTTCTGCTCATTACTCGGCCATAACGTCCATTTAACTTGAAATTTTCACACAACACCCAGTGGACATATCAGATAACAACAATATACATTGTATCAACCACTCATCACTTTTTGTACATGTATGTCAACAAAGTTACTAGATCCCTTTAAGAATTGTTGACATCAAAAGTGTTTTTGTTGCTTGTTCTCCACTTCTCCATAAAGGACTGTTTACCAGGAAATATGACAATTGATTATAAAGTGTCTGTTCATATATCTGATATATGGTGATATTATACAGGGGCCGCGGAAAGGTTTTGAAAGTGGGGGGGCTGACCACATTTGAATTGTTATAATAATTGTTATTTTATGCTTCTGTATTTCTTTGTTTTAAGCCAAAAAAGTGGGGGGGGGGGGCTGCAGCCCCCCCCCCCCCCCCAGCCCCCCCCCCCTCCCCCCGGTTCCGCGGCCCCCGTTATATTGTGCACCTTCCTTCCTGTTCTGCCATTTAGCAAGCTTTATGGCCAAACATTAATTTGATAGCCCATGGTATACGACCATGGATACTGTCTGTACCAGGATCTGAACTTGCAATCATAACATTTATATTTGCAAATCACGGTTTGCCAGGAAATTGGGAAAAGTGTTTACTCATTAAAGAATGAGTAAAATCAGCAAAAAGCTGCGCTCATTAATCATCAATGATGTTTCTATTTATTGTATTTTATTTTATTGTTTTACTTTGATTTGATTAGATGTGATACACTGAAACTGAAACCATAATCCATGGTTTGTGGACGATGGATTTCCATTCTGTTTTCTCCACTCCTGCAGTTTAGTTCCACTCCATATTGTATGCAGATGTTGACTATGAATTATCCTTTCCATTTGTGTGTACTTGGACATGTTAGTAGGAAATTTACTGGGTACATCATATATATATTTAAACTTCTTACTAATTTGTCTGCAAGGGATAAAATGTAAAAACAAAAAATCAACATTTTTTTAGCCCATTGAATAAAGTTTAATATCGACATAAAACACATAATCAATAGAAGTCAGACTGAGTATTTTCAGACCCAGTTCTGCTGAATTTACTCAAAAGTAATTTAGCTGAAATTCCCTCCTCAGACTGACTTAACTATTTTAATGGTTTTATGCCTGCAATGTTCATGGAGATGTGCACACAACACTTGTCATTTGAAGCATAATGTAATGGTGTTACTTCATGTGTAATGTGTATCCAGGGGATACGTCGATAGTCCATTGACAACCAGTGGACGATTCCTTCTACAAGTACATGTATGCAGGGCTCGGATGGCCTGGGTGCCAATGGCCTGGGTGCCAATGGCCTGGGTGCCAATGGCCTGGGTGCCAATGGCCTGGGTGCCAATGGCCTGGGTGCCAATGGCCTGGGTGCCAATGGCCACTATAAATTCTGTTGTGCCATATGAAATCTTGGTAAAAGGTGGCCCAACTGGCCATTGTAAATTCAAATATGATGGCCATGATAATGATATATTGATGTAAATTGATGAATTCTGCCACCTGAAACCCATGCTTAGGTGGCCATGGAGGCCACTAGAAAGAAAAACATGAGCACTGTGATATTTGTAAATGCAATACTAGAAATTAACCGTTTTTTCTTGTGGCCATTCAAGCAACTTGTATGTATGTATTCTAGATTCTTCCATTTTGAGTGGCCCAAAACCTGAATCTGGTGGCACCCAAGTTCAAACAAAGAAGAACTTTAAAAAATATATTATATGGTAGCCCAGTTGTGCAAGTAAGAGATATATTAATGAAATGATGTTGGCCCAAAACTAATGTTTATTGGTGTCCCCGGGCCAGTGCTACATGTACATTAATTTCAAGCCCTGATCATTGGCAGGTTTTGGGGCAATAATGGCTTGGTCATATCAGATCAGGTGCTAATTTGCTATTAAAGATCTGTGCATCCAGATCATCATGTTGAATTGCATCCATTGATCCTTGCCATCATTTTTGCAATTCGTTTGTGTTTAATCATTGCAACAGTTTTAGCTCTTGGTCCCGAGACCTCCTACATAAAGCAACTTTGTTGTTGTTGTTGCAATGCTAGAGATTGAAAGTTGCGCAATGTTTCATGCCTTGAAGTGCTCAGCAAAAGTCTCCCCATGGCCATGGGAGAATAACTTTATGTAGTCCAACAAATCAGCCAATGTTTCGAGGGTTCTTTGACAATTTTTTCCTTTCTCACCCGTTCTCTATTGGGGTGGATAGTTTGTGACATCATAATATTAAAGGACCCCCGTAACGAGATGGATTTTTCTGTCTAAGCTTTATGTAGCATCATGATTAGAGTTGTAGACCTGTCCATGATTAGAGACCCTAGGGTCCATGATTAGAGTGAGTTGTCAAAGGTGAGAAAAGGGTACCTTTTGACTGATACCGTTTCTCACCTAATTAGTCAGTTATAAAATGGGTTTCATTTGGTTCTCAGCAGTCGTAAAAGGTTTGTACCATACTAGTTGGCAACATTTGGTCACATTTCTTGTGTGAAAGTCCAATTTTAGGGCAGCATTTTTTTGAAATCCAGAAAAAGTACTTTTGCCAAATCGTTCAACTTCAAGTGCAAACTGTGAAATAATTCAAAGTGAGATTTGTATTTCTTTGAGTTTAGGGCCAGTGCATTTTTTTTTATTTTTATTTATTTTATTTTATTTATTTTTATTTTTTATTATTATTATTTTTGTAATTATTATTATTATTATTTTTTAAATTTTTTTATGGGGGGGGGGGGGGGGGGCAACCGGGCAAGTGTTCTTCACTTTTTAAAAGAAATAACTCGCCCAAATGGTCCATCATTGCTTAAAAGGAGTTCATACATTGCACATTGGACATTGGCAATTTTATAATTTGTTACCAAGTTAAATTAACTTTGAACTCTAGAACTGTATCCTTTGCAAGACATCCGAATACGTGTAAACAATTTGTTAAATTGTGTACGTTAATTTATCCATGTTCCAATGTTCCGTGATTAATATTTCCTATGGATTGCATATATCGTTCTTGTGGAGGTGTTATTCTATCATGTTTTTTCATAATGTTGTGAACTTTATAACTAGCCAATTTCTTCGCTGTTATTGCATACCTTTCCCACTTATGTAATAAGTTCTTCCCCGAGGGGTGATAAAATACTTATTAACCTGTTCAGGACTGGTCCCGAAAATACTTTTTGTGTATAACTGTGCCCAATGATAAAAACTTGTACTGTAGATTGTGTAACTGTTACAAAGTATTGATATACTGCTAGCCTGGGGAAACCAAAAGTGATCTTTGTGCCATTGAAATGAAATGCACAAATGCAATTGTCAAATATACAGTATTTACTTTTTTAGTTTGTCTTGGAACAACCAAATTGAGATTTGGACCAACAATATTAAATATTGCAATTTACAAATGTCTTGGCCTGACTTGACTTTCATTGTACATGCAGTTTGCCAGATCTTACCAACAAGGGGAAAAACACTAATTTCAAGTCTTGTGTACTGCATTGGCAAACAAAATCAGAAGTCTCCATTACAATTGATGCATGCCTTAATCAAGAAGTCAATTTAGAAATGTGTTTTTCAGTGCTGGAAAGGCTTGAAGCTTAATGATTTCCTTGATAAATGGTGTCCCTGGGCTACATGTACGTACACATTAGCTGTGATTTATCGTTTATGGGGAGTTGATTTTCTAGGAGATGTCATTGGAATCTAGCTAGAACCAATTTGTTTCCAGTAATTACTGCATCCATCTTCCCACCCACTGCATGCTAAATCTTCCTCGGAGGGGTGATTTACTCACAAGGATTGATACTGTACATTTGCTTTTATACAAAAACAGGCTCATTTTGTACTTATTTGAAAACATTCTCTCTTTTTTGGTGACTTTTTATTGGATTTTTTTCCTTCGGTACTAGACAGTGGAAACTAATTTGATAAGAAAGTCCCCCCAAGAAAAGCTGAATATTCTTTGAGATATATATAAATATATATATTGATAAAATGCAGATTTAACCAAACTTTTTGTACAATTTGTAATATCAATTGGTTTTCCCTCTGTCCTATGTACAGTTATCTTCTCCTTGCTGTTGACAAATTTTAATAAATTTTGAATTATTCACAGTTTTTGTACTGATCATCTGAAACAATGCATAATTTTTACAATTCAAGAAGAAGGTAACCAATGGCAAACTTGTAGGCCTATGCTTACATCTACATCTTTGTCTAATCTTAAAGGATAGCTAAGACTCGACATTTACCCGATTCCCCAGGGCAAGTCAATATTGCCAATGGGCAAGTGTTGTTGCCCAATTGGGTAGCTCACATCTCTGTTCAACTAAGATACAACAGAAATATTGAATTTCTTCCATGTAAATCTCAGCTAAAAAAAGCAAGATATTTGCTAAGACGATTGAGCTACCTAGCATGATTAATTTTTAATTTGTTTCACAAATTGGTTATTTTGAGTGAGTAAATTTTCAGTTTGGGCAAGTAAAATTTGAAAATGCATGAAAACAAGTCACCCCCACCTGATGAACAGATGTATGTATGTACAAGAGTGTGTATACACACTCTTGTATTCTCTTTTGTAGATTTACTACACATTTAAATGAGACGTTGTATACACCTTTGTTAATACTTGTTTATTATCCTCCTACCTGTGAGAGGCGGAGAAGGGTAAAATTATTGATCCATCTTTAGTCGGAAGATTCCAAACAAAGGAAGACTCTTGAGAGATGCTGTAAAGTATTGTCCTCAACCTGGGAGGGAAGGGACACAGTATACATGTTGCCATAATAAGGGCAAGGAATTTTTTACAATGTCCACATTTGTTTTTTTGTAATTACATGTATGTTAAATACATTAAAATGAATTAATAAAGTAATACATTTGTATACTATATAATAAAATATTGTATGCTACATTCCAACAAATAGAAAGAAGACTTTTGAGAGATCCTGTGAAGTAATGTCCTGAAGCTGGGAGGGGGACACAATGTTGCTATAATATGGACAAGGCTTTGATAAGTTAATTTGTTTAATGTGAAATGCATTTAAATGATTTAATATATTTGTCTGATAATGGAATGTTAGTAAATTCTAAACAAAGGAAGACTTTTGAGAGATCCTGTGAAGTATTGACCTAAATGGGGAACAAACTTCGCACATCATTTGCCATTTAATAAGGACAAGGCTTTTACAACATAATTATATTTGGTGTGATTATGTGAAATACATTTGAATGAATTATATTTGTTCATCTATTGTAAGCTACATTAATTGTCAACAAATTAAGACTCTTGAGAGATGCTGTGAAGTATCGTCCTCAATCTATGAGGAAAGAGACACAGTATAATGTACATGATGCTTTAATAAGGGCAAGGCTTTTATGAGATAATTTGTGTAATGTGAAATACATTTTAATGATTTAATATTTGTCTGATATTGTATTCTAAATTCCAAACAAGGGACGACTTTAGAGTTTTGAGAGATCCCATGAAGTATTGTCCCCAATCTGGGAGGGAAGGCACATAGTTTACATGATGCCATAATAAGGGCAATGAATTTTAAAAACAATGTCCATATTTGTTTGTTATTATACATTTAAATGAATAGTAATACATTCCAAACTTTAGAGAGATCTTGTTTTAGTATTGTCCTAAAATGGGGGAGGGAAGGGACAAGTTGCCATATTAAGGGCAAGGCTTTGACGAGACAATGTTGCACTGCAAATTTGGAAATACTGAACGTACATCATTTGTCAAATTTGTAAATAGTATTTGCATGAGCTGCATTCCAAACAAAATGTAACTTTTGAGAGAGCCTTTGAAGAATTTAGGAGGGATTAGGAGGGAATGGATGCAGTTTTAATGTCGCCATAGGACAATATATTTTTGTTAAAGGGATCTACAGTAGTAACTTTGTTGACATGTGCAAAAAGTGATGAATGGTTGATGCAATGTATATTATTGTTATCTCATATGTCCACAGGGTATTGTGTGAAAATTTCAAGTCAAATGGACATTGCATGGCCAAGTAATGAGCGAAAATGCAAAGTGATATTCAATAACTCCCTGCACTCACTTTGTACACAGAAGAAAAACTCCCCCGGAGTTTTTCTTATCTGAATACCGGTACTTCGATCGTACATATCTTTGTAACGAAAGGGAAATTTGAAAAACCAAAACCTGTCCCATGATTTTATTGTTAATACGAATACAACAAGGTATGAGGGAACCACTAGAATGAAAAATTTATTTTGAGGATTTGGACAATGTTACTAAGTCCCTTTAATGAAATGTAATGCGTTATATATTTGAAACCTGGCTGACAGGTGCAATATTATACCACAATAAATGGATAAACAACAAATAAAACATGTCAATGTACAGTAAAACAGTCAAATTTGTATGAAGATATATGTTTACAAGCCAGATTGTGGATGTCAGTTCTTTAAAATATATAATTTAGGGGTAGCAGTTTGGACAAGACAACTTGTTATACATGTACTAACTAGTCCACTTATTGCTGTTTTATATTGTGCAAACATTCTGTCATTCTGCAACTCCTGTCATTAAATTAGTTACTAGTATATGAAACTGAAACTGGGCTGGATCCTGAAGTATTTTGAGTTGGTGTAGTATGTAAATATTCAGCTTGTATCGATATGATATAAAGTATATTAATAGATTAAAACTGAAACAATCTATTACGTATATTGGAAAATTACCGTCATTAGATGATTTAATCACTTTTGTCTATTTTACTGTACATTTCTATATTTATCATTTTCTTACAGAAATCACAAACTTTCAACTTGAACATCAGATTTATGGAAATCCATGATATGGGCTTTGAATAAAATAATATCCATATATATAAATTGTTTATGTTTGTGTTATAAATCAATCTTAATTTTTGTTATCAATTTGCAGAAACAGAGCGAGTTGTGCATGCCAACGACAGAATATTCAATTCCAGGTTCAAGTATGCGGTAAGTAATTTTTTTATCCCAACTTCCAGAGTTCCATTACCTCTTAGCATTTTTACTAGTTATCTATAATTTTAATGTAGTACTTGCAAAATATATAGCATGTAGTTTTGATATTTGTATAATTAAGATTTTTGTGTCCTCTCATACATACAGAACATTTTTATAAAAAACATTCTGGTCGACCAAAAATGAAAATGAATCAAAACGAAACAAAACGATAAACAATTTAGTCTTCAAGTGAAAACCTTCAAATGCATTTTGGAAGTGCTGTACAAAATGTGTGTCCTCGTCGGTAACCCAGGGCACCCGGCAACCGTGTAGCAACCAATTAGAGGAATTAGGAAGGGAGAAAGAAAGTAATTTAGTCCTTGTTTGTAGTGATGGCATCCTATCAGTCACACATGTTTGTGTCCACTTCACATCCAACATCCAGAAATAGATTGTATACAGGGCTCCTATCAGTCACACATGTATGTGCCCACTTCACATCCAACATCCAGAAATAGATTGTATACAGGGCTCCTATCAGTCACACATGTATGTGCCCACTTCACATCCAACATCCAGAAATAGATTGTATACAGGGCTCCTATCAGTCACACATGTATGTGCCCACTTCACATCCAACATCCAGAAATAGATTGTATACAGGGCTCGACACTACATGTAGCACTTGCCCGCTTACCTGGGGCAAGTAAAAAACAAAAAAATTATGGTCTAGTTTGCTTGCCCGATCAGCCAACTTACATTTCTCTTGAGAAATGAGAATAGAATATAGTTCCTTACATGAAAATCTCATCTAGAAGTAAGCAGGCAAGTAAATTGTCTGTTTGGGCAAGTAAAATTTGAACATTTATGATTTTACTTGCCCAAACAGGCCAGTAGAGAAAAAAGTTAAGTATGGAGGCTTGGGTACGTATACATGTATATCAGACTTCTACAGATAAGGAAGTCCGATAGGTAAACAAACATTCATTAATGCAAGCCTCCACACTAACATTTGTTTCTACTTGCCCATTCGGGCAAGCAGAATCATAACTTTTAAACTTTTACTTGCCTGAACAGAAAACTTACTTGCCCGCTTACTTCTAGATGAGATTCACTCATAAAGAATTACATTATTCTCTCCTAGTCGGGCAACCAAACTAGACCATTTATGAAATTTTACTTGCCTGACATCAATTTTTACTTGCCCTGGGCAACAGGGCAAGTGCTAGTGTCGAGCCCTGATTAATGCAATGCTCAAAATAAGCACAGGGCCGCTAGCCCGGGCCACTAGAAATTAACTTTCAAACACCAAAATATCATGCAATGCCAAATTTTACCAAAGGTAATGGAGTTGTAATGTTTTCTTTTTTTGCTGCCATCACTTTCGGGTTTCAATCCACTGCAATGTCAAAAATCATGTTTTTACTACCCCAACCTAATCATAATGAAAATGGTTACTTTCTAGCATTATGAACTACAAATGTGTATACATGTATGACATGTAGTATCCATTTTAACTGTGAATCAAGCAGAGCCTGCCGAAGCAGTGGAGTTCTGTTGATTACAATGACTTGTAAATTAACTGCACAAAAAGCCTTTTAAATCTCAGAAAATCTGCTTATAATCTTGTTCACTCGTGATAAAAAGAGATTCCATGTGGTTTTCTACTGCTTCAGGCCAGCCTTCAGATACGTTTTACATTTAGAACCTACATACTAGTATCTGAAATAGTGAAAAAATACACAGGGGCACAAGCCTTCTTGGCAATTTTGCCCCTGAAATGCCAAAAAGAGCCCCCAAGAATGATAAAGGAGCCCCGGTAATTTGTCAATAGTTCTATTCAAAACAAATTCAGGAGTGCTATTTTAAGGCAAGCAAGCTTTGAAAGTAGCTCCTCAAAATATATATATTTTTAAAATTTTGTCCCTGATGTGAAAAGGGTATGTATCAGGTCAAGGAAGTTTCCATCGATCATTCACTAGTACCTGCCCCGCAAGCAATCAGGGAGCTTCTTGAGTGCATCTGTCTAAATTTAGGATGCAATTACAACACACACTTGTGATTACTTGTGCCATTATATTGTATTCAGAGCGGAACATATGAAGCCCGAAGCTGTGATACGCTTTACAAAGACTAATCACCCTGTTCAAAAGGCTGTGGGAAATGCAAGATGTTTTTAGATCTATATCAGATGTATACATTGTAGAAGATTCTACCTAACTAGAATGTAGTTACAGTATCTTCAAATTATATTCAAAGATAAATATAAGTTCATAGAAGGAACTAAAGAAGAACAAAATTGAATCACAGTAGTGGAATCTTTTCTTGGCACGTAACCGTTTAGATACGTAACAGTACTTTTGTTACTTGCTGCACTCATAGAAACAATCATATGTGACCTTACACCACAAAACGACAGTTATGTCGCTGTGGTAGTTTCTCTTTTATTAGCTAAAATAGTCAAATTTTGTTCAAAATATGAGATTTAGGATTTTGGTATTTCCTGAATAAGCATATTTTTATCTAGCTTCTGTAACATTTTGAGTGTCAGAAATCATGTTTAAATATTATTTTTTTCATCTAATAAATTATGTGATCTTATTACAGGGCTTTAATGGAAACTGATCTTTTAAATTGCCCGTTTCTCCCTTATTTTAAAAATGCTTCAGCCATATTCCAAATCTTTGGTGTTCATTTTGAGAGGGTTTGCTTAGTCCAAATATGACAAATGATATACCATGTTAAAGGTAATGACTTATATTTTAATGTTTTATGAAAAGCAGCACAATCAGTTTTCCCGACTTATTGGTCGTTTTGTGGTGTAAGGTCACATAATATATGACAAAAATTGTGATGAACGTTCATATCAATCTAGAGTTATTTGAAGTCAAACTTTTGGAATCTTGAACAAACAAAAAATGACAGTGATCAAGGCATGATACTGGAAATGTTGTACATGGCAATTATGGGGTGGGATAGAATTTCCAGCAAGGTGTGATCATGTGTGAATCTTGCCCCCCCCCCCCCCCCCCTCCTCCTCCCCTTCCATGCCCTCTTAGCCATACCACTGGAAGGTTGCAGACCACCAGTGTGTATACCATAGCAAAGTGATTCTCATATATCAATTAGATGCAGCATCCAGACAATCAATAATTACACACTATCCACATCATGGTGTTAACACACGCCCGTAGAGTTGGTGGAATGTTGGGGAGGTATATATCTGTTAGGAGGGGAATGTGTACATGACATTGTACTTGTATACCATTGAGTGCACCTCATGGCTGCCTGAATCCATTGCTCCCAAGGGAGCAGAAAGTGCACATCATGTGCAGATTGATTGCGAGTGTGTGTCTGATGACTGGGGTAATAATGTAAAATGTTTAGAGATCTCTGTTTATCAATCATATTAGGCGCTATATAAATCAACAAATTAGTATTATTATCATTACCTTAGGGCCACACTACTTGCACAATTGGGCCTACAAGAAATAAAAGATAATTTCTAAACTCTAGCCCTGTACTGTAAGTGATTGCCTTGACAATTCTAAATTACATACATTATACAAATACATGTATATGTGTGCATTCATTCTCACAAATTAGGTGAATATAGGCAGGAATCAGGATATGGTTCAATGACATTGAAATAATAAACAGCTTCCTTATTTCTAGGCAACTACTGTAATGTTACATCACTTCCCTATAGCAACTGGAAATGTAGCAGAATTAATTTTTGTACATCCGATCGTGGAAGCTCAATACAATAATCAATAATCATATATCCCTGTATTTAATTACAAGAACTCTTATATTGCTCACTACCAACAAATGAAATACAACACATACGTCAATGGTGGGAGCTCTATCCGATGTGTTATTGTGGCCACCTAAAAGAAAAGCTTGTAATTCAAAGTCCTGATTTAAGTATATTCTGGGAATTTGCAGTAAACATAACAAACTACTGTGTACCTTTCCATATATTTTGTACAGTTTTATTCTAGCTGGAATATCACACTTACATGTATTGACTTGAAAACAGTGTATTAAAGTTAACCAATTAACTACAATTATAACCTCTCTGTATACCCCCCCCCCCCCCCCATGACAACTTTGGCCTATGTTGTTTAGGGAATTAAGTATGGAGGTTTGTTTCCTTTTCAATGTGTACTATTAATTGTGTGCACATAATTGCATTGTTACATATTACACGAATGAAGGATGACTTGAAATAGTTGTTTGCATTATGACTGTTCACTAGCTGTTGCAGTATAATTTACTAGCATTCATGCTGTGGGTGAGTAAGTGAGACGCTATAGTAATCCAGAATTCAGTCAAGCATACTGGTTGTATCCATTTAGGTGTGCCTTGTGTACAATGTATTAATACAATATGTAAATCAAGGGAATTAATACTTTTTTTAGAAATAATATTAGATGCAAGCTTCTATGATTTCCCATTACGCTTATGGACTGGTATTCAATTTAATACTTAGATTAAGTAAGAAATTTACTTAGCATATTGGTAGGCAGAGAACATAATCGTTTTTAAACTTTTGCTTCAGTAAAATAAAATCTAAATATGTCATTATGGTTTCAAAATATTTGGTAAGATTGTCAGTCTTTGAATTAATTGAATCCCGATTTGGTCTAAGTGATTTACTCTAAAAAGGCAAACACTTAAGAAGTAAAACTGCTTACATTTGGAATTGAATACCAGCCCTGGACTCGCACAATCATAGAATCATAATGTGAATTCTACAATATCTGAATTCTGAATGCATTTTGTTGTATACCTGAGTGGGTGTGAAAGTGCAAAGTTTAACTTCTATGAATGTCAGATTTTGTTTTTGGTGACATATTAGGTATCAACAGCACTACCACATCCTAGTGGGTAGAGATTTAGAGATCCTTGTTTCTTAGACTTGTTTACAAATGACTTTGTGACTCATGCCATGGCAGGATAGGTTTGTAAGGGATCTAGTACTTGACATAATTGTCACAATATACAAAAGTTAATTAAAACTCTAGCTTTTCTCACATACATCTACCTTGTTGTATTTGTATTACCAATAGAAGCATGTTTAGATTTTTCCAATTTCTTTTTCGTTATAAAGATACTTATGACTGAAATGTTTGCAATTGAAAGTCTCCCTGGGGAACTTCCACCTGTGTACACAAGTTAAGGCTATAAATTTACAAATAGCACCTAGTTACTCGATCCCTTTAACCCATCTATTGTGGGAACAAGGCGTTCAATGTATTAAGTCTATGGGAATATCTGTATCTAGTATTAAGCAATGTGATAACTCTCATAATTTGTATACAAACCTATCAAAATATGAGGTATTTTCCTTGAATTATACATTAATATTATAGGAAAACAACTTTCATAGTTTATGTGGGGCCAATTATTTGTGCTCACAAGTCACAATACATGTAATGTACACTTTAATTGGACTGACTTCATACACTTATAATGAGAAAAGTGCATGAAATAGAGAATGAAATCCATGCAAAGAAATAGGTTTCATCATAATTCAAAATTGATTAATAATTTAATTCTCAATAAATTACCATCAGGTCCACTAGTCCTACCCTCTAATTTCCTGATTTACTCAATTAACAATGACAACTGAAAGCTCTAAAATGAAATGGATCTAGTAAATTTGTTAACATGTGCAAAAGTGATGAATGGTTGATACAATGTACATGTATATTGTTATCTGATACGTCCACTGGATATTGTGTGAACATTTCAAGCGAAACGGATGTTATATGGCTGAGTATGAGCAAAAATGCAAAGTGATATTCACTTTTAAAGTCATTGCACTGACATTGTACACGGTTATGACTATTCAGTGGATAGTTTAACTTCTGAACTCTTCAATCGTAAATATCTTTTTAACGAAAAGGGAAATTCAAACAAAACAAAAACCTTTCCCATGCTTCTATTGTTTATTGTGCTTGAATCTCTTTTGTATTTATGTGTGTGTTTCCCTTCTATGCACATTGAGACTTAACGTGTAATATTGTGCTTCATAAAAATGGATAATGATTAAATTACTATTGTATACTTTTTCCTCTTTAATGTTTTCAAATGAACGATTGACATTTATAAGTCATATTTTTCCTGTTATATATAATTTTGGTTACAGAACAACTTACATGAAGACAACATCCTTTTTATTATTATGGTATCCCTTTTCAACCTCTTCTTTGATGTTTTCAAATGAATGATTGGCATGTATGACATATATATTTTCTACCATTATTTGTTTTCTGTTACAGAACAATTACATCAAGACATCGAAGTACAACATCCTCACATTCCTACCCATCAACTTGTTTGAGCAGTTCCTTCGGATAGCAAACTTCTATTTCTTAGTACTACTCATTCTGCAGGTAAAACAAATGTTTTATATTATTATTATTATTACATTATTACATTTTATAATGAGTATCTACCTTAAATTCAATGCTTCTTCTTCAAATCTCTCATGTCTTTCACTACATGTAAGATGTGAATGGTACAAGTATGTTAATCCTCAAATTTGATATTTGTATTTAATTTACACTTATACAAATGCAAGTGTAATACCTTTTCATAAAATGTCCACATTGTTTGATCATTTCCAACTGAAAACAAACTGCACTTTCTTGTTTTCTCGTTGCTATGCAGGTAAAAGTTGTAAACATAGCTTGACAATATGCCGGTAGGGCTTCTCTTTATATTGTTGATATCCCAAAATGCAGAACTTTATTTTCTAATAGTTTCTAAATCTAGTTTCTGTATAAACTTTTGTAATACTCTTGACTACAATGTTGAGCCTAGATGCAGTGTAAATTAGTTTATTTTAAAATTAATTTTCTTTGTTGCTTATTTTGTTAATACTGTTTTGCATACATGTATGCGAAATAATGGTTTTGAAAATGTTTTGTTAAAACACTCTTTGAATGTAAATTATGACATATTTTATATAAATGTATTTTGATTATTATGACACTTTGGTCAAATTTTCTACCGCAGCTAATCGGAGCTATATCGTCCCTGAATCCTGTTACCACTGCGTTGCCTCTGGTTGTTGTGTTGGGTGCCACAGCAATCAAGGATGGAGTTGATGATGTGGTAAGTCAATTCAAGCTTTTCAATTCGATCATAAATATCTCCATAATTAAGGTAAAAGAGAAATGTGAAAGCTCCAATTGATTTGTTTTGAATTTGACAAAGTTAATTGATCACTGTTGATTTTGTTTTTGCTAGGATTTATTACCCAATCATGCTCTCCTTGACTCTCATTTTACTATGTTGTCTTTTGGCTGTGGATAATCAGCTTTCAGCATTTTTTCTTGTTCATATATACACGGGGGCGGCGGGCAAATTCGCCCCCGAAATGCCCAAATTCGCCCCCGAAAAAAAAAATTTCGACCCGAAATTATTTTACATTTTTTTTGGGGGGGGGATTTTCGGGATTTTTCTGTTTGGATTGTGATCAAATGCTTATCAAATAATCACTTACAGCATTATAGCTTATTAGTAGCCCCTGAAATTCGAAAAAGAGCCCAGAAATTTGTAGCCCCCGAAAGTTGGAAAAAAGTAGCCCCCGAAAATGGAGCCCCCGAAATAAAAATATTAATTTTCATTTTCTTTCCACAGAGGAGACATAAAAGTGATAACCTGGTCAACAACAGGAATTCATACATTCTTGTGAATGGAGAGTAAGTCATCCATCTTCAGTTTCTTCATTTATTTTTAGTGTTTATTTATTTTTTTTTCCAACCAAGTATGATAGTCATAATACAGGAGATAATGAAACAATACAATAACTATGTTTTGCAAAATAACGGTTATTTGCCTTTGAAAAATGCTGGTGCAAAAGCAATGCTAAGTTTTTTTAGCCTTTCTTTATACCGTTTCGGAATTATTCACGGTTTAATGTCAATTTCTGTTTTGACGGTTGTACATTTTCAAATAATTGATAGTTATATTTTATGTATTTTCATCATGTTTGAATACTTGAAACCACATAACCTCTAAATTGTAGTACCTAGTCATTCCTATCAAAGTTGCTAGGTAGCAATCATATTCTGAAGGTCACTTCTAACAATATATCCTCAAAGTGTAGATATGACACAATTAATATAAAAAGTGGCATATTACATCTTACAACTGGTGTTAATTCAATGGGTTTAGATGAGTCCGCATTTCTTTTGTTATAATCTGTTGATCACAATCTTCCCTCCCATTGCTGCATTGTATAGCCTGGCGTGAAGAATAAAGAGTTTATATGCAAAGACAGATAATTTTGTAAATTTTAAAAACCAGGTACCATCATATAACACAAAATAATAACTTTTATTGAAATTATACCTTACTCATTGCATAAAGTTATAATTTTGAAGATATGATTAAGTGTAGATATGAAAAAAATAAAAGTATCGCACATTTTATTTCACTTATTGTTTTTCAGCAGGTCTATAATTGTCTCTAATTGATAACAATTTTTAAATCCCTTTTTTTTGGGTCTCATTTAAATTCTTCTCTTCCAAATGTCCTTTTTATTTTAGTATACGACTCTCATTTTACCACATTGGCGATTTTTTAGTAGACAAGCAGTTTTCAGCAGTATTTTCCATATTCTTTTTATTTTAGGTTAACAACCACAAAATGGCAGCACGTGCAGGTGGGAGACATCATCCGCATGAAGAACAATGACTTCATCGCTGCAGACATCTTGCTCCTATCCTCCAGCGAGCCTCACAGCCTGGTGTACGTAGAGACGGCAGAGTTAGATGGGTAAGAGTTTGCACCCGTCGCACCCCCTGTGTTTCCATCCTCCCTCACCCTTTCCCCCTCCCTCTCCTCGCATTAATATTCTGTCTCCTCTACCCTCTATATAGGGAGAAGGTGGCTGGGGGGGGGGGGGGTACCAGGTAGAAGGAAAAGAGGACAACCAAAGCAAAGGTTTAGGGACAAGATGGGGGGGGGGGAGCCAAGATATATAGGGAGAAGGATGCATGGGGTGGAGTTATCACATAGAAGGAAGAGCGGAAGTTTATGGATGTGGTAAGGGAGGACATTGGAGTGGTTAGTGGATGGATACAGGGACTATAGGGAGCAGGATGCTTGGGTGGAGTCAATGGATAGGATAGAGGAGAGAGATATGTAGGTTTGATCCATGGTGGTGGCCACTAATTTGGAATAGCCGAAAGAAAAAAAAGTGTTTATTGATGGGAATGACTTTCCTCGCTCTTGTCCAGTAAGCTACCCTTTTAGACCTTATCAACTGCAGTGATTTATCAGCGTGACACACGGGTAACGGATATATCCATTACCAAACAAGAGGCTTGAATGTGCGGAATGCAAATGATTTATTAGATTGATAGCAGAGTATCATTAAGTTCTTTATTACCAAGGGCATATTAATGGTTAAGAGAAGGGTGCTAAGTCACTTTTTGTACTCCAGAGACAATCATGTTTAAGGTTTTGGAGCCTTGTAGAAACCCAATTTAGCTTATTTTGTTTTTTATTCAACTGCAATTAAACTAATACGCGTGGTTTGCGGTTGCACCATGTGAGAGGGAAGGATTGGCGAGTCCTGAAAAGGACTGATTGTATACTTTCTAGGATAGTCCTAAAAAGGACTGTGGTAGTCCTAGAAAGGACTGTTGGTAGTCCTAGAAAGGACTGTTGGTGTAGTCCTGAAAAGGACTGTTGGTGTAGTCCTGAAAAGGACTGTTGGTATTCTTTCTAGGAGAGTCCTAAAAAGGACTGTTGGTATTCCTTTTTAGGACTATCCTTGAAAGAATACAATCAGTCCTTTTCAGGACTCACCAATCCTTCCCTCTCACATGGTGCAACTGCAAACCACGCATATTATATACTCCACCATGGAAACCGATACTTACAAGCAACATGCAATTAAACTGATGTATAAAATCTCATCCTACTTAAAGGGGACCACCACTCGAAAATTATATTCTTATATATGAAAGGTAACATTTTTAGTATTTCATTCCACCAACAAGTTAAAATAAATAGGTTACCAGACAAATTATATAATACAAAATAATATATTTATAATATAAATAACGCATCACCATACTGAAGCATGTGTTTATCGGTCTGCTGACGAAGACTACATTTTTTCTAACGACCGTGATTCTATTGTCTCCAAATGTACGCGTGAATAGAATTGGCGCACTTACAGGCGTTTGGCACATATGGAACCATCGTCCCTATTGGTTCTGTAAGTGGTGGTAATTAATTGTATGGTTCATGAACCCTTTGCAAAATGTTGGCCATCTATTTGATATCACACAACGGTACCAAAACATATAATTATGTGTTGTTCCTTGCCTGGTGGTCCCCTTTAATGTGTTTGCAAGTTATTATGATTTTTTTTAATTTGAAGATTATTAACAAATTTAAAGTGAAACCAGTAAAGTGTCTAACTCCACAAAAATGTCTAACTCCACAAAAATTACTTGGAGCTTCCACATTTCTCTTCTACCGTGTTGATTGGCTTATGGTAAGAGAAGAATAAAATAGGGTTAGATTTTTTTAAATGCCCCTTTAGTATGACGATATCTATCATTGATAATCATTCAGCTCAAGAGCGTTAATGAACGGTCATAAACCTCATACACGTTATACAGTAATTCGTTGTAAAAGCTGACGCAAATTTTCTCTTTTCTAACCAGGAAAGCAGTGTTCTTTTTCAATGAAACTTTCACACATCATTCGGACATATCTTACAATGATTTTGGTATAGGATTGAAGTCTCAAATGTAATTTTGGGCAATATCTGACACTTTACAGGTGCACCTTTAACCTATTAGTTTTATTTTTCTCTTCACTTTTCTTCTGAACAGAGAGACAAATTTTAAAGTAAGACAAGCCCCTTTTTTCATGTAATAATGAAATTACCATGTACTTTTAAGTTGAGGATTATTCAAAATGAAACCTATTTTCCATGTTTCTCTTCACCTTTTTTTCTGTACAGGGAGACGAATTTGAAAGTCAGACAAGCGCTTCCAGAAACAGCCCTACTAGGCGAGGATCTTGAGCGGCTCAGCAACTTCAGCGGTAAGTCAAGCTTTAGAACCTCGGTCCTTTATCGAGGCAAAATTAAAGGGGTACCAAACAGTGGCATTTTTGCATAATGTTACTGTTAAGTGCATAATTCCTGTTACTTCTAGCATATATTTCCTCTTCGGTATCACTACTAGTGGAAATAATCAATTTTTGTTGAGACCACTAACATCTGTTTTGCCTGACCACTGGAGGCTGCCATGTTTTCCAATGGCATGGCATTAAATGTCATCTAAGCATGCACTAACAAAAGCGAGTTACGTAACCACCGACATAGCAGCAGACTCAACAACAGTGGTTACTTAGCCCGCTCGCGTAAGTGCATGCTCCGACAGTCTAGGCACTTTGTATGAAACTGGCTTTAGTTTGTAAAAATTGTCTCTTTGTTATCGAGATGTTTATGATTTAATTCTTTAAAACAACAGGGATCACTTTGCATTTCCACTAATTTCTCAGCCATCTGACCTTCATTTAACATGGTTATTTTCACACATCACTCAGTGGACATATTAGATCACCTGAAATAAGCATTTTATCAACCCCTTGTACGTTTTTGTCTTAGTTACTAGATCCTTTTTAAGTTCTTTTAAGTGTTATTATTATTACTTAAATGACAAAGAGCAGAGAAAATAGTGCTTTCAGTTTCAGGGTTACAGGGACGAACCGACCGTCAAAGGAGCTTTCCAGCTCAGTCGGTAAGCGCAACGGTCTAGCAATCCGGAGGTCTAGGTTTCGGATCCCAGGAAAGCCCTATTTTCTTTGCTCATTTTTATTTATATCATATGCTTCGGGTCAGTTTCCTTGTGTTTGAAATAATTATTATTACTTGAATTAATTTGTGTAATTGTGAGCTAGATTGGATGAGATTCATGTCCAGGACAAGTTTGATAGGACTTAGTGCTGGGCCAAAAACAATCTTTCTCTAAACAATGATGAGATTAATAGCCCTTTAAAATATTTAGTTATATCCTTTTATACAATTTTAACAACCTCTGGAATGTAAGTCAATGTAGCCGCGAGCTTTCGAATCTGGAAGATCCTTCGTCTATAGGCAGAGATAAATGACCTCTGGAATGGTTTTTATTGTTAATTTGTAGGTGAGATTCGGTGTGAAGGTTTGAGGGGACCATGTCGTGGGCGGGAGACAAGTTTTCTCTCAATAATGATCAATCACACTAATGTGACTTTTTATAGTTTTAATAATAACCTTTCTCCTTTTGCATTATTAGCAATCTCTAAAAAAATGTTATTATTTTGTTTATATCAATTTGTAGGTGAGATTCTGTGTGAAGCTCCCAACAATGTGTTGGACAGGTTTGAGGGGACCATGTCGTGGGCGGGAGACAAGTTTTCTCTCAACAATGATCAGATAATGCTGCGAGGCTGCAGGTAAGCTAAAAATACTTCTGCTAGGTTCTATGGAGAATATATTTTATAGCAAAATCAATCAGTCCTGAACGAGTTAAAGGGTACCACCACCCAAATATGATATTCTTATAAATGAAAGGTAACATCTTTAGTAGTCCATTCCACCAACAAGTTCAGACAAATATGTTTCCATTATTATTACTATCTGATCAACTAATCCTTTTTAGTTTTTTAGTTTTTTTTTGTTACCATGTAACGTAACACCCAGTGGTCTTATGGCATTGTGATTTTTGTTTGGAAGGACTCCAAACTAATGTTAAAGACAGGTTTTCAGGCAAATACTAGTAGCTTTGTCTTAAAGGGTACCACCACCAAAAATAATATTCTTATAAATGAAAGGTAGCATCTTTAGTAGTCCATTCGACCAACAAGTTCAGAAAAATATGTTTCCAGAAAAAATGTATATAATTGGAAAACGCATCTCCATTCAAAGGCATGCTTTCATGGGTCTGCATACGAAGACTACCTTTGTCCAGGGCAAACAAATCGTCCAGGATTCTATTGTCTACAAACGTACGCGTGAATAGAATTGGCGCACTCTCGGACGTTTGGCGCATACGGAACCATCAGATAATGATGGTTCCGTAAGTGAGGGTAATTAATTGTATTGTTTATGAATTACACAACCCTTTGCAAAGTGTTGAGCATATATTTGATATCACACAACGGTGCTAAAACATATATAGTTACTTGTTGTACTTTGCCTGGTGGTCCTCGTTAAGCTGTGATGCAATAAAATTGTGATCAAATGTTCTATGTTCCATTACCAGCCTTTCTCAAGCCATTGGCTTTATTCGTCATTTCTTTGCCACTTATTATGCTTGCAAAATGTAAAAGTCCTAGTCATCTTCAGGAAACAAAGAAATACATTTGTTTAGGAAATCTGGAATTGAAATTGAAATGTATGTTTGTGTGTACGAGTTCCATGCTTCTTTACGTTTGTAGGAACAATTTTGTATATATAATTATATTCTGTATTGAAGAAAGAAAGAATTTGTTGACAATTTGAAATTGCATTTCTCTTTGTTGCCAGGTTACGAAACACCCAGTGGTGTTATGGCATTGTGATCTTTGCTGGGAAGGACTCCAAGCTGATGCAGAACAGCGGCAAGACCAAGTTCAAGAGGACTAGTCTAGATAAACTGCTCAACAAGATGGTGATATTTGTGAGTCTGAGATTCTTTCTGGCTTAACTTCCTGAGTGCCATTGTCAACTCTAGTCACATACAAATTGATTTCAATTCAAATCATAATCATTTTATTCATTTACATTTTCAAAAAAAAAAAAAACAGTACAAAAATATATACAATAATAAGCGTAAGTTGCAATATACACGAAATTGAAAATAGGGAACCAGAAAAAAAAGAAAAATGATTTTGTTTCCCAAAACACACAATAGATTAAATAAGTTAATTATATACTTACTTGACTTTTCATCCTGCTTGTTTTCATTGGTGGAAAGTCGAGTGCGCTATTCATGTAAACTTCTCTAAAGTCCTTGGTTGAGTTGATTCTTGGCACTCTATGTTCGTGAAAAAGAGACTGATAAGTGACACAGTCACATATTGACATTGATTGCAAGTAGTTTTAGTAATGCACACAAACACAACATGAATAATGAACAAAAACTGATCCAGTTAAAAATCTCATATTGACATTTATTCAGCAAGTATACACAAAACCACATAAAAGGACATGACACATAAATGATGGAAGCTTAATGATTTATCGAATGAATAAGGATGGTGAGACTCGATCCACAGAAGTGTGTCAAGAAAGTTTTCAGGAACAAAAACATCAGTTAACTTGTTTTGTGAAACATCACCATAAGGCTGTTGACGAGTCCCGGGTACCCGGGTCCCGCCGAAAAATGTCGAGTCCCGGGCGCAAAAATCGATAATCGATATCCCGAAAAAAAAGCAAAAAGTCCCCTTTTTGAACGCCCGAGTTATCTGCCCACTCTCATTTTCTTTTCATTCCTTTTTCCCTCTTTGCTGTATTTTAGAAGATGATTTATTGTCATAAATGCGCTGCATTTTTGTCACTTGAATGAACATGTTTTCCCAGCGGCGTGACATGCCTATAGCGAAATCAACAAATGGATAAATTTCGGGTACCCGGGACTCGCCCGAAAAATTATCGCGAGTCCCGGGTAGTAAATATACCCGAAATCGACAGCCTTACATCACCATCAACTTTGAGAAACAAATAATATTTCTGTGGTTCATTTTTATTTACTAGTTAATTTCTACATTTCAATGAGCTTACAGAGTAAAACGTATATATTACATAAAAGAACGGAACAAATATTGTTACCCAAACAGTAGAAATGTTCTTTGTTCACTTTCTTATTACTAGCACTTATTTACTTGTCAATTTTTACAATTTTTTTTCTGAAACAGATTTTTGGCTTCCTCTTCATCATGTGTGTGGTGAGCGCCATCTTGTGTTCAATCTGGGAGATGCGGACGGGGCAGGAGTTCCAGGCCTACCTGCCATGGGACTACCAGAACGCAGCCATCATCTCCACCCTCATCTTCTTCTCATATGTCATTGTACTAAACACCGTCGTGCCCATTTCGCTCTATGTCACGTAAGTGCTGGGGGAGCCATCCTGAAACCAACTCCAGGGGACGTTGCATAAAGAGCAGCGATCAATCGCAATGTTGTGATTCAAATGCAAGTCGGAAAGTATGCACATTTGAGCCTATCAGATTTGCGCATTTAGGTACATTTCATGACTAGCGTTTAATCACAACTTTTCAGCTGATCGCATCTCTTGATGCAACACCCCTCAGTACTATCTGCTGTTGTACATGTAGTACCGTAATGCAGTCCTTATCTTTTCTCCTACGTCATTGTACTAAACACAACGTCGTGCCCATATCCATCTATGTCACGTAAGTGCAGAGGAAGCCATCTAGGGTGAAACCAATTCCAGTCCTATCTGTAGTTGGACTACCTGAAAGCAGTACTTAATACCGTCGTGCCAGTATCCATCCATGTAATGCATGTGGGAAACAACTAGCATATCTATTATTCACGCCTAAATTTTAATCCTTGTATTATTTTAAGGCATGTTAACATTGGACCACTAGAATACAAGTCAAGGCTCACAATAAACTTTCCTTCTATGTCATGTAAGTACATGGGAAATTACTAGCATTTCTATTTTCATGCCCAAATTGTAATCCCAGTATTAGCTCTAGGCATGTTACGTGTTGGACAACTAGAATACAAGTCGAGGCTCAAAATGAACTTTCCCCTTCCAGATATTGCATGGGCCACAAAAAAAGTACTAGAATACTCCAAGTCTGCGTTAGCAAAAAAAACATATCTGGGAGGTGATATATCCTAACTGTTGCACTTGTTTGTTGTTTGCAGAATTGATATTTCAATTCCATTAAATTTAATTTTTCAATTCTGGAAAAAAATTGTTTGGGTAGAACTCTGCAGAGTTAAAGTGTGTCTGGGAAATACTATCCTAACTGTTGCACTTGTTTTATGTTTGCAGAGTTGAGATGATTCGGCTGTTCCAGAGTATGCTGATCAACTGGGATCTCAAGATGTACTATGAGCCCGCGGAGACCGGGGCCTCGGCCAGGTCCACCACACTCAATGAGGAGCTGGGACAGATCCAGTATGTCTTCTCGGACAAGACCGGGACGCTCACTCAGGTCAGTATGATGTCTGGATTTTTATCATCAAACCGATCTTAGTGGTTACCTGTCCATAGCAGCCAACCTGTCTATAACAGCTAACCTGCATAAAGTGGCTATGAAAAAGGATCCCTGTAGAGAAAAACAATGTTATGGAACCTGTCTATTGATTTCATTCGTCTACAATGGCCACTTATTCCTAGGAGCAATTTCTTTGAGAAAATATTATTCACAAGAAAAACTGCCCTTACTGTGATAATGCATAATGTATCAACATTATTCATGACACTTTGTTTGTTTATATTATAAAGTGACATAAAAAAGAAATCCTTTTTTTAAATTAAAAAAGGCCAAAGTATTTTCATGAATAGTATAAAACAATTGTATGAAATAAGAAATTTGTATGCCTTTTTATATTTCCCTTACAAAAACAGAATGTGATGACCTTCAACAAAGCCTCTATCGGTGGGAGAAAGTTTGGCGAGATTAAGGATAAAAATGGAGACGTGATGGAAATAACAGAGGTGAGTTACGAAGTCTTCTGACATTTATATAGTTTTTTTTTTTTAAGGAAAATAATCTAGATTATTCAGAGAATTCAGTGAATGTGCTCTTTGCATAAATTGGATGTTATAACGAACGTTCTGTAAGCTTTAAATAAATTCAGTTAATAAGCTATGGGATCCATCTTGTTCTCTTTCAGACCATTTACAAATATTTAGTTTTTATCATTTCTAAATTTCCTTTTTCATTTCAGGATACACCCCTTGTAGACTTCTCAGCCAACAAGCTACGCGATCCGTCGTTCAGATTTCACGACTCCAACCTACTGGATGCTGTTCTTAATATTAGTGACAAGCACTGCTGGCTCTTCCTTCGCTGTCTTGTTCTCTTTCAGAACATTTACAAATATTTAGTTAATTCTTCATTGTTTCTACATTTTGTATTCTTCATTTCAGGATACTCCCCTCGTAGACTTCTCAGCCAACAAGCTACGCGATCCGGCGTTCAGATTTCACGACTCCAGCTTGTTGGATTCAGTTCAGCGTGGCGACAAGCATTGCTGGCTCTTCTTCCGTTGTCTCTCTCTGTGTCACACGGTGATGCCTGAGACGGATGAGGATGGAAACCTTGTGTATCAGGCGCAGTCTCCAGATGAGGCTGCTTTGGTCGGAGCGGCAAGGAACTTTGGTTTCGTCTTCAAGGTGAGAATGATTTATTTGAATTGGTGGATTGATTCTGGTATTTGGGGGGTTGAAATGTGACTGGATTTAGCAAAACCCTGCACTTGATGGCTTATTCTAAAATATTGGACAATATTTGGCAAAGATATGATGGTTTTAATTTAAATAATATAAGTTTTTACATACAGGCCCGTAGCCAGGGGGCTGCGTACGCACCCCCCCCCCCCCCCCCCCAAATTCAGAAAGGTCCACTTTTTGCCGTCTCGGTCCACTGTTTACCGGTCTCGTGTCTACTTTTTACCAGTCTTGGGTCTCGCAATTTTTTTTGGCAATTTTGACTATTACGCTTTTCCATTTATTTTTCCAGTCTCGCACTCCAACCACCATCACCCTGAACGTGCAGGGGAATGAAGACGTGTACGAACTCCTGCACATTCTCGACTTCAACAACGTGAGGAAGCGCATGTCCGTCATCGTGAAGCAGGGGTCGAAGATCAGGCTCTTCTGCAAGGGGGCCGACACCGTCATCTATGAGAGGCTCGGAGAATCCAGTGATCAGCTCAAGAAGGTCACCACAGAGCACTTGAATGTAAGTATGGTGTTTTCAAGGCAAAACAAAAACCGTAAACAAAACAAAAACAAGGGTCACAAAAATAATGACTGGAATTGCTGAAACATAACTATGAATCTCCTGAAGGCTTACAACAAATATATGGGAGTAGTAAAAGTACTAAAAGATTGGAACAGATACCCAATGCCTCTAGTAATCAGGCTGTTGTGTTGGCTTGAGAATGGGCTGGGGATGTCTGTTCTAATTGTTTCTTTACAGGCACTCATACAATGTATGTGCACTGAGCATTTAGAGTTTTAAGCTACATCTCTAAAGGGAAACTATGACTCTTGATTCTATTAAAATTTCTGTTCTAATAAACATTCAGTGTTTAAACCTTATATATATCGGTGAAGGTGAATGAAAAGAAAGCAAGATGAACAATTTGATTGTAGTAAAATTAAAAGTGTACACATGACATTTTATTTTGCAATGCAGGACTTTGCCAGTGATGGGCTGCGCACCCTGGTCCTGGCCATGAAAGAGTTGGATGAACATACCTACTATGAATGGCGCAAGAAGTACCATGCCGCTGCGTAAGTATGACTAACTAAGAGTAGCACATGTCTAATTCTAATTTGTAATTATCTGTGTTATTTTTTTAGTAACGATGTTTGGTAAATGAATTTCATTTCATTTAATTTCAAATGAAAACATCATTGATTTGTTGTCTCTTTCCTTCTGTTTTAGCACTTCCCTGGATGATCGTGAGGGCAAGTTGGACGAGTGTTACGAGGAGATTGAACAGTACCTGACTCTGATCGGAGCTTCAGCCATAGAGGACAAGCTCCAGGACGGAGTCCCACAAGCCATTGAGAACCTGCACAAGGTGTGTAGATCATTCTCAGACTTATCAATCCTTCTCTATTGGTTAGATGACATTTGCTCCGGCAATGATTGCTTGCTATTAATTTTGTTTATAGACCAACGAGGATCTCTTAACTCAATCCAGAACCTTAACATTATTCCTTAGCCCTAACCTAAACATAATCCTAATCATAAACCTTAAGCTAGACAACTAACCCCAAATCTCTCTTTCACTATAAAACAAAAGGATAACATGACGATGATGATGATGATCCACAGCACTTTGTGGCGCCATTTATCTGTTTCAAACATTCAAAGGCACTCGCTCCTCCAATAGGTAACCCATGGACTGCAAATGGGCCTGCTTTAAAACCTTCAAGTTTGTCGGTGTTACAAAGAACAGAAGGGAGGGAGTTCCAGAGGCGTGGAACATAGTGATAAACCCTTGGAGCAATTGTCACTGGAGAAATATCATGTTGCCACTTCACTATGTAGGAGATTTTTATCTCCAGAAATGGACAGTTTTCAATTTGTATGCCTCCGCCAACGAAGTGGCCGGAGGCATTATGTTTTTTGGGTTGTCCGTCCGTCCGTCCGTCCGTCCGTCCGTCCGTCCGTCCGTCCGTCCGTCCGTCCGTCCGTCCGTCCGTCCGTTTTCGTTCTCGCGATATCTCAAGACCCGGTTGACGGATCAATTTCAAACTTGGTATGAGTGTACATATTGGGGTGACAATGATCTGATTAGATTTTGGGGGTTCATGAGGTCAAAGGTCAAGGTCACATGACTCAATATATGTTTTAAAATGCCTCGTTCTCGCGATATCTCCAGAACCAGTTGACAGATCAAATTCAAACTTGGTATGAGTGTACATATTGGGGTGACAATGATCTGATTAGATTTTGGGGTTCATGAGGTGAAAGGTCAAGGGCGCAGGACTCAATATATGTGCAAAAAAGCATCCTTCTCACGATATCTCAAGAACCGTTTGACGGATCAATTTCAAACTTGGAATGAGTTACATACACATCGGGTGGCAATGATTGGATTAGGTTTGGGGGGCCATGAGGTCAAAGGTCAAGGTCACATGACTCAATATATGCAAAAATGGCTTGTAATGACAAAATCTCAAGACCTGAATGTCAGATTTCAATCTAACTTGGTACCTGAATATTCTTGGGAGCCAATGTAGCCATCAAAGTTTGGGGTCTACATAGGTCAAGGTCACAGAACTCAAAATATATATATGAAAAAAAAAAAATTTCAGTGCACGTTATTTTGGGCTTGATATTGAAAATTGCGTCATAGCGGAGGCATAATTTTCGACTGCGCGCAGTCGAAGATCCATCTAGTTCCATATAGAGCTTCTTTTCAATAGAAAATGTTCTTTGGTGGGGTTCTTCTAGCCTTTTGTTTTAATTACAATTTCTAATGGGGAAAGGAAAAAGTAGCACGATGAAGCAAACTTGGAACAATGTCACGTTAAAATAAATTTAGAAATGATAATTCTACAGTGCCATACACACCCCGTAATATGCAGGCATTGTAAAGCCATTGAATAGCCATGTCAGACACTTATTCCTTATTAATCATTCGTTTCTCCAGGCTAACATCAAAATGTGGGTCCTGACGGGTGACAAGCAAGAGACCGCTATCAACATTGGCTACTCCTGCCGCCTCCTGACGGACGACCTCAACGAAATCTTCATCATCTCGTCCAAAGACAAGGCCCAGGCGCGAGAGGAGATGGAGGGGGCGCTTGTGAAGATCAAGGACGTGATGGGTATCAAAGACAAAGCGGATCTGGACGACGATGACGTCTCCTACCAGGAGAAGGACATCGACGAGCTGGGTGACATCTACAGCTTTGCCATCGTTGTCACTGGAGCTGCCTTGGTAAGTCATTCAGATTTTGGACCAGATTATTAACTTTGGGTTTGAATCATGTACCAGAGCTGCCAACCATTCCCTCTTTGCCAGAATTACTCCCTTTTTAAATATAATTACTCATCCCATGTAAAATCTTTTTGTCTCAAATTTGCAATCATATTGTGTTCACCATGTATAGCGACTGTAATGTACAATGTATACCATGATCTTCCAATTTCATGATAAATGTATATGCACAGGATGCAATTAAAAATTGTTTTATTTAAGCAGCAAAACTCATGATGAACAGCACTTTATTAGGAAATTCATATTGTTCTTATTCTTGCAAGAGAGAATAAAATGAGTTATTTTGACATTGACCTTTGACCCCAAGGCTTATCTCCTTGACCCTAAGGTCGAGCTAGACTTCCTAGAGACTGTGTACTACTGCAAGGGGGGGTGGTTTTGTTGCAGGGTGATCATCTTACATAATTATATGATACAATATTCTTTTTTTATTTTTCAAAGAATTTGATATTCATAGTGCTAATTTTGAATGTGACCTTTGACCCTAGGCTCATCTCCTTGACCCTGAGGTCGAGCTGGACTTCCTGGAGGCAGCCTGCTACTGCAAGACGGTGATCTGTTGCCGTGTGACCCCGCTGCAGAAGGCTCAGGTTGTTGACCTGGTCAAGGCTAACAGACAGGCCATCACTCTGGCCATTGGAGATGGGGCCAATGACGTCAGCATGATCAAGAGTTAGTAAAAAATTTTAAAATGTATTCAACGTAGTTTGTATATTTATAAATCTGCCATCTTGCGAATGCCTTGCACACGGTGCTTACCGTATTTGTCGGTGTATTAACCGCACCCCTAAAAAAAAAATTTTTTTTAAAAGTGCGGTTAATACGGTCGTGTATTAACCGCACCCCCTTTTTTTTCTTAAAAAAAAGAAAAAAAGGTGCGGTTAATACACCAGCAAATACGGTAATACACACTGGCTCAGTGTTATGCAGTGCACACAAACCAGCCTAATTCAAAAATAGTGAACGGCTGTGTAGCATCATTACGCTTGATGATCTTTAAAACAAACTTGGCAAAAAAACAGCCTGTAAATATAAAAATGTGTTCTCTTATCATATAACATTACTTTTGGCAATCAAATGCAAAATCGATTCAATTGACAGTACAGAATTAGAGGTGCATCATGCTATGTTTTTTCAAAGAAGTACATCCAGTTGCAAATATGGGATGTATCATGGAGGTGACAAAGAGTGTTTATAGTTAACTCAATGGAGCAGTGACTTGACTTTGTTCTGATAAAACATAGTCATAAAAATGAAAAATTAATGTCATATCAGGGTCTATAAGGAAAGAAGAAAAATAAAATCAATATTTGGGACCATATAAATTACTTTGTTTCTAGTCAACTTTGTCATGTCAAATTTCTATACAATCATGTAAAGTATATTGAGAATAAATTGCGTGAATTTGGTTTCTTCCGATACCCAGCTGCTCACATCGGTGTAGGCATCAGCGGCCAAGAGGGAATGCAGGCCGTTCTGTCCAGTGATTTCTCCTTTGCCCAGTTCCGCTACATCGAGCGCCTTCTTCTGGTCCACGGCCGGTGGTCCTACTACCGCATGTGCAAGTTCCTGTCCTACTTCTTCTACAAGAACTTTGCCTTCACCGTCTGCCACTTCTGGTTCGCCTTCTTCTGCGGTTACTCTGCCATGGTGAGTCACGGGAGATGGTAGTGGTGGCAGCGGGCGACGACGATGATCATGATCATGATGTTGTTGATAATGACAGTGGTGATGGTGATGATGATGATGTTGGTGATAATGACAGAGGTGATTATGATGGTGATGATGATGATGATGATGATGATGATGATGATGATGATGATGATGATGATGATGATGATGATGATGATGATGATGATGAGGATGATGATGAGGATGTTGTTGATAATGATAGTAGTGAGGATAATGATGATAATGATCTTGTTGGTGGTAATGGTGATGATGATGATTATGATGATGATGATGACGACGACGACAATTAAGACGATGATGATGGTGGTGGTGATGGTGCTGCTGACAAAGATGTCAATGATTTCACTTGAAGGTGTATTCAATTAATGAAAACAATGTTTGTGCTTTTGTGTTTTTCAGACTGTGTATGACCAGTGGTTCATCACTGCCTACAACACGATCCTCACCTCACTGCCTGTCCTCTCTCTGGGAATGTTTGATCAGGTGAGTTGCACACATCTTTCCTATTATTTGAATGATTGTTTATCATGGCTGTGTTGTCTACTTTGTTCTGCCCAGGATGTGAATGAGGACATGAGTCTTCGGTTCCCAGCCCTCTCCAAGCCCTGCCAGACGAACCGGTTTATAGATGTTTTATAGATGTGTTACAGACATTAATTGGATGCTTGTACATGTACATATTTTGTATATCACGATCTGCTTTGTTCTGCACGGAATGTGAATGAGGACATGAGTCTTCGGTTCCCGGCCATCTACAAGCCCGGCCAGCTGAACCGGTTTATAGTTGCTTTATAGATGCATTACTGTTATTATTTGAATGATTGCTTTGTTCTAGGATGTGAATGAGGACATGAGTATGCGGTTCCCGGCCCTCTACAAGCCCGGCCAGAAGAACCGGTTCTTCAACTGGACCGTGTTCTTCAAGAGTCTGGTGGAAGGAGTGCTCACCTCCCTCGTCCTCTTCTTCATACCGTACGGTGAGTAAGAATCAAATTAACAATTATGATAATAATAATAATAATAATAATAATAATAATAATATTAATAGTAATTCCATTATTTCTCTTCCAACATATCTTTATGTTGTCGGGTGAGAGGGATAAGGACGTTAAAGGGACAGACCCTCTTTTGCAAGCCAAATTTCAAAAGTTGCGAGGTTATTGTCTTATATGAACGAAAATGTCTTTTAATAGCATGCCTGAAAAAATTAGGGCTTGAAATCTCTTTTTCGTGGAGTTATAGACCTAAAACTAATAAACCGTCATCCAACGTTTAATTGTGCATTATACGTGTATTCACCCGGTGAGAAAGTTCGCACACGGATTACACAGAGTACCACATTGATATGCGTGACCCCTACGTGACCCGCGCACAAATAACAACGGCATAAGCGAATACTAAACAAAATAACCAAACCGCGTTTAAACTGACTACATGTAATTATATATTCTTCATTTTTATGCCTCCGCAACGAAGTAGCCGGAGGCATTATGTTTTCGGGTTGTCCGTCCGTCCGTCCGTCCGTCCGTACGTCCCGTTCTCGTGATCGCGTTATCTCAAGAAGGGATTGACAGATTCTGACCAAACTTGGTACATGTATGTATCTTGGGGGGCCGATGATCTGATTAGATTTTGGGGTCATGAGGTCAAAGGTCAAAGGTCACAGAGCTCATTATATATGCAAAAATAGCTCGTGATCGCGTTATCTCAAGAAGGGATTGACAGATTCTGACCAAACTTGGTACATGTATGTATCTTGGGGTGCCAATGATCTGATTAGATTTTGGGGTCATGAGGTCAAAGGTCACAGAGCTCATTATATATGCAAAAATAGCTTGTGATCGCGTTATCTCAAGAAGGGATTGACAGATTCTGACCAAACTTGGTACATGTATGTTCCTAGGAGAGCCAATGAACTGATTAGATTTTGGGGGTCATGAGGTCAAAGGTCACAGGGCTCATTATATGTAATAGTAGCTTGAGATTGGAAATCTCAAGAACTGAATATCCAACTTGATACCTGAATGTATCTGAGGGAACAATTGTAGTCATTAGATTTTGGGGTCATGAGGGCAAAGGTCAAGGTCACTTATAGCTCATAATTGTGATACGTCAAAATCTAAAAGACAGAGTACCATCAAAATTTAGTTGACAGAATTAATTCTGTGTACATGTTAATTTGGGCTTGATATGAATAAATTGCGTAATGGCGGCGGAGGCATCATTTTCGACTGCGCGCATTCGAAGATCCATCTAGTTGAGATCTTTTTCCGTGACATACCTTTACAAATGTCGGCTTCACAATACCTTTACAAGAATAAGTACAATTGTTGTAATATTATGCTAAATCAGTTAAACTCCTTTATTGACCGATATATAGTTTGATGGAGGGACGCATTCGTTTTTCATTCGTAGAATCCAAATTACACGGTTGTTCGATCTGATTTTTTTTTGTGTGTGTTACATTCATCCCCATCCGTCAACTGGAAACTGTTCAGACGTTTTGTAAAAGAGGGCCTGTCCCTTTAATAATCACTTCTAATTTTTGTAAATATCTATTTAAAAAAATCAAAAAGTGCTACATTTTGTTTCTACAGGGCTCCCAACCTTTCAACATGATTATCTCTGTGAAGTACAAAAAGTGACTGGGCACTTATTAATAGAAAAGCAATTGGCAACAATAGTCAGATTTGACTGATTGCCACCAAACTAAACAACAACAACAACAACAACATTCTCTTTCTCAACTGACAATGTGTCGTTCCTTTTCTCTGCTTCTTGCAGGTGCCTTGTCAGAGAACCTCGCCCCAGACGGCCAGCCTATCCACACTCAGTTCATGTTTGGTTCCACCATATCTACCCTTCTCGTTCACATTGTCACCTTTAAGGTAAGAATCCATCACTCTGTTTATGTACAGTCAAACCTGTGTGTGTATATATATACTGACCACCCAAGGGAAACAAGAAAAGAGGTCACTTTAGACAGGTTCCATAACATTGTTTTTGTTTGTTGTGGAGGGTGGCCACTATAGGCAGGATGGCTGTTATAGACAGGTGGCCATTTAAGACAGGCTTGACTGCATTTGTATATTTGAGTGTGAATCTAGCTCCTGATGGTCCCCTTTTCCACTTTAAGCCTCCTTGTTCTAAAGAAGAGACTTTGGCTACCTCTAAAGTTTTTTTCATAATGAGATGTCCTATATTGGTCCGGGCCTTCATCTTTCAAGGCAAAGGTTGTGGACTGGATGCCCAGTTGTGGCATGTGTGTCCTTCAGCAAGATATTTCATCCAGATTTGCTGCTCTCAACCCAGGTTAAGTAAATGGGTACTTATGGAATAACGGTATGAGCGCCTGAAAACTTCTGTGATAATGCCCTTTATAAAATTGCACTTTTTTTCTCATTATTAGTAGGAATTTATACCTGAAATGCTTTAGCGCTTCATCAAGGCTGCTCGGCCAAAGCCAAGGTAATAATGCCCGAAGCCTGTCAAGACTTAATTGTAATACAGTATTATAAAGAAAATGGACAATTTGTATTATTATTATTTACTGTTACCCTTCTAGCTTTATATCCTAGATGTGCACGCATTTATGATTAATAGAATAAACATTATTGCTAATTAAAGTATTCATGTTATTATTGTGACACATCCTCCAGATTGCCATGGATACGTCCTACTGGACAATCTTCAGCCACCTGGTGATCTGGGGCAGCCTTGCTCTCTACTGGCTCTATGCCCTGGTGGTGTACGCTGAACCACTCTATGCCTTCCTCCGTGCCACCTTCACCTATGTGGGCGTGTCCTACTTCATGAGTCGCCAGCCCACGGTGTGGTTCTGCATCGTCCTCGTCGTCATCATCCTCCTCTTCCCTGTGCTGGGGAAACGCTCGCTGTCGATGGACATCGCCCCGACCTTAACGGATCGGGTGCGGCTGCTCCAGAAGAAGGAAGCCAAGATAATGAAGAAGAAGGGCGAGGATAAGGGAGGGGTGGAGCTCATCGGGATGCGTGCGAGAAGCGGAGTGTCTACTACTCGGGCGAGATCGGCGCGGCCTGGATCGTCTCGTCCCGGTAGCTCACGGTCCCGCCCGGGATCCGTGCGCTCTGGGTACGCCTTTGCCCACCAGGAGGGCTTCGGGGAGATGATCACGTCCGGGCGCAGCATGCGTCAGAAAGATGTGGCCGTGAAGAACGGACAGAACGGAAAGACGGACGGGGTGAAGAAGTCCAAGAGTAAGGAAAAGATTGTCAAAGACCAGGAGAGGAACGGGGTCGATGAGATTCTAGAGAATACAGCAGACATGGACGTGTAAACATGTGACACGTAAATAAGGGACATGTGATCATGTGACATGCAAATAAGGGACATGTGATCATGTGACACGTAAATAAGGGACATGTGATCATGTGACACGTAAATAAGGGACATGTGATCATGTGAGTATGTTGTGTGTCATGATCATTTGATTTGATAATTTGATTTGTAACTTTGTGTCCTTTGATGAGTGTCATTTCATCATGAATCATGTGTCAGAGATCATTTATGATAAGATCATGTGTCATGTGATTATGTGACATAGATCATGTGATCTTATGTCGTATGATCATGTCAAAAGATCATGTGACATAAGAAACATGGACCATTTAATCATGTATTATGTGATCATGTGACATATTTAATCATGTGATCATTGCCTTATTATGTACATGTTCTTTGTAAAAGAAATAACAAATTTCAGGCATTCAAAGTACATGTATGCCAACATCAAATATGCTATGTAGCATAAACATTACTAAGTTCTAGCATTTGCATTCCTATTGCAAAATACATATTGCACTGCTGTATAAATGGACCAAAATTATGCCTTTCAATTTCATCAGCGTGAATAATAGCTTTTGTCTTTTTTCTCCTTTCTTAGTTCCTCTTTGCCAGTATGAAGTAGACTCCCAATAGCTTATTTCAAAAGTCTGTTGAAATGGCAAGAGAGATGTAGAAACCAGAAACATTTGGATACCGTATTTGCCGGTGTATAAACCGCACCTGTGTATTAACCGCACCCCCCTTTTTGCAAACTTTTTTTTGTTGAAAAAAGTGTGGTTAATACGCTATAAACCGCACCCGTGTATTAACCGCACCCCCATTTTTGCAACAAAAAATTTGAAAAAAGGTGCGGTTAATACACCAGCAAATACAGTAGGTGAAGAAAAGTCCTGTGTGTCTTTGTTTCAATAGATATGTTGTACATAAAACATATTTTTAAGAAGCAGCCAAACTTTGTTGTAGTAGGTTGAAAAAATAGTAGGCTGACAGTTGATGTTCATATCAGTTTTGTAAATGGTTATGGTATATGTTTTTAGAAATTAAGAGGAAAAACAGCTATAAACTGCTTATCCATTAAAACAATATGAGCAGATTCATAC
Source organism: Echinarachnius parma (assembly GCA_037951105.1). Taxonomy (NCBI): domain Eukaryota; kingdom Metazoa; phylum Echinodermata; class Echinoidea; order Clypeasteroida; family Echinarachniidae; genus Echinarachnius; species Echinarachnius parma. The sequence continues at coordinate 69,543 of JBAMJV010001755.1, forward strand.
AAATGATCTTGGTGTTTCTGTGCCATGCACTGAAATGATAGAATTTGTATAGCAAAATGTTATCTCTAAAAGGCTGTGAAATTCCTGTCAGCGCTGGGGATTTCATCAAATTTTATTTATCAAATTGATTTGAGGCTGATTCATTAAATGTATTGGGACCAAAGGTTTGAATAAAATGTTTGTATTGTGCATTAGTTTGTTTTTTTCATCAACATCAATTTTCTACACTTTAGACATGGGTGAAAAAGTTGTTTCATATGTATGTGTGCTTTATTTGGCAATGTCATGAAGACAGTACAACTTGTCATACATGTGCAAACGTTTTTGCGATCAAACTAGTGACCTCAATTATGTTTCTGCTATGTTCAAATCGGAAGGTTTATATAGTTTATATTTGGTGTATGAATGTTTAACAGTGTTCTTAATGGTGTTTTTGGTAATAGGAATATCAAGCACACAATTATAGATATAGTTGACATTTCTAGAAATAATATGTTTATCTGTTGTGCAATTATGTTACTGGGTTGTTTTTTTTCTTTCTATCTTTTACATTGTGCTTGGAAAAAGAATGGATGATACAGCTGTTGATGCCTCATTGTGATTGTTTTGGGGTTCAGTTTGAAGTTTACGGTCAATAATGTATCATAATTTCATCGCCTTTGGTCATTTTAAAATCCCATTTAGTTATCTGCCTTATATGGTGTTGGATATTATGTTACAGTACTGTTTTGCTGATTTACGGTCTTACACACATACGCACAAACACAAACACATTTTGTTGAGATGTTTTTTTATGTAGTTCATTCAATATTTATCTATAAAGGACATTTTTGATTGCAAGAAATGTTACTTTATTCCAAATTGTGTGATATGTTCCCTAATGTTTCTATTGTTATTGTATCATGTGACCAAAGTACGTAGTAGATGACAGGAATTTATAGAATCATTCTGAAAAGTGACCAAAAATGTGGTGGAAGGGAGACTTATAAAATATCCTTTTGAAATGTCATCCCCCAAATGATTTAGCATGCAATCCTGAGATGAATTGCATTTCATAAAAAACAGTACTGTACTTTTTTGTGTCGGCCTACACATATTTTGCTGGGTAGATTATGGATACTTTAATGACTGGACACATGCCATGATTTGAGAATTATGGTTTTAGTCAGTGAGGTACATTGTCAATGAGAGGGTATATTTACACATCATTATTGATTCATTTCATTTAATCAAATAATTATACGGCTATCAGATCTTAAATAATTGTTGGGAGCGAAATTTGAAAATTTTTACGCCAACAAAAGAAAACTTTTGGTAACCTCGGGCAAACTAGTCCGTAGCTAATTTCATGCAGAATTACTTAATTTGAAATGTTTTCATATTGACATTTGAAATTATCCTTAGCATAAGATTGGTGTCACAATGGCTGAGGGATAGTTTTATATTTTTATACTTGTATAGTTCTGTATAAATTGTGGAATATGCTGGAAATCATCTTTTTATGTTTATTAGTTTCAATTAAGTCAAAGAAATGAGTACAAGAAGAAATATATGATTAAAAAAAGAAAAACATTATTTCAGAATTAAAAAATATAATGCAATACTGCATACCATGCTTTGTATTTTTTAATGGAAAATGTTGATACATGTTCTGTGCAAAAATAACCATGATGGATTTGCATTTTCAAATAACCACCTAGGGGATATATCACATTTTTAAGGGCATGTTTTTTGCATTTTTTTATTTTTGTAAAGATGATAAACTTACGAAAATTAATGATAAAATGTAAGTTAAGTGTTTTAAATATGGAAAATACTGCTGAAAACTGCTTGTCTACTAAAAAATCGCCAATGTGGTAAAATGAGAGTCGTATACAGCCTAGCTTTTAAGTGTTTTAAGGTAATTCTAGTACTTATCGGATTGTTACGTGTGAGTTAGACTTTTTTAATTTGACCAGTACTGTCGTTAACCGTTGTAAACTTTAATATATATTAATATATTTGGCTTCTATGCTTGCCATCTTAAGCACGAGAGGCTGTGTTACTTATCTGTCGTCCTCCCAAAATGATTTTTCAATTCGTTCATGTTTCCTAAAGTTCACTAAAACTCCTGATTCACTCCTGCCCGGTTTTGTTTTAATTATTCGCCGGGTAGAATGAAGATCAAACGATATTGTTTGTTTAAGTTGGCCGGAATTCACAAAGGTAGTTTAATAAAAACATGGTTTAATATGACATTATTTTAAAACTGTGACTTTAATAGACAACTGTCTAATATGGAAGACAAATGTGTAAACATTTCCATCTAGTGAGAATAACTGTTATTGAGTTAAAGAATTAATGAACAAAGATATTATAAATTAAAATTAATTACATTTTTAACGTTTACTAGAAAATATCCATTTTAAGCGTCTAAATTCTATTCCTTATTTTGGAAATGTGTAACGCTCCATAAAACAGTAGAAATTTTAAACCATATGACTTGAATTTAAACTACCTTTGTGAATTCCAGCCTCTGTGTCATATCACCCAAGGTTTCCTCTTTATTTTGTATGAAGTATGTTTAGTTAATTCTCTGTGCCTTTGGTACATACATGTGACAAAAAGAATCAAAGATTTCTTCAGAGGGGGTGTTTCACAAAGAATTTTAGTTAAGTTCAACTTAAGTTCTAAGTTGCGACTTGAAATTATGGAAAGCCAACCAAATATGGAATCAACCCACAAACTTGCATAATCATCAAGAACATGAAATATCATATACTGATTTTTAACATACGGTAACTTGATGCCATGTTAAAACCCCTTCAGGAATTTTCATAGAAACAAACTGCTTCCCATAATTTAATATCTAACTTAAATTTTAAGCTCAACTTTAAATCTTTGTGAAAACCCCCCCAGATGTGTCCACCTTGCGCAATATAACCATCAAAGCAGAGCGAGATTTCAATATACGATGCCTTGATCAACGATACTTGTACTTTTTGGTAGGTCTTCAGCAAAGTTTTTAGGCTGATTTTTTAACGAGTAGTTTTTGCCTGTAAAGAAGACGACATGATTGTCTGTACATGTAGTACTTAGTTTGATAGTATAGAAGTTCCTTGTAATCCAATTACATGCTATGTTTATATCGGAATCTCCTGTATTTAGCATGTTCTGTTGTTCTTTTTCTTTTTTTCAATCAACAATTAGTCAAAACTATATTTGAGAGGTATAAATGTAGGCAAATGTTTAATATGATGATTATTATTCTGTTCAAAAGTAATTTATGACATAAAAATGATAGAATATTGCAGTTGCACATGCTAGAGTTGATTTCTTTAACAAAAACTCAAGTTTCCTTTCATTTCAAATTAATTCTTTCAATCAATCATGTTTCAGAATTCCGCTATTGAAAGCGTCTTCAAAATGCTTGTTTTATATATATATATATATATTGGTTTTTAAGCTTGGTTATTATTTTCTTATGAGTATCAGAGCAGACCCAATTTCTTTCATCATTTGTCTTATAATCTGGCTTTATTTATTGCTGATTCGAATTCCCAACTTTTGATTAATGTTCCTTTCTTAAAAACCCCCATCGCTTAAGTCAAATTTTGGAGACAAAGCGATTGTATCCGCATGCTTTGCTAGTTATAATGGGAGATGTTAAAGGGGAATTAACCCTTATCCTTTTGACTTACTTGATGTGATGAGAGCATAACTACTATCATTGCTAGTCACTTATTTTATGGACCACTGTCGTCTGCTTTCAATGCCCATAGGAGGCGGCCATTTCTTCAACTACTCGCAGTGAAATGACGTGGCAGGCGGAGAACACAATAGCATTATCGTAACCCGCTATTGTGTTCTCCGCCTGACACGTCATTTCACCGCGGGAAGTTGAAGAAATGGCCGCCTCCTGTTGGCATTGAAAGCAGACGACAGTGGGCCATAACATATTGATTATTTTCATTATTGGGAATATTCATGAGGAAATAAGTGACTAGAAATGACAAGAGTTATGCTCTCATCACATCCAGTAAGTCAAAAGGCTAGGAGTTCCTTCCCCTTTAATGTGTTTGATCACATAGCCTTGTCATTAGAAGTGTACATTATTTTATTTCATGAATTATTTTCTATTTTTATGGATTTCTTACTCCCAAACTAGAGACTTGGAATATGGATCCTAATGTTAGTACAGTCTTTCACATCGATTTCACCATGTGTTGTATATATATATACATGCCAGATGTCTGCCTACATTAAATGTATGTGTGCGAAGAAATGTCGTTTCTGATATGAATTTAGTACTTATAATATATTTTTTAAGGCAAAGATGGCAGGTAGAAATATTTTTAATGGCTTTGTAAATATTTCCATTGGGATCGTGGTCATATAATTTCGTTTTAATTTTGTTGTATGATATATGATTAGAAATTGATTTACAATTGTGAGGATCTACAAACATTGGCATAAATTTGCTGAACATTCAATCATTTGGGGGTGAATCAATAGATCATCTCCCTTTGAACAGAATTATGTCAGCGTTTTCATGTAATTTCAAGGTATGTAATATACCAGTATTGAATACAAATGTATAAGAAAATTGTTTTCTTCAACAAATGAACTAGGAATTATTATAGAGGGATCATGTAAATTGAAGCACCTAATATAATACTAGTTAATGTTGTCTTGCACTTGGTTCTGGTTTATATAATACTGTTCAATATACTGTGTTGGAAGTGTTTTAACCAATTAGTTCAACAAGTCATAGCTATCACAGCATATATGTCTGGTGTAGAGCACTAATTGTACTAGTACATGAAAACATTTGTATAATGTCAATTAATGATAATAAATAATGCATTTATGTAATGCATTTCCATCTAACATGATCAAAATTATTATTATCAATTGTTTAAATTTGAGTAGATCTGATTGTATAAAAGTTTAAAAAATAACATGAGAAAAGATTCAATTATATGCTACCAAATTTAGCAGGGATAAATAAGGGCTATAATATCCAATTGTTTTCAATTTTCTCCTACTAATTACTGTACCACATTTCAAAGATCAGTCACATTACATTCCATTCCATAAGCCAACAAATTCACCTTTTCTCTTGATATATGTGACCCGCTATAGCAAAACCCGGCACTTGTCGGTTGTTCATGTTTTGAAGAAATAGGCATTTTAAGTTCACTTAGTGTGTGTAAAAGACTTATGATTGTAAAATCGAAACAATCATATCTTTGCCAATTATTGGCCAATTTGTTAGAACAAAGCATCAAACAAACGCTTGTGATGAGGCTTTTCTAATCGTATGAAAATCTATATTTTTATTTTTACCGACAAGTGCCTGGTTTTGCTATAGCCGGCCACATAATATCACCAAATATGTTTACAAATGTACTACATGTACGTGTATTTGTTTGGATGATGGCCACATTAATGTTAATGTATACTGCTAGGTAAAGTGCAAACAGGTGTCATTTGATATTCTTTTTAATATCATATTGAACTAAATGGCAATTAGACATGATTTTGGCTGAAATGGTGTGTGTATCATGCGCGATAGTAATAAACCATGTCTTATATTGAAATTGATTATGCAGAGTCACCATAGGCAATATCACACATATTGTTGTTTTTATAACATTTTCTTTTTCAACATGAAAATGTTTATACTCATGTGCAAACTGTGACCTGTGATGTGTAGCCTTTATAATTGTCATTCGCATCTGCCTTATCCCTCTTGGATATGAATTTAATACACACGATATGCCAGGGCCAGTAATCAATTCAATACGAAAGTTAAAAATCGTAACAATTTGATGTGTTGGCATAATTCAATTACTTAGCCCAAAATGTGGTTCAAGTATTAATTTGCTTTCAGATATTGTGACTTCACACTTTCAGGACATATATTACTAAGATTTTGTCTTATTTGCCAGTCTAAACTACAATATATGGTTGATTATTTTATTAGCAGGGCTCGTCACTACCACTTGCCCTATTGCCCGGGGCAAGTAAAAATTGATGTCGGGCAGGTAAAATTTCATAAATGGCCTAGTTTGGTTGCCCGAACGGGCAACTCAATTATTGGTCAACTATGAGAGAATATGTAATTTCTTAGGTTTAAATCTCATCTAGAAGTACTCGGGCAAATAAACTTTCTGTTCGGCAAGTCAAATTTGAAAAGTTATGATTTTACTTGTCCGAAAGGACCAGTAAAGGAAAAAGTTTTTGTGGAGGCTTGGTATAAGTATTGAATACTGGCCCAGGTTCCCGCATGGTTCTAATCCATTTCAAGTTCAATTTCAAAACTTTTTCAAAATCATAACTAATAATTGTACTCGCCAAATTTCTCGTCTATCAAATATTTCATCAAATATTGCCATATACATGTACACACAGCTACCATAAATGGTTTTTAATTGTATGTGTTCACGCATTATACTGCCCTCTATTTCAACAACGTACAATACAAATATTGTATATTATGTCTGACAATAAAATTTGACAATGCTTGATCTCATATTCCAAACTCTGTGTACATTTTGAACACTGCTCTATTATAGTATAGCGTTTAATACAGCCAAAAACTTAAAGCTTCACAAATTTGTAACTATTGACCAAAGATGATTTCTACTTATGCCTCCATTACCATATTAAAGGGGAAATCATGCCATAATTCCATGTTTCAAAAATGGAGGTAAATAAATGACTTTGTGTTAACATTGTGACTTTTCTGGGAGAAGCATCCTCCTTATTCATTGCATGAATCTTGTTACATGATATTTAGTAAAAGATGTAACTTAATTAATTTGTAAAGAATAATAGTATTTTCACATCAATAATATTGTACTAGCTGTTATATCATTGTGTACTTGCATACTGTATGTATAAATATATATTACACGATTCAGGTTTTGTGGTCATGATTATATACATATATATTTTATAGACTATTTAGATGATTTTAATAAACTGGGAATTCACTGTGAATTGACCTTCATCCTTGCTATGTGTGTTCATTGATTTAGAGAAATAGTATTACAGTGGAACCTCTTTTAAACGAGGTCTTTGGGGCCATGATTGGGCCAAATGACCAGGTATCTAAACCGAACACAAAATGAACTTCACCCCTAAGCAATTGCACATAATTTCATAACCGATTATTGTTTCAAGATGTCATCTTAGCACAATATTGGCACAGTTGTTATGTTCGATATGTGCGAAAATCAGAGATATTCATTACTTTATGGCTGAGTGAGCACAGATTAAAGACAAAATGGCCCAATTCAAAAGTCACAAGGTATTGCGCGTGCCTGTACATTGTTGTGAATCCGTAAAATGCAATAATTTCAATTGTAAAACAGTGCATTTTTTAATTTTCCAACTCTCAATAATTTGTAATGATAATACTTTTGCAAATTTTGAAATATGACTAGTTTTTCTGTAATTTGTGCTCACTCAACCATGGATTAATGGTTACCTCTTATTGTTGCACATTGTTTTCCTAACTGCACTATGGATATATTGGCAAGACGAAATCTTGAAACGATTCTTGGTTACGAAATTATGGGCAATTGCTTAGGGGTGAAGTTACTTTTTGTGTTCGGTTTAGCTGGGACCAGCATAATTACCTTGTTATATCAGGTATCCCTTTATATCAGGCCTTCAGGGTAAAAAATCAAACAAACAGAATATGAAGAGCTGGGACCAGCAAAATTACTTTATAATAGGGTTTAAAACTTTAAAACTAGATTCCACTGTAGTAAAAACATTGTGTGAAAAAGCAGACAGTCAAACCACTCATTTAAAGAAAACAACTCATTACACTGATATTTTACATAATAAATTACTTTATTCTAGCTCTCCATCACAAAAGAACACATAATCAAAAATAAAAGTGAGCTCGTATTTCTTCATAATATACAATCACATGCTTATAACTCGAGTACCTTTCTGACTAAATCTACTGTTAAAGGGACTGCATCACCATTTAATGAGGGCACTATTCAAAGAACTCACAGGGCGAAGCCATTACATGTACCTACACTACGCGCTTAGCAACTATTGAGTACCGAGGCAGTGATGTCACATTCTCTTGTTATAACATGCATGTAGTAATGGTTCTAAACAACTAGTTCTGCGATTCAGGCTTTTGGTAGTGGGTTGGACCTGGAAGATCGCCTTCTAAGCAAACGCTTGATAACAAATTTCTGACTTGCCCGAAAATTGTTTAGAACCATTACCACTGGCAGTAAATAGCTGTGACATAATACTTCGGTACTTCATATATGCTGGATATTTGCGCCAGTTTGGTGTTCACACATCAAACAGCCTGGCTTCGTAGATATGGCACTGCCCAGAGTTTTTGCAAAGCGCCCTCTAGATTGTGATGACAGTTTCTCTTTAATAATTCCTACTGCTAGTGAAAGTAACATCTACATTATTTATTAATTTAAAATCTACAGTTGATAGTAACTTCTATACGTCATGCAGTGGCCATGAAGGATGAACTCTGAAACACTGGATAAATTAAACCTTGAATCACCAAGCAGACATCTGTTATACCTCTCCCCTATATAGACATATATTTTTCCATTTTGATTAAATTGTAAGCATGTCATATATAATCCACAAGTGATATCATTGCACAATCAGAATATAACTTAATTTGCTACATGTACATTCTGTGAATGGTATGGCAGATTTACAGATTCATTTTCATCCGTCAATGTTTCTTCCAGCATTTCACATCAGTGGTCGACATTTTGAGTACCAAAGTGTGATGTCACAGATACATTGCCATGGGTAATGGTTCTAAACGATGTCAGGCAAGCAAACAAAATGGTGGCCTTGCAGTTGCTAAGAAGGCAATCAGCAAAGTCAAAATTCAGTGAGCCCACTTTCTCATCGACTTGATATCTAAAGCCAAGCCACTCTCCAATCCCAAATCAAATGAAAAAAGTTGGTTAGAACCATGATTTCTTTTTTTATAACAAAAGAATGAAACATCATAGTAAAGTGTTCCGGCCAATCTGGTTTCCACAATGAACTGGAGATTTTGAAGTTTGTCAGAAAATATGTCGGTTGTGAACCTAGTAGGTATATGTCATAATAGACATTCAAAGTAACTCGATCCCCTTGTGTACTATGCATGTACTGTTTCACAGTAAAAGACAGTTCTATGGATGCAATCAATGATGAAAATAGGTAAAAGGTGGGTTTATACAGTAATTATATACTCTGCACTTCACACTGTACAAAAGCTTTGGCATTTTTGTCTATCATGCTTTCCTCATATCTACATTATCATGCAAATAAACTCACTCTGACTGGTATACATATTACTTCAAGATGAAATGTATCACACGAGTCAGTTTTACTCTAGATTTATAACTGACATGCTTTCATTACCTAAACACACTACATACATTATACCTACTATTCAAATCTTATCTACAAACATACCTACAGTTAACAAATTAAAATGATTTGATTTTCAATCAAATTCAAATGATGTAACACTGAAATGTGTTGACATCGACATGCAATTTTAGTTGTATCTTTCGCTTTTGGAAAACTAATAAACAATATACTATTTGTGCATTTTGACACAATGTCACATCTATATCATGTTGATAAAACCCATTACCTACTTCATTTTAAATTTGTTTCCCCCTACTGGCAAACCAGCATATACAACAACAACACCACCAAAAAGGAGTAATGTTAGACCAATATATACAGAGAAACCCCATGATTCTATGATGGTTAGTGGCTGAAAGGGACTTTAGTCATGCATACCAATCAACAACAAATACTAAAATAAGTGGGGTTGATGCATGTCTAAGTAAAGGGGCTCAAATGAACACTGACCAATTACTGTTCCTGTACTAGTATAGCCCCTTCTGTAGCTTTCACAGCATACAGTAGACGTGTGGCCTAGGGCTATATTAAATATGAATGGGAGATAGGCGTCGCCTTATGTGCATATTTTTTTTAAAAACTGGTCCTTGGGCCATCAAAATGAGCTTGGGCCACCAGAAGTTCATAAATTAGAACACAATTTTACTTGTCTGACTGCATGGGCAATTGAATTTTATAACAGAATTTGAAATGTTTTTCTTGGGGGGGGGGGGGGGTGCACCCCTCTGCCCCATTTGGCAACACCACTGCCCACTAGAAGACTAGTTTACTTTTTTTAATATAAATTGTTATACTATATTGTCTGCATTGCAAAAGCATTCACACACCATTGACCATGTAAAACAGGTGCTAAATCAAGCGTTCACGTTCAAGTCAAGCTCCACTAACCATTGTCAATTTGTTCAAGCCGATTTGATACAGTCCAACATTCCTGTTTCCATGACAAAGGGTAATTATACTATCAAATCAATGACTTACAGAAGTTACAGGTGATTTTTTCAAAATTTTTGTTTCTTTTCATAGCTGCATGTTTACGCCAGCTCATACAAAATTCACCCACACATTTTTTTAATGGCAACAAGAAGTTCATACAATGGACTTTCAATCTCAGTTAACTGATACTGTTATTAAACAAAATGCATGCACTTTTATAAAGCAATGCTATGTAAATACAAAAACAAATTACATTATATATACCAATATCTTCTTGGTTAACATTAAAATTTACTTTTACAAACATCATAATGTGAACATAAATTTAATGAAAGAGTTGATATAATTATGCATCTGATATGATTAAATCTAAATCAAAACTTGAATGCTTTCCTTTTTTACCTTCTACAAAATATATATTGCAAAGCTACATGAATGAATAATATGGGGAAAATATTGAGTTATATTTGAGTGTGTGTAAACTTGAGTTGGACATGCAATCAATGTAAAAAATAAACGTCAAATACACATTTTACAGAGCTCTTTAACTTTTCACTCAATCCTTTCATTCAAGAAACTAAGGTCAAATACATGAATACCAAATAGAAACATACCATTTTCAAACAGAAAAATGTATAATCAGATAATCATATCACTATAATTAAAAAAACAGATGACGATGTAATCATACTGTCCATAGTTAAATTATGGTCTAAATTGTGTTTTTACTAAAGAAAAATAATTAACATTCTGAATCTATTATTTCAATACTACTGTTGATTGACAAAAATAACATATTATTAGTTTCAATTACAACCCACTAAAATATCGGACCTATTATTATACACTGATAAAATACCTATGAATAAAAGCACCGTCACACACACACACAAATTATTACATACCGACAAAAAATCTGTATCAATTCCATTCACCCACGTATCCAAAATAAGCATCATTTGAAAGTCAAATTAAAATTCACCTACACATTCGAAAATATTTTAAAATCAAACTCAAACCTTTTTGATGAAGAATACAAGCGCATATATTGTATATTATATTGTATTACTCGCAAGAGATCAATGAAATATGCAAATCCCTTTGAAACATTAAAAATGTAAAATAATGCTGAAAGCTGCTTATCTGCTATAAAGGCAAGTGTAATAAAATGAGTCAAAGTAAGTGCCCAAACACTTAAAACCTTTACATAACATGATGATTGCAGTGTAAAACAAATGTTCCTTCCATATCAAACATATGATGGATACCTGTGGTATGAGGCAGTATCTAAGTCAGACCTCAATAGATAAGTTCCATAACATTGTTTTCTTCTGCTGGTAATCATTATTGGTGGCCACTATTAAAGACAGGTTTGACTGTACATTTATGTCTATTGTTGAAGAATTTGTTTTCTAATATTGGGCATACAGGCAACATTTGTTCCCATTATTAAAGAGTTGGGGTCATTTGCAAAAATAATAATCCTTCTTTTTGACAAAAGTTCGAGCTGATTTTACAGAAAACTGACACATAGATCACTGTTGCCCCAAATGAGTTTTTTTTTTAATTTTTAATATACTAAGAATGGAACTAAACTGGAGTAGTTTTATGAATATGGGCCCAGAAAGACAATATGGCAACACTTCTCATAAAATGACACGGTGATAGAAGGTTCAACAGACTCACCAGTAAATCATTAACTAATGTAAAAAGAACACTTCTTTCAAAAAGAACATTTTTATAGTGACACATAATTCATTTGTCTCCGAACACCTATTCTTAGTTTGTCACGTTCAATATGACAGGACGGTAATGTAAAACAAAAAGGGGCGGGGGACACGACATTGAACATGGTTCACAACCAAAGTTAAAAACCAAATGTGTAAAATTGGTTTTGCAATCATATGTTGTACAAATCTATTTCTGTATTTACTGTTTCAGCCAATAAATCTACATACGGTAAATCATTTATTAGTCGAGCAAAGGTTATACGTATCTCTAAAAATGCAAAGTGCAGTCGATAAAACTAAAACTGACATCATAAAAAGTTGCGTAGTTGTTGGAAATACACAAAGTCCAAGGGTAAGCAAACATATCATTAAAATGTATATCATATAATGTGCACACTATTATGCTAGCAGCTAATACACTATTGTATTACAAGCCAACGTACTCAATATATCATTGTAATAGAAGTAAACTTCCTCAATATACAAGGATTCAATTAAGGAAGTTTTTACTTCATGATCCGAATATGCATGCTGAGTTAACACTGTCGGTTTCCCTGCATCATATTTGGGTTTTAAACCCAAAACCCCCCTTTTTTAAAAATATAAATGTGATGAATTTCAGTAAACATCATAAAGTAGAACAAATTAATTCATCTTGCACAAATCAAGAGTATTGCAGCGATACAATAGAATTGATACCAAAAAAAAGTTTGGGAGGACAAATTCCGCCTTATCTCTCACCAGATGAATTTATCCTTGGGTGAGAGTGAGAAAGGCGATACATCAATTGTTGGCTAAACAGAGTTCTTCATACAATCTTGTAGGTCAGAGCCTTCTCTCGCCATGCCAAATTTTCAGACAATAATTATTTCTTATTGGGGGAAAAATCTATCAAAACCACAGAAACAAAATTACTAGCTACATTTTCCAGAAGGATCCCTAACCCATCTTGGTGCCCTTCCCTTTCTCAACCCCCTATATTTGTTTCACATTATTTAATGCATGTAGTTTGACGCTTCTGAATACATTTACATACAAAAGCATTGAGTTGAGCTGGAGTTGATTAGAATATTTTCACACATGTATGCACTGTTTCTATTTGCTGGAACTTGTACAATATTTCTATATATTTGCCAGCAAATGTAATTTCTTTAACAGGGATGCCAGTGAGTTTGGAGGCAAGAGCCTGAAGTGAATTGTGGAACTATTAGCCAGAATGTCCAGGTTACCTTGGAGTGTGGCAAATAACTTAGTTGTAGTCAATCACACCTTTGCAATTACGTTTGATTTCAAACAAAACTTGCACTAATGGATCAAACGCAACTTGCCCGTGAAATCAAACACAACTTTTATGCAATGGATTTGTGTCTAAACGCAAAGTTGCATTTGATTTTTTTTTTTCAAGTTTAACCCAAAATCTTTATGATTAAATGAGGGCAAAGAAAATGGAATTCCAACAGGATTAAGGAAGTTTTCATCTGAAAATGTGCATCCCTGCTTTAAAGTTCACATACTATAATGTATATTTCACACATGTTTTACACCCTTCCTGCATGAAGGAAAATCTGTTCAAAACAATGGTTTACGGGAGTGTCAAATCCCGTTCATACAAGACCTCTAATACATCTTAAATTGCAATATAGAAACTACACGTACATGATTCTAGCAAGTCAAATCAGAGTCACTCTCAAATGGTACATACATCTGGAAAAAATAACAATTTAATAGAGCTATCAAAATATCAAAAGTAGTTAATCAAAAGCCAAACTGATAATAGTCTGCTGACATATAAAGGGAACTGCAAGACGAGATTGTTTAAAGTTCTTATACATATATGTTTTCATTTCCAATTCCACCACATCATGAAATGTTTAGATGCCCTTCAAAATATATATTTTCATATATAAGGGGATGAAATATATCATTTTTATTGTATATCTTCTCACCAGCAAAAATGTTCAAGACTAATTTTTACAAGGAGACAACCTTTTCGTTGTTATTCTACCAGTTTTCATCACTAGTGAGAATCATTTCCCTCCCAATCTTGTATATTTTGGGGAAATTGTTTCTATCTTTCTTACAAGCAGAATCAGCGGTTATAGGCGAGGCTGATTTTTAATGGTTATCTTATCTTTTTTTTCTAGTAAGTTGGTGAACATCCAAACCTGTATAACTAAAGCGGGAGACAATGTCACGACTGCTGACCGCCCCTGTCTTCGATTTGTCTGAGCATGCTCTGGATGGCGAGCTGCAAGCCCTGGGCGAGCTCTCGTCCAGTGTAGGGTTGTCCGATCGGGGGCACGTGGACAAACACGGAGCTGTCCGAAGAATGGTGGAGAGACGTGTAGTAGACATACCCACATAGATATCTGCATGGATATATAGAAAACAAACACAGGGCAGAGTGGAAAGTTAGTGAGACATGTTGATAGACAAACAATGAGATGTGTCGGAAGATGAGTGAATGGATGGATGGATGGAAAGATAGATGGATGGATGGATGGATGGATGGATGGATGGATGGATGGATGGATGGATGGATGGATGGATGGATGGATGGATGGATGGATGGATGGATGGATGGATGGATGGATGGATGGATGGATGGATGGATGGATGGATGGATGGGTGGGTGGAAGGGCAAACAAATGAATGGATGAATGAACGAATGGATAGATGGACAGATTGAGGGATGGATGGATGGATGGATGGACAGATGAGTGGGTGGATGGATGGATAGATGGATGGATGGATGAATGGATTAATGACAAGATTGATGAAATAGTAAAAACAAGTATTAAACATATAATTTAATAAACTACAATTAAACAGGGTTGGGAAAAAATTGTGATATAAACAAATTTATTTGATTTAAAACACAATTTTAAAAAATTGTAATCAGATTTTTAATTTTTTTATTTCAAAAGGCATTGAATATGTTTGCGATTAAATCATGTAAGTTTCTGTAGAGTATACAGTGCATTAGAACTATTTAAAGAAAGAACAGGGATGGAAAAAATCAAACTAATCATGGATTACGAGATACTGTTTATATTACTTTTTATTTATCATTATATTTCATATCAGGGTTGAGTGATTTTTATGATTCTTTACGAAAATTCTTGGGTAATTGAAATCATAACCAGTTCAATTCAACTAGCTCTAAGCCCAGGGTTGGGGAAATTATGAATTACAACAAGTACAAATTTTTGTTTAATTTTATTTAAATTGTAATTTTTTAAAACCTAAAAGTGATTTTTATGATTTTGTATAGTCTCCACACTAACTTTTTTCTCTACTGTCCCGATCGGGAAAGTAAAATTGTAAATCTTACTTGACCAAACAGAAAGTGTTCTGGCCCTGTTAGTACTTCTAGATGAGATTTAAACATTAGGAATTAAGTTTTTTCCCTCGTATTTGATCAATTTAGCTGCCCAATTGGCAACTGGGCAACGAAACTAGACCATTTATGAAAATTTACTTGCCCAAAATGTATTTGTACTTGCCCCGGGCATGGGGGCAAGTGCTTGTGTCGATCATTAAGCCCTGCTTTAATGATTTTGTAGTATTTTAAGCATAGTTGGAGTGCAAATGTACCGTATTTGTCGGTGTATTAACCGCTCCGGTGTATTAACCGCACCCCCTAAAAAAAAATTTAAAAAAAAAAAAAAAAAAAAAAAAGTGCATTTAATATGGTCGTGTATTAACCGCACCCCCCCTTTTTTTTTTTTTTTTTTGAAAAAAGGTGCGGGTAATACACCGACAAATACGGTATCACAATTATTACAATTGATCTATTTTGAAATATTTGTAACATAATACATACAAAACAAAACAAAACAAAAAGCATTTTCTACAACACACAAGTTTATGGAGGCAGTTTAATTCATTTAATTTGTTTAAAAAATCGAGGCGATTTAGATCGCGCCAACCCTGCAATTAAATATGTTTACAAGATAACTATGCACATACCTGCCAGCATTGTAAGACACGACGGCCTTGACCGGACAGCTCTGTGAAAAGTTAACATCATCACACACTAGGGCCATGTTGACGTGGCTAAGAATGCAGTCAGGCCCTCCAACAATGCAGTTGCAGTCCTGAAGATTAAAAAAGGGTTTAAAATGGAGAAAATTAGGATATTTACCTTTAGTCAAATTTCTCTTTAAATTAACATTTTTAATAATGTTCTGTTTTGACTGATGTTTCCCAATCAAATTAAACTCTGATTGTTTTCATTTCCAACAAAATTCTAAGAGTATACATTGAAGTTAACTAATATAGAGATACACACACACAATTCTAAAAGAGCACAATGAAAATGAAATCATACAATAAATAGCGTACAATTATACATAAGCCATAAAAAGAGATAAAATCCTAGTTGATAAGACATTTAATTTCTTGGCATTAAAGGAAAGTGTTGATGTAAATACTTAAAATAATTATGTACTTGTGGGGCTGTGCTATCACTATCAAAACTAGATGTGCAATCAAATTTGTAATCTTTGTAATATTTCAGCTGAATCTTATCTATTTTTAAATTATTTTTTTTACAATTTGATGTTTCTTGTCCACATTTTTGTGGCAGAACTGTGAACAATAAATTGATTCTCTACATACATTTGATGAAAGTAAACTTAAACGCTTATAAATGTTACCTTTTTCTCGGGATACTTGAGAGAAACATCTGGTTTGTTGTAGCCCTTGTTGTGGCCCTGTTGCTCCAGTGTCAATTCAGAGGCAACACCAGACACCCCTGTGTGTACCATCAACTGCAACAAAAGCAAAAGGGCAAAAGAAAATATAAAATTACAAAATTTGTCACAAAGCTAATCTGATATTATCCTGCCGACATACAGAGATTTAACTGAATTGCAGCTTTTGCTGTAACCTTGTTTGTTGTTTTAGTGTTGATTTTGCACCACTACATTATAGACACTCATGTCATACCCAGTGTGTAGCTACAGAAGAAAAAAAAGCTGTGCCCCTCCTCCCCCCCCCCCCCCCTCCCTCCCTCCTTATCAGTCTGACCATGCTACACCACTGTACCATCAATTGCAACAAACGGGAAAGGGGAAAAGGAATGAGAAATAGAATGTCATTCAATTTTAATTAAAATTTATTTATTCTCCATAATTTCCACACACGGGAAAAAGATTGGCCCTGTCTGCTACAAGCCGTTTTTTCATAGAGGTCTAACACAAATTGTAGCCATTGTTGTGGTCATGTTGTTTTAGTGTCAATTCCATGCAATACTAGGAACATCTGTATCATCAATTTCAACAACAGTGTGTAAAGTGACCATCAAAGGGAAGTAAGAAAAGTGGCCACTGTAGTCAGGTGACCTCTATAGACAGGTTCATTCCATTGAACATTTTTCTCTGCAGCCAGGGGATCATGTTTAGTGACCACTATAGGCAGATTGGCTGCTAGATATAACCAAGTGGCCACTAAGACAGGTTTGACTGTAGTTTTTCTTCAAAGAATCTATTATGTCCAAAATAAAAACATCCCATTTGCATACAGTAAAACCTGCTCTAGCAACCACATACATGTATACATGTAAGGATCACTTGTCTATAAGATAACATATCAAGTAATTTTAATTCTGGAAAGTATCACCTGAAATGGTGAACTGATTGTGTACATGTGGTTCTGTGTATCCAATGCCTGATATATTGGAGGAAATAATGCTCTTATTCTATCAACTTCACGGTAATAATGCTCTTATAAATGCATTTTGATATCATTATGACTATTATGATCATAATAAAGGGAGTCATCCATTATATTAGCGTATACCTGACTCCTAAAACCTAAGTCTAGTCAGAGCAAATTGATAATTTATATGCAATGCATCCAGCCTTAAGTTGTGGTACAAGGATGGTCTGATGTAATTAGAAATTTGTGCCAGCACAATGTAAATGTACATGATTCTGTGGCCAACATTCATAAACATGTACGTACATATAATATGCGGAGGTGTTATGTACCAGCATTTATTTTTATTGTTCTGCCTACTGTATTTCTGACAGTGTTAATAGCATCTAAAACGTTCTGACAGTAAGGTCAAATACTGTAGCCTAGCCTGTAGTGAAAAAGGATTTACCAAATTGTGACCGACCATCTTGGGTCAAAACCCTCTTTTTTTTTAATATTTAGGTTTCAGCTAATTATCCTTTTGTTCACATCAAAGAAGAAGTACATGTATTATTTATGTTCAAAATAACACAATCTAGGAGAGTATTAGAGTAACATTAACAACAATGTTTTTATCTGTAAATGTATTATGTCCACTACATGAAGGAAATTGCTTCCAATATAGTACATTATCAATGTAATAAGTTCAAAAATGATAATAATGACAATAATAATGGTTATTTTATAACGCGCTATTCATCTGAGTATAATAGCGCTTTACCCTATTACTAGTAGAACCCCCGTCAATGGACACACACTAAAATAATTCCTGCACACCAAGTGCACATTTTCTACTCCCTGGGGAGCATTCCAGCCATTTGCCTGTTAGGCACACACAGTGTGTTATTGTTCATTATACAGTGGAACCTCCGGTATAGAGAACTCTGATACAACAAAACAAGGGATATTTTTCTGGCTTGACCAGCTTTTTATATTATTTTATTTTTTATCCCGATATTTAAAACAAGGTAATGTTCATGGTACCAAGGATTTTGTTATCACAAGGTTCCACTGTACACACATGTACATGCATTATTTCATAGATACTGACCACTGGGTTGTGTTCCTTCCATAGATTTGGTACGGTCTCATCCACGGCGTCGTAGATGACCGGTACTTCTCTGACCACCAGGTTGATGTCGTCCCCCAGACCCATCTGTTCTAGTTCCTGGACCGTCACCCAGCTGGCGTTCACATCGTGCTCCCCAAAGGGCCCAAATCCTGCACACAAAAAAAGGACAAAATATAATTCATGAATTATGACAAATTCTGGATGGCAAATGAAAACATATTATGTAAATAATGAATGATACCCATTCTTTCTTGTTCTTGGACAATCACCTAGTTGGCATTCACATCATTTTGCTGCATACAAAAGAAGAAAAAAAAGAAATCATGAATTATGACAAATTTGAAAATGCATTGGCACATGAGAACATGTCGAAAGAATGAAAGATAAAAAATTCACATCTACTTTATGTACAGGCATAATTCGGCAATGGTCTAGCGAACAAGCAAAATACAGTTCAATAATAGTAGTAATAATAATAATAATAATGATAAATGATGATGGTTATAATGATGATAATGATAATAACGAAAATGAAACTGAAAATGATAATAATAACAAGAAGAAGAATAAGAACAATAACAATAACAATGACAATGACAATGATAATGATGATAATGATAATCATAATGATGATAATGATAATGATAATGATGATAATGATAATGATAATGATGATAATGATAATGATAATGATAATGATAATAATAATAATAATAATAATAATAATAATAATACAAATAATGATAATAATAATATCATGACGAGGTACCGCTCATACATGTCAAAAGTAAATATCAGCAATTCCAACGACATAGAGATTGTAATTGTATCGGAGAAACCAATCACAATAAAAACAAATGGAACATTTGAACAGAGGGAGGGGGAGGGGGGAGGGGGATTGAGGTCAACCCCGAGACAACATTTTGAAAAAACTCCTTTCATATCGCTTGTGGATCTCCGTGTCCAAACTTTTTAAGACTTTAATGGACAAAACATTGTTTTGTTTTATCATTATGGGGACGTTCTGACCAAGACACAGCTGTGCTTGACGGATCCAAGACGTTGGTAAGTTGTGGATTTGTCTTTAATCTTTAGAATTAAAATGTAAGGCAAATCTTTATCTGCAGCATGGTGGGTAGCAGGGTTGCCAACTCTCTCGCATCGAGCGTGAGATCATGATGCACGCATTTTACCCCTTTCTCACTCTCACGCTGATCTTTGAAAATCTCACGCCGATCTTTGAAAATCTCACGCCCAGGCCTAAAAATGATCATAATTAAAAATTATAGAGGTTTTAATTTATTTTATATACATTTATAAGCACTTCCATCAAGTTGAAGTACTGTTTTCTATGATTCATAGTATGTTACAAAAAACAAAACAAAACAGAGCATGAGATGCGTCTCGTAACAATACCCAGGGTCTTGTAATATTTTGTGAGCGTTTGCAGCACCATGCGCACCCCGGCCACCACGCCTAGCATATTGGCAAAACGGCGCTCAAGTCGCCGGCCACTACGGCCGAGATTTTAGCAGCTTTCAGATACAGGCCAGGCAATACACGTCAATTACAACAGTAAAGTACATAAAGTCGACTCAAGAGTCGACGGGAAGATCGACGGGCTACCTCGAGACTCAACCTCTTGTATAAATCATTACAGCACACTGCTGAAATTGACTCGGACAGGTACCAGAGTACCAGACAGACTCATCCTCAGGGGGAATCCAAACAAGGAAGTCATCGGCTCTTTCCTTCAAACGTAAGAAGGACTGCTACAAATATTTGTTTATACCACGAACTCTGGCGGAGTGGAATCTCTTACCAAATAACGCACGACAAGCCACATCGTCGCAATCATTTCAAGGACATTTGAGTAAGATGAATATACTATGCTAAATTTCACTAGGTCCTAGGACTACTAGTAGGAGGGCCCACCACGGGCTCCCCAAATTAGGCGCGCACACCTAAACCCACCAAGTGCCTGCAACTGTATATATGCATCATGTGTAGATCGACAAATCTATCGCTTTCATGGCCTTTTTGACATTATTATTGTTATTTTCACTGTCTGCATTCTAGCTAGAATGCCGACAGTGAAAATAACAATAATAATGTCAAAAAGGCCATGAAAGCCACACATAGGTCAATTAGCATTGGTTATAATGTCGCTAGATTTGAGTTACATGTTGAATCTCCAATGGAAAACATTCGCCTTATTTCATGATTAAAACACTATCGGAAACTGTATTTGTTGTCCATTAATAAAGTCAAACTACTAATACTATGCTTACCAAATATGCTGTTGTATTGTCCTTTGAAATCCGAATCGTAACATTTGAGCTCCTTTTCTCTGGAAAAAAATTAGTAGTTGCTGCACACTCTGAAACGTAACACAAAGTATGGCCCTGAAGAGTGCACGCCCACCCCGCGCTATAAAATCCCATCGCAAAGAAGATCGGTCTCTCATAGAATAACACGTGTTTCGTCGCGGCGGCGAGCGAGGCAGGCGCATCGTATATCGATGGGCAGGCGAAGCGAACACTCCGGGATCGAGAGCACAAATGGACGCGTCTGAATACTCATGCACGTATTCAAGAGCAAGCTTCCTGCGCGATTTCTTGTCGGTAGATGGCATCAGCTAGGTATGTCGATGCTAACGCACTTTCCTATATGTTGCGTGTAAATGGTCCAGTTAAGCAATTTACTAGTATACGATCGGGTCCTATTACCGGATACCATTTCTTTACGCCATGACAACGATCAACATGAAGAACAGAGATATGAATAAAACACAAATAAGTGATCTATATATTCTCAAAATAAAGAATTGATAACTTATTTCGTAGAATAAAGCGGCAAACTTACGCAAATTGAACTTTTACGGCACCCTTTCAAGAAAGCAGAATTTTTTGTAGCGCACAAACCGGGTTGTATTAACCGGACGCACCAAACGTGAATGTTTTGCATGGGAATGTCATTGACATGCGCGCTGCCACTGGTGCGCGGCAAAACGCGCGTATAACGCCTCAGGGCGCTTATTTTCTTCGGGAAATGGTGGAAAATGTTTGCTAAACATCCATTTATTATCCTCCGTTAATGCCGACTTTCAAATTCAACTTTCAAAATTTGAACGTTTTTCCTATTGGAATTTGCATGTACGGTAATACAATTCCGTTCGGTATTGCAACCCCTTGCCATACTGTAGATGTGATGAAAGCGATAGATTTGTCGATCTACATCATGTGGAGTTTGTTTGCAGTATCGGGAAGAAGAAGAAGAAGAGTCAATCAAGACTAGTATTTAAATGAAATGAAATTCTCAGGCTCGTTACTGAGTGTTAGCTAGATAGATATTCATCTGACGACTTAAGCCGGTGCAGCTTGCAGACAGAGCCGACTCAGCCCGATCCGACTGGTTTTCAGTCAGGCTAGAGTCAGTTTTGCTCAGTCGGAGCCGATTCAACATGTTGAATCGGCATCGAATGACCTCTGACTGGCAGTTGATTGACAAAACCGGAGTCCTGAGGCAACGCATACCGAGTATCAGGGTAAAAATTAACAGTGATCAGCCCTGTGCGTAGCCGTACTTCGCACGGCGCCTGGATAGGTTAGGTAAAAATCAGTCGGATCGGGTCAAGTTGGCTCTGTCTGCACCGGGCTTAAGAGACACTAGGATGGTCTAGGACTCACGTAGGATAGATTAGCAAGCTTGACCCTTGGCCTTGGCCTTGGGCTTGGCATTGCAGATTATGATAAACAATTAACAAGCTTTAATTTAATAAAGTTCAATAAAACAAAACAATCAACTTTCAAGTTTCAGTCTCACCAGTCACCACAACCGTCTTCTTTTTGTCTCGCATGTTCGCACTCTGTTCCGGATCCTTTCCCTTTCGAAGGCAAATTAAGCTACAGAATTCTGTTGTGAATTTGTGAGAATGTTGAATGATGCAATACTGCTTCAATACAACTTGCAATGCAGGTGATTTGCCTTGGTTTGGCTTTGTGGTCGACAAACCAAGCTTTAATTCAGATCAGCTGATGTATGCACATGAACCGCACACACACGACGTACCCGCAATTTAAGTGCATGCACAACTTGTGTGTGTAGGTTTGGTTGCATGATATGCAGTGCATGCATGAATTGAACTATGCTGCGATTTGGCTCGGGACTGGAATGAGTTTGCAAATTGCAATGCCGATGGTTCAGATTTCAGAACGAATTTTATTATGATCGTGTCATAGATTTGTACAATATTACAACATTATCATTGATAACAATACATATATAAACAAAATGTCATATTCTAGGAAGGAAGAAAGAAAGAAAAGGAACATAGGGAACAATATAAACAAAAAGAGAGAGAGAAAGAGAGGGAGTAGGTGCCGTGGTAGTCTCCATTTGAGTCCCACTAGAGACCCAGGGTACCACTTCTTCTGTGGTACTACTGTATACCCCCTTGTTCAGTTAGCTAGGCATCGGTAGTAGGTTGGTCTTTAACACTCCATCCACACATGATTTGGCCAAAATATGTTGATGTGACTCGGATACATACAAGCCCAAGTCCTGTTGCAGAAAGAGATACAATCAAATAATCGATTGTAAGTCAGAAAATGTGCGCGCTTCAACCAATCAGATTTGGGCACCCGTTCCCTACGAGATTCTGAAATTCCCATAGACTTTGTACACAGGCCCGGTTCCCGTAGTCAAGGGGTTAAGAACACATGATCGGACTTACAATCGATTGTATCTCTTTCTGCAACTGGGCCCATGTGTCATTTGCTGTGAAAATATAGCTGCAATATCATCATAGTGTAATGTTTTTCATCATTATTTTGAACTGCTGACAAAATATCTGTTGGTAAATATATAATCCATTGCGGATATAGTATCGGAAATAATATCGCTAGTGATATTCGTTTGTCTCGCAATGTATGGTCAAACTAGGAATCTAAAAGATCATGACGTTTCGTATGCCACTGTTGTGTACCGCTGTTGATATACATTTCCCTCTTTACAGGGGCGTAGCTACAGGAAGGGACCGTGGCACCACCACTGACCTCTAGAGGTCAGTGGGCACCACTGACAAATTATGCCTAATGATTCTGGTGACAAAAATAACTGAAGGAATTTCTAACATTTTAATTCATGATTTTAAATTCAAAATCATAACAAATATGCAGCAAATCATCTAGTAAAATCACCATAAAATCACCATATTCCAGCAATTACATATAAAAATCTGGGGGTGTATTCTGAAAATGATTTTAAGTTAAAATTCATTGTATCTATGTCATATCTACATCACTAAAATATTTGCTAAAATATGTTTTAGTGACCTAGATATGATGTAGATACAATAAATTTAACTTTAAAAAAAATAGTTTTCAGAATACACCCCTTGTAAGGTGAAAACCCGGAACACGGGAATAGATCGCTGGGGTCCGTGCAGGGGGATGGCCTGTACAAACATCCCCCCACTCTTTCAAAGTTATATCTGTATATAATGCACAATTTTGAGTGAAAAAATGCAGAAGCTCCCGTGACCGTGGGAGGGAAGATACCACACCCTCCCCCACTAGTGAAGTTCTCGCCCTCGGGCTTGGTTGCTCCGCTCCCTCGCATCACCCCCCCCCCCCCCCCCCCCCCACTTCTCAAAACAGATCTACGCCACAGATCGGGAAGTAAATATTAGGGAGAATGTGCCCCTGCCACCAGTCATATTTCCATCATGATGCACCTGCACACAAACTCAAAGCCCTCCTGGTGACTCTCAGCCCCCACTGGAAAAACAAAATAGCAACGCACCTTGAAATATAATTAAAAACTAACGGGTACAGCTGGTATTTTGGGACTAATATACCTCAATGAATGGGACATCTGTTTTTCTCAGAAAAAAAGGGTCAAAGTTAACTTTTATCAACTTTCTTGTCCGTTCTAGTGACCATCAATATTTTGCTCGATTGATAAATTCGCCCCCCGCCCCCCCCCCCCCCCCCCCCCCCCGCCTTTTTGTTTAAAGTCACGTGACGATAAACCACATGGACGTAAAATACATGCATATTTGCACGGTGCATGGTGGACGTGTACCT
Organism: Echinarachnius parma; assembly: GCA_037951105.1. Taxonomy (NCBI): domain Eukaryota; kingdom Metazoa; phylum Echinodermata; class Echinoidea; order Clypeasteroida; family Echinarachniidae; genus Echinarachnius; species Echinarachnius parma. The sequence continues at coordinate 94,490 of JBAMJV010001755.1, forward strand.
TATATTATAGCGTGTGTATTATGTATGTGTGTGTGTATTTATCAAATAGCGTTCTTTTCTCTCGACCCCGGGTGCAAAAGGCAGAAGGAAACATGGCGTCTGGAAATTATTTTGGCTTTACCCACGGTAGTACCCCCCAGTATAGGTGAGTTTTCTAAAAACTGTTGTGAACATTACCTAGTAAAGATATAAGAGATGCCAACTCCATGTTTTTTGTAATGTTTCTGTGATGTTTGTGTCTACAAAAATGCTTTTGCCGAGGCCGGAGTGAGGGTTGTGTGTGGTGTGTGTTCGGGTGGCATGGATTTGGCTGTGTGTGTGCATGCCATTGTGTGCATTGTGCATGTTGTGCCTGAACTGGGTCTGCTTGAGCTGAGCTGGCTGTGTGGTGCATGGTGAATCTAGTATCTGAATCTGGGAATGTCGAATGTGTAATGAACTAATCCATGTATGTCAGTGATTTATACTTTTTTACCAAATCAATAGTTATGAAATCATACTCTGTCACAGTGAGAAGTTTAACATGGTCCAGAAATAAAGAAGGCGGGCAGTTTTTTAAAAGATGACAATTGAAGTTTTAACATTTCATTTCAAAATAAAAATTGTAATCAATAAATGTTTACATGTTTATTGTTTGTTTGAAAAAATGTGAAGCTTTGTTCTAAGTATTGGTTTTTGCATGTTTAATGCAAAGTCACTCATGTACAATTCACGGATAGCGTTTTCAATCAATTGAAATCCCCCAAAAAGAGGACGATCCGCATTTTCGCTGATGCAATTTGTCCTCGTTTACAAGGATATCCTTGTTTTTTTAGGACGATAATCATTTGAGAGCATGCGCCTCTACTGATGGAGCATGTAAAAGTTAATTTCCACAATACAGACGCAGTTTGTCATATTTTAAAGGCATAAGTTAAGTTTTGGTATAGAGGGCGCTACACAACATTTTTTTTTTCTGAGATAAAAATTAATGAGAAACTCAGTGTCAATTTTACTTGATACTTGATGCGAAAATCCCTTTGGCAGCTCACACAGGAAGCTATACTGGGATGAAGTGCTTGAACTTGAAGCGTACAATTTTAGGGATAGATAACTTTTGGTATTGAGGGCGCTACACAAACAATTTGTGTGAGATAATGAAAAATGGTGTCAAATTTGAAAGATACACAATTTCAAAATCAGTTCAGAAATAGCTGAAATATCCATAAACATATAACCATTTGTAAATAATTGTGGGCCCCACAATAATTCAATAAATTTGAACCAGCCGTCAAAACAAATTTTTAAATGCTTCCTCTTCAAAAATTTACAAAAGATGTTTTTAAATAGTTGTTGATTATCTCTCTATAGTATCTAATCACTATTTCAACAAAACATCACGTATGCACAATATTTTATTTAAAATTGTTGAAACCAGTGAGTTTTTAGAGAGCGCCCTCTTGAGTTGTAAGTTGTAACAACTCTTTCTGAATGATAACAGGCTTTTTACTAATTAGTTTGCAATTTTTTGTATACCTTTCGAGCATTGTGGAGTTCTATTAGTTTGTAATGTAATGGTGCAGGTTTTTGTTACTAAAATTCAGTTTGACCAAAACTGTACTCTCTTCAAAACTCAACTATAGCTTTAAGGGCTTGTTCACAAGATATTCTTTTTAAACAGGGTTGGCGTTGAAAAGGTGAATTTTTTATTTCAGAAAATTGTTCAAACAATGTGAAAATAAATTTTTTGGTCAGAAAGTGTAATGTAACTGATAGCATTGCTAATATTAATCAGCTCAACATTACCAAAAATGGCCAAGGGAAAGAAATGGTGGAAAAAAATTATTTTTCAGGGACTACTTGTCAAGCTTGCCTACATGAAAATAACCCTCTAAAATTTGCTTTGCATTGAACTCCAAGCAAATTTGTCTGAATTTCTTTCGGGGGCGCTCGAGTCCCCTTGTATTTTTTTTCACTGGTCTGCCTGTCTTCATGAGTGGGAAGACTGCTTTTCCAAGTTTATATTCTTCTATCTGTGGCAAATATTAGTTCATCATATAATCTAACGGGTTTTCTCATTGTCTTTGCCTCAGGGTAGGAAATACACGGGGACTGAGGGCGACTTTGCCCCCAAATTTTCAAAATAGCCCCCTAAAATCAGTAGGTAGCCCCTAATATTGCCATAGGGTATCATATGAAATATATTGTGATATCCATCGAATTGAAAAAGTAGCCCCCTAAAATAAAAAATTAATTCTTTCCGTGCTTTGCTTTTACCCTCATGCCACAGGAGTCAGCCCCAGGCGACTACCTACACGGCTCAGCATGCGGCAGCCACCCAGCCCGCGGCCACCCAGCTGTTCCCAGCCCAGGCTACCCACCAGACTGCTGTGTATGCGTCCACAGCCACCCCAAGGCAGACTCAGACAGCCTCCTACGATACTGGATATGCCACCACACATCAAGCTGCTAGTGGCTATGCCGGGTACAGGTAAAATTCAGTCAAAGGATTGAAATTCTGTTGATTAAAAAAATATATACATTTTTGTATATAGCCCATAACCCAATGTAGAGGGCACTGATTTTCCGTTTAAAAAAAAGGCCTTTTCCGTTTCAGAAAATCAGGAATTCCGTTTTTACCTGCCTGAAAAACGGAAATTCCGTTTTGCCATAGACTTTGTACATGTGAAAAACTGCAAATTCCGTTTACATAGAACTCCATACAAAATTTAATGGTAGGGTAAAATCATGATTTTCACCCACAAATCATCAAAATTTGGGGGATGTGTCCTGCCTGATATCAGGAAGGACTTACCACAGGCCAGAGAGTAAATATCTTTAAAATTCATTTAATAATGATTAATGCTGAGTTGGTTTGGTCGATCACACACACCGGTTCCCCACCGTCACCATCGGGTCCCGGTTTCGTTTTCTTTGGAACGGGGTCCGAAAAAGAAAGAGGAAAAAAAGAAGAAAAAAACGATTTTTTTTTTTTTTTTTTTTTTTTTTTTTTCAAATGGTCAATTCCGCGATTTTCCGCGATCGCGGAAATCAGTGCCCCTACCAATGCTGTCAAGGCACTTCCCTATGTGCAACATATTGTTAAAATGACTGTTCCTATTCTCATTGAATTATTGAAGTATTTTCAACTAAAGAATTCATCAGCACTATAATCCTTGTACAGGAGTGATGCCAGTGATTGCATTTTTTTTAGGCATTACAAGACTTAGTTCTGATTATATCTAAAGTTCAAATGTGAGGGTCTTTTTAACTAGGCACTCAAAAAGGTCATGACGAGGCTCTAGTCTGCCAGTTCATAAAAAACATTCCTAGTACTGGGGCATCCCAAACATAATACTCTTCTTTTATACACAGCGGATCGTATCAAATAAACCTCTGTCAATGCTCCTTTTTAATCCTCTCATTGATAATATAAATTTTAAAAATGATAATTGTTCTGAACTCAGTGCACCTCAGCGCCAGGACCCGACCCCAGCCCGCCAGACCACCCAGACATATCAGGACAGCAGCACCTATGGCTTTGAGCAGGCTCCCTCTACTGGGACATTCCAGAAGCAGACCTACTACCAACAACCAACCCAGCCGCAGCACTCCAATGAAACCTACTTCTCCCAGACCCGCAAACTAGCAGGTATTGAGCAGGATCTACATATCGCTACCAGGGCCTGTATCAATGAAAACCCCATATTGATTAAACCCCGCTAGATTAGTTCCTTGATAATTGTATTTTAGATGTGCAGTTTATTGATCGACAAACAGTTTTCCTGGGTAAGCCTTAGGTACCCGCTAAGATAACCCTAGTTAGCAACTAAAAGATATGGTGTTATGTTCTTAGCCAGGTCATCTAAAATAGACTTAGCAAGGAACTAAGCTAGCAGGCTTTTATGAATATGGGCCCTGGTAGCTTAGTGTCATGTTGAGGAAGCAGCCTCTCTAGTTGTTAACTAGGCTCAACTAGATTTAACCCTAGTTAGCAACTAGGAACTTGTAGCAACATTCACAACAGGCAACTTAGCGAGGAGAGTTTTATGAAATCGGTCCCTGTCGGCTACTACTCCCACCCCCTCCTTAGCTTTTACTACTTGCAGATGTTTTGATGATGCATCTTGGTAGTGTTTTGCATCCTTGCTTTACAAACTTTTGCAAACTTGCTCCAACTCAGGTGTGTCCATCACCATGTCTTGGCTTCCCGTTTGCACACATTAACATCCCCTTGCCTCACAGAAATCTCTCCCTACATGTTTGTTTGTTGGAGGATAATTGCTAAAGAGGTACATGCATGTAATTAGTGAAATTCCGCTATCCTACTGAATCAATGAATGTTGCAGAAAAAAAACTAATTTTAGGTAAATGTTCAATTGTATTATCATGTGAAGTTTAGGTACATACGGGCACATCATGTGTGGAACAAAAACAAAAAATCCTGTTTTTTTTGTACCAGGAGTTAATATCTTGTGTTGTCATGTTTTGCTAATGCTTTGCTGATGTTTGCTGTAGTTTTCCTGTTCTTCATTCTGAGGCAAAAATGGCATAGTGTAAACCATTGCAACATGTTACTGGATAAGCGATCCATCAAGGCAAGTTACAAAAACATCTGTGTGTTTGTTTTGTTTATCATGAAAACTGAAGTCATAATTTTCTCCTTTTTATTTGAACTAGGAGGCAAGACTAGCGCAGTGTACACCTCTGGCAGTGCATCTGGATATGGAGGAACCCATCAGACAATGACCCCAAAACAGGCCCAACCCAAGGTGGCTCCTGTCGTCACCTACGCCTACGCAGCCCAGACAACGGCTCCCACCTACGCTACAACATCATCATCCTCATACTCTGGCCAGTCCAAATACAGTGGTAAGACTTATTAATATTGCTTGATTTATGAACACGTTCTCCTACAGATCCTGAAATCCCCATAGACTTTGTATATAACCCACTGTAGGCAAGGGGTAGGCAAGTCCCTAGCTCACAAAGACTTGCCATGAATACATGCAGGCCTGTCTAAAGAGCTCTGCAACCTTAGATGCTACTAAGTTCTGTAAACGTTGTTATTTTCGCGCGATTTATATTTCGCGCTGAGTGACACAAAAACACATTAGCGGCTTTTTAATTTCGCAGCCGAGCAAGTGTTCACACGTATTGCAAATCGCGCATTTATATTCGCGGACGCCGACTTCAGCGCGAAATCTGTGAAAATTAATGCACCGCGAACATTACCACGTTTACAGTACATCATTATCATCCTACTCTTGCCAGTCCAAATATAATGCAAGAGTTAGGTCATAGTTGTAGTTAAAAAGAGTATTCTGTTCTTTGTTCTACACATTTGTATATCACTTACCTGTTCATATTAACCCATTGCCTACAGGATTTCACATTTCCCATAGAGTTTATTCAGGGCCCACCAGATTTCCATAGGCAATGGGTTAAGATAGATTTTAATCATTCTTGTATGGTCAATCAAGTTGATGTTTGGCAATGGGTTAAAAATAATCATCTGCTAGTATATTGCAAACTTGCTCCAACTCAGGTGTGTCCATCACCATGTCTTGGCTTCCCGTTTGCACACATTAACATCTTCCCCTTTGCCTCGCATACATTTCTGCCTTCTATTTTGATTTTAGGGTGGACATTTTAAATGAGGTACATACAGTCTATGCTTATTTGCTTTCCATGTCTATTTTATAGACTTGGCTTCTTCTACTCTTCTATCTATCTTTTACTTTCTTCTATTTACTAGATTGATTATTATTTCCAAATACATACGTGTAAATTTCACTTGAACTTGTACTTGACTTCTTGTAACATGGTTCCCTAAAGCACTTCATGCTCAGTGCTCTGTGGGTGGGTGTTATGCCTAAAAGAAAAAACTTCTGTGATAATATACTCCTATTGTTTATATTTGTTTGTTTGTTTAGGTGGCAGCGGTGGTAACAGTGGCAACACCAGTGGTGGTGGTGGTGGTGGAGGTGGAGGTGGTGGTGGTGGCCCCGGTGGTCCCGGTGGTGGCCCCAACCAGTTCTCCAGCTACGATGCTGCCATTTACTCCGCCGCCACTTCGTACTACCAGCAGCAACAGACTGCCAAGATGGGCAACCAGTGGGGCAACAAGGGCTATGCCGGCATGAAGAAGACCGGTGGGGGGTTCCAGCAGGGCAACAAAGTACCCGGCAAGGACCAAAAACCGCCCCCTAAACCCACCCAGCTCCACTACTGTGATGTCTGCAAGATCAGCTGTGCAGGACCAAGGGTAAGTCTGGTGTAATGTACAAATAAACAAATGAGAATAAAAGCCGCCCCCATGGTTTGTAACAATAAGACATGGTTTACCTTTACCTATATGATACAACTTTATTCATATGCAGTTGATTTTGAATGGAACTGGCCTAGTGTCAGGAATTCAGGATGCCTCCAACTAGCATGCTCCTAAAGGTGCGGCTGCCACATGTTGTAATTTACTTGTGCATCATTAATCTCTGGGTTTTATATGTAGAATTTGATTTGATGTGTGTTGATTTTCTGTGTGTAGACTTACAAGGAGCATCTAGAGGGTCAGAAGCACAAGAAGAAAGAGCAGGCTGCCAAGACTGGGACCACCGTCAACCTGCCAAGCAGCAGGTCAGGGGTTCAAGCCTATCGCTGTGAGCTGTGTGACGTCTCTTGTACTGGACTGGATGCCTACAATGCCCATATCAGGGGTGCCAAACATCAGAAGGTTAGTAGAGAGTTACTTTACGTAACGTAACGTGACAGGAGCAGCATGTTCCATGGGATAACTTCTCTCAAGCCATTTTCATTATTGTTGATGTTATTTGATGTTTTATGAAAGTATTAAACAGAATTGGCAAACTTGCTCCAACTCAGGTGTGTCCATCACCATGTCTTGGCTTCCCGTTTGCACACATTAACATCTTCCCCTTTGCCTCGCATAAATGTCAGCCTACATGTTTGATTGTTGAATGGACTTTTGTAATGAGGCACATTAAGTCTAGGCTCCTACCTTCTCTTTGTGTGTTTATGTTTGTTATAATTTATTTGCCACCATTGCATCTACTACCAAAGAGAAATATTTAGACACTGCCATCCTATTATGTATGCCTTCTTAACAATTGATCTGTTATAATGCATGCATCTTTTGTTTGCCTATCTGCCCAGGTTCTGAAACTGCACACCAAACTAGGCAAGCACATCCCCTCGTCCGAGCCAGTCAAGATTGGAAACCAGGCAACCGCTGCTGCCACCACTACTACGGCCGGTAGCGGCAAGACCCAGACCACTCCGTCCAAGGCCTCTGCCAAGCCCGCCCAACCGGTCAAGAAGATGGTCACACCCAAGATCACCTTTGTTGGTAAGTGCTAGGGCTGTCTTGATAAAAGAGCTACCTAGGGTATTCACCTTTTTACCCTCTGAGGATTGCAAAAATCGACTTGACCCACTTAAGACTGTTATTTATTAAAGACTTGTCTATTTTATGTTTTTAGGAACACATCAATATATTTAACTCTATTGTGACATATTATGTTGACCTTTGCAATGAGGAGGGTTAATGAAATACGCCTCTTCAACGATAATTTTTTTAAAGATTCAACATAGTAATAAGTTAAGATCAACTTGATCCACAAATAGCCGTTTACTAGGTTTGTCTGTGACAAAAAGTAATTAGCATATTGCTAACAATCAAGTCTAGTACATTGCAAACTTGCTCCAACTCAGGTGTGTCCATCACCATGTCTTGGCTTCCCGTTTGCACACATTAACATCTTCCCCTTTGCCTCGCATGAATTTCTGCCTTCCAAGTTTGATTGTTGGTTGGAGGTTTGTTATGAGGCACATGAAGCAGATGCTTCTTCCTATTTGTTGTGTTTATGCATTTGTCCTAAATAAATGTATCCATGAAACACTCCGAAATAAAACTACTGCCAATCCCGTGACTAAGTATGCAACAAATTGTCTTTTTAGTTGCCAGGCAGCTAGGTTATTTAATCCAAGTTTGCATCAAAGGCTTTCTCAGATAACCCTAGTTGGCCACTGAAATGAATGTCTGCATTCTCTCTGCCGCTAGTGAAATTAGTACACATTTTGATTATTGATTCTGTCTCTTCAAACATTCCTTCCTGTCGGGTGGGTCCAAATTGACTGGTTAGGAGAAGAAGGCCGACACCAAGTCTTACGCAGCTATTATTTGATTATTAATTATTACTTAATTATTAATTTAGTCTAAATGTTTCTTCCTGCCAGGTGGGTCCAAGTTGACCACTACTGGTTAGGAGAAGAAAGCTGACCCCAAGGAGTACCCAGCTACTATTGAATTATTAATTTATTGTTTGGTTATTAATTCTGTCTCTTCAAACGTTCCTTCCTGCCAGGTGGGTCCAAGTTGGCAACGACTGGGGATGAGAAGAAGGCCGACATCAAGGCTGGTGCTGCAGCCAAGTCTCCAGCAGCTGGGGCTGCGGCAGCTACTACTCCTACTCCAGTCGATGGTAATTCTCATTTCATTTCTTATTTATTTTCCACAGCTTTTTAAATAACAGAAAAGGCTTTATAGAAAGAAAGAAAAAAATGCATAACATGGATGAAGCAAAACACATCAAATATGATAGTAGAGGTTCAGTTTGGAGGGCGGAACAAAGGCCATTGACCTATCCTAAGGCTCCTCCCTGGAATAAGGTACAACATAAATTAACATTTACTGTTGCAAACTTGCTCCAAGATTGATAAGTTCATTGTCGAATATTGGCTTCCCGTTTGCACAAAGTAACAATCCCCAATGCCTCGCAAGTCTCTTCTGCCATTCACCTTTCCGTTGTTTGGGAGAAATTCTAAGAGGTACAAAGTTCTCTTATTTCATGAAATATAACTTATTAGTATTGAGCAAGCTCTTAGTTGATTGTTTAAATAAAATATCTAGTTGTAGGTAAGTTTTGTGCTGTAGTGCTAAGAAACGATGAAGCAGAATCTGAGAAAAAAATTCTTTCTTGGAATTCTTAAAAGAAATAATGTGGAAAAAAATGCTGGTTGAGAAAGTCGAGTAGATGTCTCATTCTTGAACTTCTTTTTGTGTTTGTGTTTTAACTTTGTAAAATTCAACCAAAATCGCTTGAGTTTTCACGCTTCTCTTGTACCTTGTTCTTTGGGTTATTGTAACAGAAGAATGAAATGGGTTTAGATTTTTCAAATGTCTCCCAAATTATGGTCATATTTAAGATGGAATTTTGATTTTGTCTGGATGCTTTCAACCGTAGTCAAGAGTATCTGGATTTTGATACTAAATCCTCCATAGTATCTGAATTCGGATACTTCACCCGAACGATCTGGATAAATCAGACATCGATTTACTATTTTTTCACTTGTTAAATTTAATTCTTTTTCTATGAAAATCTCAAATGTCACTTTTTGGAAGAATATAAAGTTTATCAATCACTTGAATTTTTGTTGTGACAGGTAAGGATGAGGACATGGAGTGTGAGAAGGATATTCTGCCGGTAGGAGAGGACTACATAGAGGAGCTGAAGAATGAAGAAGGCAAGCTTGTGAGCTTCAACTGCAAGCTGTGCGAGTGCCAGTTCAACGATCCAAACGCTAAGGAGATGCACATGAAGGGACGAAGGCATCGCCTTCAGTACAAGGTATGTACGAATGGTGTTCAAGGTCTTTGTGGCCCAACTTTAAAGTAGCAGAATATTGGGTCACAAGTTTTGTGGGAGTATTGTATCGTTCAGGGGTATTCCGTCACGGTATGGACGATAGAGGCAGTTCAGAACAGATCAGTTATCTGTTTCCTGGTAAACGGCATATCTTTTTTAATTGGTTATGACCAAAAAAGAAAAAACATTTGACAAATGTGTTAAGAATGTCCACCATGGGTATGCTCTACTATATGAAATTATGAAAAAAGGGTACATGTATTACTGTTTCTAGTTAAAACCCCCTTTATTTAATAGTTGCAAACTTGCTCCAGGCTTGATAGATGTAATGTCAAGTCGAGGCTTCCCGTTTGCACACAGTAAGAATCCCCAATGCCTTGTCAGTCTTTTCTGCCATACATCTTTTAGTGGTGTGGGAGAAAAGTCTATTTGGTACAATTTCAACTTCCAGTAAGAATCTTATACATTCACCCCAGCTACCCAGTAGTTCTTCTTTACATGAAACTTTTGATTATTATATCTTGTGCCCTTTTGTTTAAATATATAGAAAAAGGTTGACTCAAACGACCTGGTGTACATAAAGCCATCTCCTAGCACCCTAAAGCTGAATAGGAACTCCGACTTAAAAACAACTTCATTGATGTGGAATAATTATCTGGTTATCTTGAAAGTTTTATTCATGATTTCTTATATATCCTTTCATTTGAGTATCCAGAAAAGGGTCGACCCCAGCTACCCGGTTGACATCAAGCCGTCTGTTAAACTTGTATAACTCCACTGATGTGGGACAATAACCTTGTTATTAGTCTTGTTGTCGTTATGACTTCTTGTATCCTTTCATTGAATACACAGAAAAAGGTAGACCCCAACTACCCGGTTGACATCAAGCCGTCTGCCCGCGCCCGCAAGTTGCAAGAAGAGAAGCTGAGACGACAGATGGCCAAGGACGAGTTCATGAGGCAGAGGCAGGAGGAGTTCCAGTGGAGGGAGGAGATGAGGTCAGTACATATGATGATGATGATGGTGCTGAGGGTGATGATATTTATGATGATTGTGTTGGTGGTGGTGGCAGCGGCGAGGGCAGCAATGAGGATTATGATGTTGGTGGTGGTGGTGATAATGAAGATGATGTTGACAATGATGATGGTGGTGATTATGGTAATAATGATGTCAATAGTGATGTTGACGATGACGACCTTGATTTTTTGCAAACTTGCTCCAATATTGATAAGTCCATTATCACATCTTGGCTTCCCGTTTGCACACAGTAACAATCCCCAATGCCTAGTTTGTCCTTCTGCCATACATCACTCATTGTATGGGGAAAACATAAAAAGGTACATCACATTTAACTGAACTTAAATTTCCTTGAATGCTTGTTGTTAATTTTCCCTTTCTACACACTGGCCAGAGGCGTTCTGGTTTATTTCTCCCTCCTCATTTATTTTCCTGTCCAGAATCGCTGAATTTCAAGAACCATTTTACAGATCTTACCAACTACTCTACAGTAATTTGAAATTGAGGACATTTCCTACCCTCGCGTGTAGGAGCACTAGATTAACTCTAATATGTATCAATTTATAATTGCAGGCGCTATGAGGAGGACATGTACTGGCGTCGCATGGAGGAGGAGCGTTACTGGGAGGAGCGTCGACGCTTCGAGCAGGAGATGGAATACTTTGAGTGGCAGCGTCGCCGTGGCGTCCACTTGCCCCGCCCCCTGCCCCCCAAGCCTCCAGTTGCCGAGGCTGCAGCCATGCAGGTCAAGCGGTCCGAGACGGAGATTGACCGCCATGTGATGGCCAAGCATGGGTCCATCTACCCGACTGAACAAGAGGTAGGAAGGCTTACTCTGGAACTAGAATTGTTATATATTTTATTTCTCTTATTAGGTTTCTTTATCTTTCAAATTTATGTTTATAAAGCTTGTGAGAACTATAGGCAGAAGTTATTCCAATTAAAACCTGTAATTAGGAACATGACAGGCATAGTAATCAAGTTTGTTATATCGTCTAAAATCTCTTGTACCCATAACAAACAATACATAATACATGTGTGATTTTTGTTTAGTACGTTTTATCTTTCATTAGACCTGTAATAAATTCAGTTCATGATTGCAAACTTGTCCTGTTCAGGCTTCAGAATAATTGTGGTCTACATCTCATATTAGATAATGAAAGCATTCTATGATAATCATTAATTATCATTTGATTTTTGGCAAACTTGCTCCAGGCTTGATAATTCCATTATCACATCTTGGCTTCCCGTTTGCACACAGTAAGAATCCCCAATGCCTTGCCAGTCTTTCTGCCATACATCTCTCATTGTGTGGTGGATACTGGATGAGGTACATTACTCTTGTTATATCGTGCTGGACTCCATTTTTCATGTATTTTGGTAATAATACTTGTGTTCATGTATGTAAAGTAAGTCTATATAGATAATCTAAATAGCTACATTTGTAGCATAATAACAAAAACATATTTTGTCACATGTTTATTTATATTTCATATTGGTTTTGTTTTTATTTGCAAGCTTCCATTGTTACAGATCATGTTGTTTCAAATAGGGAGGGCTGGGGGGAAATAATATATCCTAAAACAAGTTTACTCCAGTATTATTTTTCAAGCTTCACCTGATTCAAAACATGGTGTCCAAGATTGAGAACGCGAGGCACTCGAGGGAATTTTTTTACCAGAAGATGGCATAATCTTGCTGCTCCTCCATTGAACAATAATTATTAAATTTTTGTTTTCATTTTTATTTTTCAAGCTTCAACTGGTTCAGAACATGGTGTCCCAGATGGAGAAGGCTCTGAAGGGAGTGTCTGACCAGATTGCTGAAGACGACGGCCCCAAACCTGACCCTGCCGCTGCCGCTGCCGTCCCCATCAAGACCGAATCCCCAGCAAAGGAGGGGGCTGAGAAGAAGGAAGAGTAAGCTCTTTGTTTGTTGTTGTAAAGTTTTGACCCTCTGAGTGCCATAGAGTGGTGAAGTGTGATGTCATAAATGATGTCATAAACATTTTTTTTAGAATTTCCAAATTTGGACTCCATTTTCAGAAAGAGCATAACAAATAATGTCCAAATACTGAAAATCAAAGGAATAGGTTACGTATTGGCTGAGATATGCCCATCCGAATGATTTTTTTGTTAATGGGCAATCAGTGTTATAGTGCACTGGTTCATAAATTTATGAACCAGTGCACTGTAACACTGATTGCCCATTGAATTAAAATTCATTCGGATTGGCATATCTCAGCCAATACGTAACCTATTCCTTTGATTGAAAATTCAAAGTGTTTTTATGACGTCATGGCTTCTGTACTCTATGGTTTGACTCTTCAAACAATACACAGTAGGAATGCGGTTGCACCATGTAGGAATGAGAAGGGATTGGTAGTCCTGAAAAGGACGGTAATTCTTTCTTGGTTAGTCCTGAGAAGGACTGTTGGATATTCTTTCTTGAGGCTATAGTCCCAGCGGACTACAATGCCAGTATAAGTTGTGGTAGGGTATAGTAGAGTGGTAGGAGGGGGCTAATAATATATAGCGCCTAATATGATTGATAATAATTTATGGATTTAGATTATTACAGAATCACATTTACTGATAAATGCACCCCATAGATAAGTGTGCAGTGAATTGTGTAGATACATTGATGTTTTGCCAAGTTGCTATGCATTGCAATTCAATTGAGATTAAACTAGTCATGTCAATTTGTCTAGAGAACTGGGCCCAGCGTATTATTTCAATTTACTACAAGGGTACATTTATTTATTTATTTATTTATTCTCTATTCATGGGGTGGATTACCCCCAGATTAGAGTGAATATCATTTTCTGTTTGATTTTTAACAAATTGTCTGTAGTATTTGCACCCTGTTACAGGTAATTACTTCTCTCAAGCCATCTGCTTCCGCTCTTATTTCCTAGTCACATTTTCATTATTATCAATGTTATGTTATGTTTTATGAAAGTAATAAACAGAATTTAATTGATTGGCAAACTTGCTCCAACTCAGGTGTGTCCATCACCATGTCTTGGCTTCCCGTTTGCACACATTAACATCTCCCCCTTTGCCTCACTGAAATCTCTCCCTACATGTTTGTTTGTTGGAGGATAATTGCTAAAGAGGTACATGTCTCGAAAAAAATACTGCCTGGTTATATTTTTTAGTAAAAAGCAAACATAGAAAAAGTAGTACCACAATCTTCAAGCTTTGCTTTTAATTGGATCTTTCCAATTTTACAAATATTTATGATATTGCGATCAGTTATCTTTTTTCTAGTAAATTCTATACAAATTCTTGAAAACTTATTGAAATAAACTGAATTGATTTGAAATTTTCCTTTAATTTTCATTCATTTCTTTGTGTGTTGTATAGGGACCCAGAGTCGTCTGCGGCACCACGTATGTTGAAGGGTGTTATGCGCATCGGAGTGCTCGCCAAGGGGTTGCTGCTGAAGGGCGCCCTCAATCTCGGTCTCGTCGTTCTGTGTGCCGAGAAGCCAACACGAACTCTGCTGGAGCGCATTGCCAACCTACTACCAAAACATCTCCAAGTAAAAAAAAATACTTCAGTCAACCTATCAAAAACATCTTGATGCAATATGTTACTGTTATTTGAAAATTACACATAAAGATAATAGATTAGTCCAAATTATATTATAGCTACTTATTGGAAACTGCTGTAAATATTGAATGCCACTAAGCTTTTTATGAAGATGGTGGTGGAAGTGAATGTGGCAGCAACAGCCACATCAATGTAATGATTGCAGTTATATCAGTTTGCCCAATGCAATTTGTCCTTTCCCCTGAAAGAATTCAAGACACTTGCTATGTACATGTGTACTCACTGTTTATCAATGATAGGTGTCTTAACGTTGAATCATTGAATAATGTTCTTTGATTAATCATTATTTGATAGTTGCAAACTTGCTCCAGGCTTGATAATTCCATTATCACATCTTGGCTTCCCGTTTGCACACAGTAAGAATCCCCAATGCCTTGTCAGTGTCCTGCCTTACATCTCTCGTTGTATGGTTGGAACTGGGTGAGGTACATGTACCACAATTATTTCCGTTCCATTTTTCATTTCGTTCCAAATTATCATTACCAATATTTATTTATGAGGTGATAAGATAAGAATGTCTGCTTTTCGGTTAAATGATGATATAACACTTAAGGTAGAAGATATGCAGGATGTTAATTCTTATGATAATTCAAGGAGCCTGGGATGACCATGAAGGTTTCCCTGACATTGATTATCTCCCCTTTACTATCACGTCTCCTATAATCTTAACAAACATTCAGTTTGATGTCCTCTTCTTAGCAGGAGATCACGGAAGAGAAGCTAGAGATCCGTCTGTGCGTTGAGGATGCTGGCTTGATCGTCACCAAGGAGCCTGGGATGACCATGAAGGTTTCCCCGACATTGATTATCTCCCCTTTACTATCACGTCTCCTATAATCTTAACAAACATTCGGTTTTATGTCCTCTTCTTAGCAGGAGATCACCGAAGAGAAGCTAGAGATCCGTCTGTGCGTTGAGGATGCTGGCTTGATCGTCACCAAGGAGCCTGGGATGACCATGAAGGTTTCCCTGACATCCCCTGCCTACAGGGAGCAAGCAGCCGCCGACGCAGCAGGTTAGTCACCCATGCACTGCTACCCCATCAGGGCTCGCCCATAACAGTAGCCCGGATGCCAATAACCACCAACAGTTTAATTTAGCCCACTAGAAACTCATATATTGGCCACCAAAGAATTGGGATCTAAAACACACACGTCTATGGTTGGAGTCTATCTGATGTGTCATTTTGGCCGCCCGAAAGAAAAGCTAAAGGGAGAGGACCTCCACAAGTACAGCCACATTTATTCAGTGGTCCTTTTTATACAACATTTCTGATTGTCATACCTTTACCAACCGATATTATTGCTGGTGTGGTATTTGCAATAGTTGTAAAAGTATGGCAGTTAGAAATATTGTATGAAATGGGGGCCAGTACTTTATGTAGGTTGAGGCAGAAAAAGGTTGAAATTATTTGGGATTGATAATCCGGCCGACTCCACTTTTGCACATTTTTGCTACCTTTAAATTTGGGGCTAAAGAGAGTTGATATACTGCGATAATAGACTAATTAATGTTGATATATCAAAAACAAGAAGAATACCTAAAGCAATGGGGTGGCAAAATTAAATGGACTAATGCATTGGCCTGGTCTTGTTTGCGTTGAGCTGATTTACGACTGCCTTTCAGAACTTTTGGAGTAGACAAAAATTACTTGGGGTTTGGTTCAATATTTCTTACTTGGCCAAAATATGCTTGGTGGAAAGGGCAGAGATGGGACACAGCCCCTTGACCATTTCTGCTTCTTCACATTCTCTCATCCATATTACTGTATATACTGCCATGGTCTTATGGCCACTTCACTGCACTTGCTATTTTATGCCACTATCACACACATTTGGAAGGGGGGAAATATGAATAAACTATAATTTAAAAAAAAATATATATATATATATATAAAAAAAGGAATACCTATGAGAAAAAGAAAGATCAGAACAAAATATTCTGTGCGTTTTTATTTCAAAACAAAAATTGAACTTGAATGTAGCTCCAAAACAGTTGCCGAAAATGCTTTTCTTTTGAATTGTCAAATCAAGTGATATTCTAAAAATTTGTGCAAATACATTCAGATACATGCTTATAAAAAGCTGTTCAACTCTTTAACTTGTAAGATAACAACGTGAGAAAATATTGAATGTCATCATTTACAAACAAGCATGTGAAAATTCTGTCTTAAAAACTGCACACTCTTATTAGATTAAGCATATTATCATTATGCTCTGGAAATCAAATTTGCCTTATATGATAAAGAGCACTTTGTTCATACTTTTGAAACGACCCCATAATTTGAATGATCAATGTATAACCAGATTTCATTGAAAGTCAAAGTATGATTAATTCCATGCTTTGGTGAGGTGAGTATTATTCTTAATCTAATAACGATTGATTCTCAATATTTTTTCAGTGAATTGTTTAAAAATTGTTTGTGATAGAGGCAGAATTGAAGTGCATGGTTTACAAAGTCCACTTTTGAAAACAAATTTCTATTTATGCTTTGTTAATTGTTCATATTTCCTATTCATTAACAACTGAGTTGACCTCGTTAAATTTTGACAATGATTAACTAGTTAACATGAGAATTTATCATGTGGACTTTGTATACTATTGGCAAACCATTTTTGTTCACATTTTTGAAGGCTCAAATTATAATTTGTTTTTGCACGGAGAAATATGAAGCATTTCTAGCCTCATAAGCATCCTTTGTGAAAAGTGGAGAAGAAAAAACTAAATTGGGGGAATATTATTTAACTTTGAAAGTATATTTGTAATTTTTGTTCTTAACCAGAAAATGGTTGACATATTTTGTCATGGACTTGTATAAACAAGAAAATATTTGTTCAAAGTCAATTTCTTTATGTCACAGACTTAAAAGAGGAAATATTTGTTTCAAAGTTGTTTTCTTTTTCTTGTCATTGACTACAAAAAGAAAGTATTTTGTTCCCAGTTGTTTTCTCTGTGCAAAGCCTTCTACCCCTTACAGCTATACCTAAAGATTTACTGCAGGCTGGGCAGTTCTTGTGGAGGATTTTTGACCATCCTTGGGCCGCCGGCCGGTGCGAGAAAGGGTTGAGTCGGCCGATAGGATGGCCCCATAAGGCCCGACACGTGTGCTGTAAAATAGAATGCAAACAAAAAGGAAATCCCCAAAAGATAGTAGCTGTGCCTTTATCATGTCTATTACTTGAATGTAATTCTCTAACTCTACGGCACTATAAAAACAATTATTTTGATAAAAGGATGATGCATGCATTTTTGACAAAAGAATATGCAGTTGAAGTTGAGTACTAAACTTAAATTGTACTTGGTAATTAATGTAAATGTCCGTCTCTAAACCGCCTCAAGGACTTACATTTTGTTTTCCATGGATTTGTCATAGAATTCATTTGCTAAATTATTTTTTATGTTATTTTACCTCTTAAGTGTTATTACCATTTTGAAGGAAAAAAATTGTCAAAATGTAAAAATATGTAAGATTTATTCTTATTTATTTTTATTCTAGCACACAAATGCATGCAATGCATCCTACCACTTCCTTTTGGGCTAATTAGCTTGTTTTAATGGAATTTATTCAAGATTTATTATTATTTTCTGTTATTCTTGCACCAAAACTCTTGGATACATGATGAAAACAAAGTTCCTAGATAAAAAGAAACTCTGAGGAAAGACTCTGTAAAGAAGAACAAAAGAGCTTAACAACAGTACTAGTCTTTGCATCTAAACCCAGATAAAGTAGTCGTGCACACAGTCGATGCCAGGGTGCCTTGTTCCGCCAGACCGACTCCCCTCTGACCTCTTGAGACCCCAGACCTGCGTGTCGGAGGGGCTGGACGCAAGGTGGAGGGGCCAAGAGGTCACTCGCCCACCCCACTCGGTAGTCTGGCTTGCCAGACCCCCGAGCACAAGGCCATGGCCCATGGTCAAACACCCATCCCGGTGCTATGCACACATGTAATGTGCCACACTACCACTACACACTATTAGATACGGCTCGAGATCCTCCGGACGTGCTGGACAGGCAAAAATGCCTGCAAGCTCTGGCTGCATTACGTCATGCTAAGTGGTTCCAGGTTCGATATCCATCATCATTATCTCTCACATTTGTTTACTCATGTTGTTTTGTATTTAAACTCAGATGTTTTTTGTTCTGGTACTTCTTAAAATAATTACTTGTAATATAATTATAGTCCCTGGTGTTGTATGATAGTCAGTGAATGTTTGTGTCTGTGTGTGGGAGAGTTTGTTTGTGTGTGTGTGTGGGAGAGTTTGTTTGTGTCTGTGTGTGGGAGAGTTTGTTTGTGTGTTCTAATCCCTCGTCTTCATTTTGAAAATCAGGAAGGGACTATTTCATAAAATTACCAACTTGACCATTTTTTGTAAGGTTTCATTAACGATGAAAGTATTCACAAGTACAACCAACAAATTTGAACTTCCTGTTAATAATATTTCTCTTCTTTAGCCTCTGGTTTTGAACAGCAATGGCTGCACTATTATCAATTTATGAAATTTTGTTGATAATATGGCTAATTAGGCAATGATGTATGGAGAGTCGCCATTTTTTTGGACAATGACATTCTAGGGGTGTCACTTAACTTTTTACAGATAATGAAAGCTAATGCAAAAATCACTGTCTATTGAGTTTAGGGTGAAATCACACTAGCAAAAATCAGTACCTGTCTTTTTGTATGTAAGTGTTTTTGTCATTAAAACAAAGTTGTATTGATAGAGATACATGCAACAAGTGGTGAGTTTGCTATATTTTTCAATACCTTTCTGCATGATATCTAGTGGAGTCCTATTTTTATATATGGGGGGAAAAAATAATGATGTACATCACATTTTCACGCATTTTGAAGCTTTGGAAAAAATACTATAACTTTGCCCAACATCTTTCATGCCAGCATGTTTGAAAATCTATTTTATTGTAGGGAAATTTTCTTGTACTCATCCCATTTCATGTTCAATGGGATTAAACATGTAATTCAAATTTCACTTATATGCAAACATTTATTGAACCCCTTAACTCCAATTAACATAAATCTGTCAATCAATGCGCCTTCTTCCTCATAGTTTTAATTTGCAAAACGTTGGCACTCAAAAATTCCCTTACATCTAATCCATTAAATTATGTTGATGAAATAGGGATTAAAATTTGGTGGTGGTGGGACTTGAACCAGCTACCCTCAGATTACCACCGGTCAACCACATGTAATCCGGGGCTGGCTGGTTCAAGTCTTGACCATAGACAAATTGTATTTGCTCTCTTTCTATCCATTGAATAGAGTACGGAAGTGTGACGTCACATTTATTTATTGCTGTGGGTAATGGTTCTAAACAAAGTCGGGCAAGCCCAAAATTCCTGACCGAGCGGTTGCTTAAATAGGCAATCAACCAGCATCAACCCACTACCAAAAGCCCAAGTTGTTTAGAACCATTACTATGTTACAACAAAAGAATATGACATCACTACTTCTGAATTCTATTATCTTACCCTAGTTAAGTTCGTGTGATGGATGTTTGTTCATAAAGCTATGATATTACTTGCGACTCTTTCTAATTTCCTTCTGTTTTGCTTCTCTAACCTTGCACCACTCCCACAATGCACTGCAGGCTAGAGCTGGCGGGCTGCAGTCTTGCGTGGTCATCATCCGTGTACTGAGGGACCTCTGTGAACGTGTACCCACTTGGGCGCCACTCAATGGATGGGTGAGTTTTAAAGAGATGTTGAGTTTCGCCTTTTCTTGTAGATTAGAAAGACTTAATTTGATATGGTCAGTACTTCATGTTAAGGTATATAGTGAGGTATATTTATTATTCCCTTGAAATGAAGGAGGGCAAGTAGAATCTCCACTTTGTGGGCCAAACAAATTTATTTAAGTGGTCCAAAAATAGAGCGAATCCTTTAAAAAGTTTAATATTAATTTGCCCAGTCAGGCAAGTTAAATTTGGCATACTTGGAATGCTGATAGCCCAAAACTCTTTTTAGATATGAGTAGCCGAAGTGTTGCAAACTTGCTCCAATATTGATAAGTCCATTATCAAAGCTTGGCTTCCCGTTTGCACAAATTAACAATCCCCAATGCCTCGCCGTTCTTTTCCACCATGCATCTTTCAGTGGTATGGGGGAATTAGCTATGAGGCACATTGCCTAACTCAGAGTCAATACTGCTGATAGGTTTTCAGCATGCACAGTTGCTGAAGTAGGTCTTAGATGTCAACTTCAACCTTAACCCGAATCAGGCTGGGTTATTTTGGCTCAGTCTTGGATTCATGCTTTAGAAATGCAAACCATTGTTTTATTATTGTTTCAGCCCCTGGAGCCGATGTGTGAAAGGGTGATAGCAAGTGCTGGGCAGCCATTGGACCCAGTAGATGACGAGTGTTTGAATCCATTGCTGGAGATATGCAGTTGTATCCTATGACCAGGATGATCAAAAGTGTAAACCACATAAGAGTTTCTTGCTGTTTCATATCGGGCGCTGTAGAAAGAGAAATCTAAACTATTGTTTTATTATTGTTTCAGCCCCTGGAGCTGATGTGTGAGAGGGTGATAGCGAGTGCTGGACAGCCGCTCAGTCCAGGAGATGCCCTGCGACGAGTTTTTGAATCCATTGCTGGAGGATTACTCCTGCCAGGTATGTAGCTAGCTGCAATTATACTTAAGGAAAGTTGAGAATTTCTGACAATTTTACTTCCACATGAGTTACTTTAAGTAAATTATTGTTGAATTCAATTTTACAGATGAAAGTAAAGTACAAATCTATAGCTGACTTTATACTTGAGCATATATGTAAACCAGAAATGTTTGCAAAAGAGATGCATGAACCATTTTATAAATTAAATCATTTCTTTGCAGAGTTCCGAGTATATTGCCATTTATTTCTATAGTTCAAATTTAATGCGAAATAGGGTGGCAGTTTTCAGGCTTATTTTAGAAATCTTCCACCAAAGTTAGTTACCACGACATAGGTTTCAGGCTCTTGGAGTGTAGCTTGCCAGCATCCCTGAGACCCTGGGGCTCGTTTCATGAAATGGTCTTATGTTAAGACCGTCTTAACTGTCCTTTGTGATCGGAACAAACGCCATCCGTATGCCCATAGAGCAATCACTCTCACGTGACAGTTAAGACGGTCTTAACATAAGACCCTTTTATGAAACGGGGCCCCAGAATACAAATCTATGCCATATGCAGTGGTCAAAATTAGCACAGGCCCGCAAGCCCAGGGCTACCAAAATTCATGAATGCAAAATTCCACTGGTGAATGGGCCATCAAATATAGAATTGCAATATTTGTCTCCGTTTGAGGCCACCAGATTCAGGTTTCGGACCACTAGAATGTGAAAAATCTTGTTTTTACTTGCACGAAAGGCCACAAGACTAAACAGTTAGTTTCTATTAGTGCTGTAACTGACCTTGATGATCGGATCGGCAACATTTTATCGATGATAGAAATCGGATCAGATAAAATTCGTTTTTTTTTTCTTTGGAAAATGATCCCAAAAAACTTTTCTTTTTTTTTTTTTTTTTTTGGCCGATCCGATCTTTTTTCTGCATGATCGGAAATCGGCAGAAACAATCCCGATCAGGCATGATCGGATCGGGATTGTATGCCGATCCGATGATCGGTTACAGCACTAGTTTCTATCATTGCCATATGAACAGAAATGAAACCATACTGTTTGATTTCTTGCAGGTGGGTCTGGCCTCTTTGATCCATGTGAGAAGGAAGATGCCGATGCCCTGAGCCACCTGACACCACAGGAGAATGAAGACATCACAGCAAGTGCTCAGGTAACGGTCATAAACCTCATGATGATGGAGATGATGAGGATGAAGATGATGATGATGGTGGTTGATGACGACGACGACAATGATGATGAATCATGATAGTGGTGGTGATGGGGGCAGAAGCAGCAACTCCATTTAAGATGACATTGATGTTAACCCTATTTAGCCCGGGGGGGGGGGGGCTAAAATGGCCCCCCCCCCTCGACATTTTTCGCGATAATTTTTTAACGCGAAAAAAACTTGCGCTGAAATTTCATGACTTTTTTCTATTGGGTCTTGCGCATCTTTTGAAATAAAATTTTTGAAAATCGGACCTACCGTTATGGAGTCACATGACCTTTTGTCTATGCATGTCAGCCCGAAAATTGCTAAATTTTTTGATTTGTGTACAAAACATATGGAAATATCAGTTTTCATAAAAAGAGATATATCATTGGTTATTTGGTCTTGTTTACATTTTAGGTGTTTGTTTTGGGGTTCATAGTAGTTGATTTATCGTTAGAAATAAAATAAACAACAAAAACAATAAAATACATAAGCTAAAAAAACAAAGAAATACATAAGAAATTATAAAAACAATAGAAAACATAAGGAAGAACCTGGCTCTTCCAAATGTTTTGGTTGTATTATTATTCCAAATGGTCTAAAGAACATATGTAGTGAAAACCAATGTTCAATTATGAAGAATATATGATTTATGGGTACAAATATGAATTGATGACCTTATTTGCATAAATTACCATAATTATGCAAAAATAATGCATTTTTCTAAAAATGTAAAATTACCATAGTATTCTATACACTTCACTAAACATGCGAGTAAGTTTTCGCGGCGAACGGCCGCTTCGCGGCCGAGATCTTAGGGGGGGGGGCCAAATTAGCCCCCCCCCCCCCCGGCTATGCATTTTCAAAATAGCCCGGGCTATATAGGGTTAATGTTGAAGACCATGACTGTGATGATGATTAATGATAGGGTTTGTGTGCATTGTCCTCTTGCCTTCAGATATGACTAATAATAATAATAATAATAATAATAAAATACTCAATTTATATAGCGCCTAATATGATTGATAATCATCTCTAAGCGTTTTACAATGATAATGACTAGTAGCTCCAGTGTTGCAAACTTGCTCCAATATTGATAAGTCCATTATCAAAGCTTGGCTTCCCGTTTGCACAAAGTAACAATCCCCAATGCCTCGCCGCTCTTTTCCGCCATGCATCTTTCAGTGGTATGGGGGAATTAGTAATGAGGTACATTGTTTAACATGCAAGTGCTTATTTTAATGCTATGAAAGCATTTCTTTTTTGCTTTGAGGCCGATATTGTGTTTGAGTGTTCCATGAAGGTTACAGGGGCACTGCCATGTAGTTAATCGACTTCCAGGTGCATGATATTAACCGCAATGGATATACTCTGTATTTATTCCCTCATACAGCATGCCTAGAGGCTGATTGTGTTCTGTCAAGTTAACAAGGTACTGGCCATGGAGCCCATGCATTCCCACAACTGGAACTTCAACCGTAACCAGATTATCTAAGTGTAACCTAGCACAGTTAAATTAAATCTTAGATACGTAGAAGTAATATATGTTTTTATATACTTTATATTTATTCTCCTTTACAGCATGCCTTGAGGCTGATCGTGTTCCGTCAAGTGCACAAGGTGCTAGCCATGGAGCCCATGTATTCCCAGAACCGTAACATCAACCGTAACCGCCGCAACAACCGCAAGCGACGCCGTGAGGACACCGAAGGAGCCGAGGCCGACAATGGTGAGTACATGATTATGTTGATAAGCTTTGGAGTTGCGTTTGATTGCCCTGGGGGTGTTACAGTTGAGTAACGTTCAATCTCAACTTTTAATAAAAACTGTCCGGTGCTTAAAATACAACTTTTCACTAGCTCATGGATCAACCGTAAAGTTGTATTTGAAATCGAACATAATTAGTATGTAATTGATTTGCGTCTAAATCGCAAAGTTGGGTTTGGTTTTTACTCAACACCCAACACCCAATCTTGGTGGTAATAATTCAGATAGGAATGCGATAATCCCTTTGGCAGCTCGTACAGGAAGCTATACTGGGATGAAGTGTGCAATACGGAGGTGCCATGGTGTATAATACAATTTCCCTCGTACGTACAATAATATGAGGGTGAAGGGTGCACTTCTAGGGCTAATGTTATGTCTTCTATATTTAGGTCTTGCAATAATAGCCTCTCCAGCTATAATAGTTTGATAACTGAAACACGACCATTGGATGCATTACTCATTTGTCTTCCTGATTTTAACCGTCCTAACATTTCCTTGTGTGGAAAGTTGTAGACCTTTGTGACTTTGGCAAACTCCTACCACCAAAAAAAAATTTAAAAATAATTCAAACATAGCGTGTCTGCTTTAATCTGAAATCAGATTTATATGTAGAAACTTCATCAAACTGGTATGTCATTTGCAATGTTCCAGAAATTGCTATTTGTTCTGTGTTATTATAATATGTTACAGTGAAACCTCGTTAAAGCAAGCAACTTACGTCCATTCAATTTACCTTGTTATATCAGACATCTTATTGCATCAGGGCTCGAAAACAATCAAATAGAACCTGGACCTGTGATCTGAAATTACCTTGCTACATCAGGTACCTCGTTATAACAGAGCTCGTTATTTTATTTATTTATTTTTTGGTATACATTTCAAACTGATCAGCAGCAGTGCTGAAAGGATCAGTGTACATATGATGACACACGCGGTACCCCGGGGGTACCACGTTGTGTAGCGCCATCTTGTGTCCACTCTAAGCACAACCATATTGCGTTGTGTATGCAGTGCAGCGCGCGATTGTATGCACGCTATACCCTGGTACAGCCCTAAAAAATAAATAAATAATTAAACAAAATGGCGGATATTCGTTTGGTACCCCAGGGTACCATTTATGTCATCGTATAAAGAGGTTCCACTGTACTAAGCAATATTACGTGTTCAATTTAAAATGTTTGTTCATATTATTTCTTTGTTGCAGCCGAGGGGAAGAAGGACAAGAAAGAGGGAGATGGGTCGTCCCAAGGAGTGGATGCCAACGGATCGGAGGGCGCTGCAGCTGAAAACAAGACAGTACCTATGTAGTCATCTTGATCCAATGCATACAGGATTCTTGTTAAAAGAGTAACAACTTAACTTTGTGGGAGGGGGACTTTACCTTCTAAAGGCAAACACTAAGTACCTATGTAGTCATTAATCCATTGCATACAGGATTCTGGTTAAGAGTACCAACTTAACTTTGTGGGAGGGGGACTTTACCTTATAAAGGTAACCACTAAGTACCTATGTAGTCATTAATCCATTGCATACAGGATTCTCGTTAAAAGAGTGACAACTTCAGTTTGTGGGAGGGAGACTTTACCTTATAAAGGCAAACACTAAGTACATATGTAGTCATCTTAATCCATTGCATACAGGATTCTTGTTAAATGAGTAACAACTTCAGTTTGTGGGAGGGGGACTTAACCTTCTAAAGGTAACCACTAAGTAACTTCAGAGTACCACCTTACTTTCGTGGGTAGGGGTCTAACCTTCTAAAGGCAAACACTATGTACCTATTGAAGTAATAAATTACTTTCTGGGAGAGGTCTTATCCTAAGGTCTTATCCTTTTAAAGGTAAACACTAAGTAGCGTGCTGTACCAACTTACTTTTGGGGAGGGGGTCTTATCCAAAGATTGAACCCTCTACAGGCAAAGATCAATTATGATTTGTTTGTTAACTCTTTAATTAAAGAATACCAACTTAACTTGGAGGAGGGAGGTCTTATTCAAAGCCCAAAACCTAATATATTGTAGGTAACTTACCAATTGTGTTTTGTATGTAGGTAGCAAGATCTCTCTTTAAACACTAACAAACTATTTATGGAGATGTTTCACATTCGAAGCAGTTGCCTTTTAAAGGCAAAGACTAAGTACCTGTATATTCTAACCTACCAATTATGTTTCGTTTGTATGAAGTTTAGTGAGCTCTGCTTTCTTGAGTTAGAATACCAAGTTAACTTTGATGTCTGCAAACGTGTGACTATTCCCGTGATCACTAATTGAAATGTAAGTTGATACGATATAGTGCATTTCCATATGGTAGGGGTTCTTATTCAATTGTGAAGTCAAAAGTATTTTTGCAGCTTTTGTGAAAAGATGTTTTCTTTTTAGGACCACCTTTGATCATCTTTGTGCTCGCTTATTACATACAGGGACTTGTTGATGTTTATCTGTGTACATATTCTAGTACAGTAGTTTGTGCAAGTTTGGAAAAAATCTTTCCTGATCCACTTTGGTTTCTGTGAGAGCTTATTCTTTCATATTCTCTATTTGATACATGTAGTTTATTTATCATGTGCCTGTGCTTGACTGGATGACAAATTGTTCTTACAAGAGTTACAAAGTTCAATAAAATATTTCAAGTAAAACGAAACTATCAAGTGGTTAAAGCTACACAAATCTTGCTACATCCATTTTCTTTGTATGTGATAGATTATATTAGATGGACTAAACACAACAATGGTAACTGAATATTAGATATGTGAAGCACAGTTTTATTTCACATTTAGCACCTTTTTGTATAATGAATAGTTGTAAGTAGCTTATGTGGTAAAATTAACATCTGAGATTCTAAGTAGTTTAGTTACATTTGTTATGTTTTGTATTTTAGTATATTTGTAAATAAATTCAAACATATAGGGAAACTGACCAGAAATATATAATATGAATGAAAAATAGCAAAGAAATGTTGGAATCCCATTTTCATTGCTCTTTTTCATTCTTAGTATATTTGTATCACCGTTCGTTAAAGGACAATTTATTTTGTCATGTTTTGAAAAGATAATGAATTAAATATGATTCAATGTCAGTGACTGAGAAAGAAATGTACATGTTGGGTCTTGAAAGCTAGATCAAAGTAATGTTTTTTATATTCCTTTATGATTTAAACAAAGATTGCTGTGTAACCGCAGACTCATTAATCCCAATCTTTGTGGGAAACTTGCTTTTTAACTTGGCAGCTTGAAATTTGTATATGAGTACCATTGTAGAATATTAAGAAACACACAATTGAGTTGACTATTAAATTTAGATTTCAAGAGGACCTATATAAATTATGTTCATGCTATATTCCTTGTTTAGTTCAACTTAGTTCCAGTCCAGATGAAAGTTTCCTTATTTATAAAGTTGTAACAATGATAGCTACTTGGCGAGCAGTAAATTCCCAACATAAGTGTACCGTATTTAACATATATACATATATGTAACTTTGTTCATGCCTCGTGACTGCTAATAAATCTTTCCCTGCTATACAGAACAAATTGTATTTGTGTTGTACTTCTATACAAATTTCTTCTCTTTTCCAAAGGCCAATTTACACCAGTTGCATAAGAAGGGGGGGGGGGGTGTACATGCCTACAAATTTGAACCATTTTCAAAGGGGAAGATAAGAATTACATCAAGTGTGCCACCCATTAGTAAGCTTGCCCTACACAAATGATCTACACTTCATGTAAATGTTAGCAGTTGCAGTAACGTGTCCTCTGCAATGAGACGATGAGATGCTCTGGCATGACTTTCAGTAAGATAATAATAATAATAATGAAACACTTTTATATGGCGCATAACACAAGCACGATTGCATGTCTCTATGCGCTTTATTATTACCCTTGGTCATCAGGTACAGGTCAAACCTGCACAATTATCTTGCGCACCATCTCAACTCCCCGGGGAGCATACTAGCCAATGGCAGCCATATGATATAAGATATAGTCAAACCTGTCTATTGCAGGCGGCAGCCAACCTGCCTATAGCAGCCACTTTTCGTGGTTATTCTCTGTACAAAGGTTTGACTACTCGATTCATATTGTTGCTCTCTGTCTCTACCCAGTTGTATGAATTGGGGATTTGATACGAGGTGAAAGTCTTTGTATGAATGCCCATGAGCTGTTTGAGTGGAATGCTCCCCAGGGGGTGGAGATGGTATGCACATTGTAAGAGTGGACTGGCATTAAATCCCATGTCAGAGTAATGGTGTTGGAGATGTTGGTGTAAACGGAATGTAAACTTTGTCTTGGGGGGGCCCTGTTGCAGAAAGAGATGCAATCGATTGTAGGTTACAATTAATTGTAAGTCAGAAAATTTGCGCATTTAGAGCACATGATCTGACTTGCAATTAATTGTAACTTACAATCGATTGTATCTCTTTCTGCAACGGGGCGAAGGACATTTAAATTTACCATATTTGTACAGTGGAACCTCCTTATAACGAGATCCTTGAGATCATGCTAATTAACTTGTTATGTCAGGATAAAAAGAAAAAGAATATAACTGTAAAAGGGCTGGTACAGTACCAGCAAAATGACTTTGTTATAAGAGGGTTTTGTTATAAAGCATAACTCTTTATTTAAAGAGGTTCCACTTTATAAATACAATTTGCACATATCTGGCCGGGAATATTGTATCATATTGCTGTGTGTAACTCTCTTGTTTTTAAATTTGGTTGAGGCAAAATTTCCCGTTACCATGAAGCTTGGAGGAAGGAATTGAGCAGCAGATGATATTGCGAAATAATTATTTATAAAAGGATGTCTTTTGGGGGGAAATGTCGGAGATGGTGGTTTTACAGATCGGGATGTTGTCTTCTACGATCGAGGAAATAGGTAACTCACTGAAAGATAATATGAAAGGATGTTTTTATTAAAGGATAAAGGGCCATCTAGGCCGGAGGTGGTGGTTTTATTATGGATAGTGTTTTTTGCCTCTTGATTCAAGTAAGTTGCATTAGTGATGTATTAGACATGAAATGATACTTTGACATGGGACTGGACTTGTTTTTGTTTTGTATACGAGAGGAAGAAGTTTGTCTATCTTTTAGATGTTTAATAATAATAATATATTACATCTAAGCGCATTATTATTTATACCCTTGGTCATCAGGTACAGATCAAACCCGCACAATTATATTATTACGCACCGTCTCAACTCCCTGGGGAGCATACTAGCTAAATGCTAATTAACACCCGACCAAGTACCCATTTATACTCCTGGGTAGAGAGCAGCAATGTGGATTAATTGTCTTGCTGAAGGACAAACGGAGTGGGCTGGGTTCGAACTCGGGATCTCGAGATGGGAAAGCGCGCGCTCTACCAATCTTGCCACACAACGTCCACAGACGTGTGTGAGAGGAAAAGAACAGAACATAGTGTTGTTTCTATGAATATGTGGGCCCGTTGTAGGTAGTATAGTACTATACCGAAAACAAAATAAGCCTCTGTCTCACTAAGACTGCGTCTGGCTCCACTGACCATCTCAATAGGAAGTCATATTAATCAAAGAAATCTCAATTTCGATTCGGTTATTTTTTTAGTGTATAAAGAACAGAACAGCCATGTGAAGGAAAACTAGAGTAGAGGCTCAGACTGGTGCATTGACTCGATTCGCCCCCTCTAACGACAGGAAGACGGGAAGGAAAAATATTTGTATACCATGTTTTCCCATTTTATATCGATGGATACTCCACTCTAGGCCCTGTACATATACATACGAGGGGGTGGGGGGGGGGGGGGGGGGGGGGTGGAGTCCCCGCCCCTCCCATGAGAGTTTTTTTTAATGACACTTTTCAGGTAAAAATATTCAGGCAAAATAATGTCACATTCGGGCTAATTCGTGTCACACTCGGGCAAAGTCGTGTTATTTTAGAACAATACGTCATCTTCGGGCAAAATGGGAAGGATCGCATTCGAGCAAGAAACCTCAGCCTCCTTAAAATTGTGCCTTTACGCCCATGACCCTGTATTAGGTCAAATATTCATCAAGAGAAACCAATACTCAACATTGACCACCCCCCCCAAAAAAAAAAAAAAAAAAAAAAAATCAGATGCAGATCATTCTGAAGCCATTTGAATTACAGTGATTCACTGTAATTCAAATGGCTTGATGTCAAACAGACTTTTCAACGGCGCCATGTATGGGACTATTCAAATATACTTAACAATACAGTTCCAAATACAAATCTATAAAATAATATACAATATGCATGTATAACTATACGATATCATGAATAAATAAATACACCATTTCATGCGATAAGGTGTCGTTTGCTTATGATTTGCCATTTTGTGCACCTCAAACTAAAAGTTGGAATGCAAGTCTTGTCTTCGGATAACTAAATGTCCTTTGGATTAAAGATGCCATATTATCTATCAATCTTCTGGCACGTTTGAAACAAAGATCTTGCGGAAGTGTGCCCTTTCGAGTGTGTAACTTTTTAGCAAAATTAAACGAATTACTTTTAATCATATTACTCGATCAATTATCATAATATATTCACGGAATTCAACCGCAATATACATTTTAGATGGGGAGGGGGGGGGGGGGGGGGGCATTTTGTATATGTTTGGACAGCTGTCGATGCCTGACCCTTATCCAACGTAGATTGTAACATAGTCAATACTCGTGGGCGTTATCGTGTAGGCTGTACCATTGTATCCCTTAGACTAGTCTAGCCGCCACACAACCTCCCTGCGTGAGGCAGCGATACTATAGAATGTGTTTCTGACTTACGGTCAAATTGTCAGCATTCTCTCGTCGCATCAGCACGGTCTAATTGATCTTACAGATATTATCTTATCGGACGGGACAGTCGAGACTATACATAACTCTACGTGATAAATCCCCATCGGTTCAGTGGCATCAGGTCGTTACGGCTTGTATATATATGTTATATAACTTTAACGACTTTCTGGTATTAACATAACTCATTTTCATTCATGACCGAAATTCCCAGGTGCGTAGGATTTCTGGGAATTCTGGGAAGGTATATCGGTAGTCAGAAGTATAGTAACCGACTCTAAATTAGGGTTTCTGTTCACTATTATTATTATTAACGTATATATATAAAAGGAACATAAAACAATACAAACTTACATATTTAAATAGCATCATTTAATGCAAACATAAATCTTTCGTCTTTCGAATAAAAGTTACAAAAACATATCAACATGTAATATATAACATACAACACATATAACAGTAGTCCTTCTGATTTTGTATCGCAAATGCTCTAACCAATTATCGGAACTTGTAATTGTCTGGGGAAAAGGCCTCAAACATATTTAAACTAAATTAACTTTGATAGTAGTTTGAACTGTATCATTATATAGATCAAATTGTTTGCCTGATTTTCTTCAGTTTGAAATCCATATCCTCCCCAGCCCACTCGATGACTCTTTCTGCAATCAATCTCTCACCGATAGCACTGCACATCGCATCAGGGTGTTTAGGTGGGTGAGAAAAGAATGCGGAGCGCCCATTTGTTTAACCCTCAATTAGAAATGTACCATTGGGTCAATCCGGACTAAGAAAGGGGGCGGGGGGGGGGGGGGGCGAGGAGTTTGCCTTGTACCCGGAAACGAGGGAGTACGTACCTTTACAAAAATGAAATACAAAGGGTAACAATTATGATAAACCATAAAGAAGTACATAATCATGTGCCCCAAATGATTATTGACGTGTCCCCTCCCCTCTAAATCAGTAAGCTGTCGCACATTATGCCTCTGAGGGCGGGTTACAGTTTCCCATTGGAATGGGCACTTCAATTGACGTATTT
The DNA here is from genome assembly GCA_037951105.1 of Echinarachnius parma. Taxonomy (NCBI): domain Eukaryota; kingdom Metazoa; phylum Echinodermata; class Echinoidea; order Clypeasteroida; family Echinarachniidae; genus Echinarachnius; species Echinarachnius parma. Next base: position 126,177 of record JBAMJV010001755.1, read on the forward strand.
TCTATTAATTATTTTCCCGTGGGGGGGGGGGGGGGGGGCAGATAGGAGGTATTTCCCCACACGGTGCGACAATAATGCTCTCTGCGCTATATTGCCCTCGAACCTTCATAGCTGACACGCGACTGAACTGCAGAACATTACTAGGTCTATTCAGATTAGACATGATTAACATTATTAAAATTAAAATGATTACATAATTATATGAGTTTAGGAGATAATGAGCTAAATGGCCCTGTAATCATTCAATATATTTATATTTGTATATGTTTAATTATATAATTATGCAGAATTTGTATGACCTGCATTTTATAAATGAGTCTTGGTGGTTGGGTTGGGTGTTTGAGATGGGGGTCTCAGAGTGAGTTAAGGATTGGGGGGGGGGGGGGGGGGGGGTAGGGGATAGGGTAATGTAATTGAAAACAGAATGTGTGGTTTTTAACTCGGTATGTTATATGTACCATAATTTTAATAGGACCACGTGGAAGAACATAACCATCGTGTTGATGGTTCTGAAACAGGCTATCCCCCAGATAACAATTTATATAATATGCAACATACAAATAGAAATATTATTTTAAGACTCTGTATTAAATACTACTTTAGTTAACATATTTGTATAATGTTGTATGTATAATGTTTTGACTATTGTTATATTTTATTTATTAAATCTTGATTCGGAAATAAAAACAAAAAATAAACAAACAGATTTAAAGGGATCTAGTAACATTGTCCTAATCCACAAAACTTCATTAGAAATATTATTCTCTCATACCTTGTTGTATTCGTATTACCAATAGAATATGTTATGATTTTTTTCTTCAAATTTCTCTTTCGTTAGAAAGATATTTACGTTTGAAGTGTTCGGATTTGTAAAGTCCACTGGATAAGTCATAACTGTATTCAAAGTCATTGCGATGAGTTAACAAATATAATGTTGCATTTTCGCTCATTACTCAACCATATAATGTGGAATTTTCACACGACTTACTCAGAGGACATATCAGATCACAAAACTATATACATTTCACCAACCATGCATCACTTTCTGCATAGCCTATGCCACGGGCGTAGACATGACATTGATACCCATTCAAGTGGGGGGGGGGGGGGGGGGGGATGAGCTATTCATTCATCGGATTACATCCCCCCCCCCCCCCCCCCCAGTTGAATAGGTATTACGTAACTCGCTACGCCTGTGGCCTATGCCAACAAAGTTGCTAGATCCCTTTAATTCGCTCTATGAAAACGCAATATATTACTATATACAGTAAATGAAACAAGTACAAATCACCCACAATCGCAGCCTATTATTGAGTTATATAGTGTCGTGATTATCGACTTAACCATAAATGACAAAATGTTCATGCTGTGTTAATGACTTTAAGGCTCACATGGACGCATATTATTTCCTCTTGAAAAGTAATTACAAAACATTATTCATTATTATTATTATTATTATTATTATTATTATTATTATTATTATTATTATTATTAATTTAATCGAAAATATCACATAGTGCACGGGCAGAGGATTAAGATACATTATTCATGTTATTTCATTGGTATTTAACACGAAAATCCTGGAGTATATTTAGAACTAGGATGGTCACTAATATTCTTCTGGCCTTTTTTAATAAAATAAAAAAAGACATTTGAACTCCGTGATGGTCAGAACTAGAGACCTAAGCCTCCTACTAATACAATTCCAACCTAACCTTCTATTTTGCTTCATTTTACAACATGAAGATTGGAGCAAGGGTGACTTTCATTGGTCTATGTTTTTTTCATTTTTTATTTTTTTAATTTATGATGTGCATGAGTGACTTTAATGTAATGAAGTTCATACGTATATAGATGCAGTGCATGTAAACAACCAAACATCTTGGTCACGGGGGATGGTTTGTCTAATAACTCGACACGCCCGTGACATTTGCCACACCGCATCTCCAAATAGTTTCACTTTTACGAGCCAACATGCATTTGCATATCCATGTTCCTTTGGCTCGTCCCTTTGCAAAGTACATGACTGTATACCGTTTGCTTTCGGTGGTGATGCCATACGGGATGCTACGCTACCACTATCTCATCCTATGTACAGGCCTATGAGATATGATAATACATAGGCCTACTTGGCCTAGGCCCCCCCTGTGCGATCCCGTGTATAGACCTACACCAGGTATAGGTCTTGTTGGGACTGCATGTAGCCTATCTCTTCGATCTACGTTAGATGACAACTAATACCCCATCATACAGCACGCTCCAAATAAGTTCATCAAACATTCCGAGCATACCGCGAGAATACTCTCCCCACATCGTCTCTGGCGCCCATCTTGTATCTAGGCCCGCGACTGTTTTAACAAACACAAGCAATAATTACCCACGGCCACCTCTCACCAATAATATTACCTATATACCGTGAGCTAGCTACGCGATTCATGTTGGCTTGATAGATTAACACTTCGAATACCAAACCAGAAAAATGTAGTATACAGTATGTATATGACCCACAGTCCCACACAATGAGCCTATGTGGGCATGAGATGGTTAACGCACAATTACGATTAATATGAAGATGGTGATCATGGTGAAAGTAAATGTAATGCGACAGCGGTGCATCGATATAATATTAATTTTATGAAGAGCCCGTATAAATAACCTCGAGTCTATAGCAATCCGTGTAAAGTCAGGAGTATAAGACTGAAATGTTTAAGGTTATATGAGCCTGTGTAGAAGATAATATACACATAACGATGGAGTCCAGTAATTCTAACGCCACTGTATATTGCAATCATCAACATGTTTAGACCTCTTATGACTTATATTGGTCTGAAAGTTTAATCCTTTTGTACATGTATTAAAAAAAAAAACGAGTCAGTGATACATGCAGGCTGTATTTAAAAGTTAATTACAATGCAGATAACAATGAAAATGTTATTATTAACGTCATTGACTGATATTATTACACGTCCGGTGCAATATATGATACGATTCACGCGACTTAGTGAGATAAACCCGTTACCATGTCGTATCATTCAATTTCCATAGACTTCACAAGTAGTTCAACATATTCCACGCAGGCAATCGGTTAATACACACACGTCATTAATGTCATTCATGTTTAGTGCATGACGATGTGAGCCAATTATAAACGCTATTGTATCTCTATCGATTCTTGGCGAAGCGATGAACGAGCTTAAACGCTTTGCAGTATGAACTGAATCAATCTGACAGCGGCAGCTATTCTATGTGAAACATTTTGGTGATGGTGTGGCATTAATTATGGTCATGTCATTCAACAACACATACAACGAATGATGTACGAGTTTGCAATTCACCTTAATTTCAAATTAAATGAATCGATTCTGATTCTTCGATCGATTTAAAATAACATTTTCTGTTTAGAAATCGATGCAATCAATTAAATGAATCGATTTAAGTTTATTCGATCGATTTTAAATAACATTTTATGTTTAGAATCGATTCAATTTAAATAATCAACAATTCAAGTTATAAAATAAATCGATTCAGATTCTTCGATCGATTTTAAATAACATTTTCTGTTAAGAAATCGATTCAAGTTAAATAATCAACAATTCAAGTTAATTCTTCGATCGAGTTAAAATAAGTTTCTGTTTAGAAATCGATTCAATTTAAATAATCAACAATTCAAGTTATAAAATAAATCGATTCAGATTCTTCGATCGATTTTAAATAACATTTTCTGTTAAGAAATCGATTCAAGTTAAATAATCAACAATTCAAGTTAATTCTTCGATCGAGTTAAAATAAGTTTCTGTTTAGAAATCGATTTAATTTAAATAATCAACAATTCAAGTTATAAAATAAATCGATTCAGATTCTTCGATCGATTTGAAATAACATTTTCTGTTAAGAAATCGATTCAAGTTAAATAATCAACAATTAAAGTTAATTCTTCGATCGAGTTAAAATAAGTTTCTGTTTAGATATCGATTCAATTTAAATAATCAACAATTCAAGTTAATTCTTTGATTGATTTTAAATAAGTTTCTGTTTAGAAATCGATTCAATTTAAGTAATCAAATTAAATGTAATTAATCGATTCAGTTTCTTCGATCGATTTAAAATAAAATGTTCTGTTTAGAAATCGATTCAAATGTTACTTTATAAGGCACATAATAAAATGAGTATAATAAATATAACACGGCAATATCACCACAGCACATTCATTTTATATAATATAAACGTCGAAGTGTTTAAATGATGGACGAAAACTGTTTCACCATAACATTTAGAAAACCTATTTATAACCATGTTGTAGATAATCTTCTTATTCCTAACAACTATTACCTTATTCCCTTTTTTAAGTGGAAACACTTGGGAATTTGTTTTCAAAAAATTTTGAATTCTAAGACATCATAATTATAATAGCCCACAGTTATAAAAACAAAACAGCCTATAAAAGGGCCTCGACCTCTGTGGAAAAAAAAACAATAACAAATTTGGAAATATATATTTATGTATTTTATTGTTTGTTTGTGCTTGCTTTTCTGCTTGTTGGCATGGTCGGTTGGTTGGAGGGTTTGCTGTACATCCTTGTACCATTCAGTCATATTATATAAGTCGCACATTTTGAATATTCACATTTTATCTTCTTTTTGTTTTAAATTGCTTAGTACCAGATAATTTCTCCACCATGATATAATAAGACGACCTATGGCACTTCTGATTCATACACAGTGCAAATCACTCGTATAATATGATCGTGTTAATTTTCACATCACATCCGATTCTTGACCCGGGATAAGACCTTGCCTCGACGGTTTTCCAAGAAATAGAGAAAGTAGATGAAGGTTATAGTAACGACAGACAGTCAATGAATGAATAAGTGAATGAACGAATGAGTGAATGAACGAATGAATGAATGGAGCACTGGTCTTCCCATATGGAACGATTTCTTGGAAAACCGATTGGCAGGGGGTAAGAGTGAAGATGAAACTCCGCCCCCTCTCTCACTACCGCTCAGTGAAAGGATCTAATCATGCGTAGATCTGAAGTGAGGGAGCGAACGAGCGAGCTATGTGTGTCTGGCGGTCTGGGCTGGGTTGAGTGGAAAGTGAATGGAAGTTATTTATTTGCCAGAACAAGGAACATTTTCAGAGTTAACATTATTTGTACTACCCACGATTTTATAATCGTTTCTTTCGTTGATATCGAGATATAGAATAGCCCTTAGTCTTAAGGGGTTTCTCATAGCTTGAAACAAGCGATAACTATAAAAGAAGTGGCGCTGTTATAATCATTTTCATCTTCGATCTTGATTTTGATTTCGATTATGAAATGTAACATCTCTATACGACTACATGAACAGTTTCGGCGTAGACACTTCGATTACTTCGTAATTATTGAACGGTTTCAATGTTAAATTCAGTTGCACAATATAAAGGGCACAAAGTTCAACATGATTAATTATCAATAAGATATTTGCAACAAAATAAAGGTTAATCGGTTTAAGCATG
>JBAMJV010001756.1:0-36170 GCA_037951105.1 Echinarachnius parma
TACCAGAAGTGAGCATATTTATGTCGGAAAGGAGGACTACTGGCGAGGCGTAGCTGTATTTGTTACACAATTATGGGGGATGATGATAATGATAATGATGTGTTTATTTATAGTTTGTCTCCAACGCCTATGGAGAGATGGTGGTGGGGGGGGGGGGGGGGGGGGAGGGGATGACAAGTGACTTTGGTTCTTTCTTGTATATTATTCTATTTTCTAGATACAGACCATTTTAGGCACAATGTGATAGAAACTGTCATCAGGGTTCGTATTCATAGTTGTAAAAGAAAACAAAAAGAAGAAAAAATAAGAGAATATGGCACAATGCTTAATAATAACATATTTAGGGAAACTGAGGTCTTTATCGGGCAAAATCATATGTGGGTAGCATTTTCTTAACAGGAGGAATACGGGAAGGATGGCATTTGGGCAACACACCACAGTCCCCATCCCTCGCGGTAAAGATATGCCCGTATGGCCATGCCCCACCACCACCCCCCAGGCTGTTCTCCACATTTCGAGCAGCTACCTATTATCATCGGTTCAGTACAGCTTTTGTGTTACGCACATTATTTGTTTAGCACCCTGTCAGCCAATCACCATACGGTCAACATTTTCCGCGGCTATTATGCTTATGTTAATTATTTTGTTTCGGTTTGACAGAATATGTTCATTCTTGTGTTACGCTCTCATAAGGCTGAGACATAAAGCTTTGCCATTACTCAAGATAAGGCGAATATTTACACACAAAAATGATATATAGATCTGCTGTTTATTTGTAATATAGACTGATCAGTATGCCTGTACTTATTACTCTCGAGTACCAATAATTCTTCTGTTATAGTCTGCTGTGTATGAAGTCATCCACACCAAGTGAACATTTTCATTATTAATCGACTAGACGTACGGCGATACACCATTTTCTCGGGACAGCTTTCCGCGATTCATTTCATTCATAACGTGGACTTTGTTTTACTTTCTTGGTGTATTTTTTAATACATTCCAAATAGCTATTTGTCTAAATCAATTTAGAAAATGTCGCGAATGGCAGCAGTTAACAGACAGTCGGACGAAACGTGGAGTAATTTACACAGGCGCCTAATGATATCAGATGCAGTCAGATGCAGTGCTCTATTTCCAGAACCAGTCAGTGACTTTATACACACACACGCCATAGCCATAAGTTCCTGTGAAGGATATCTGCTCGACAGTATGATCGCAACAACGGGATATCTTCTGAGCGAGACAAGTAGCGTATTATACAACACAACCCACACAACTAACCTGTTCGTCATATCCGTTGGACCTCCGTCGTCTGGGAAGAGTCAAGCAATTGACGCTGGAGCATTAAAACCTCTTGACGCTATACATCAAGCACGTGATCCTCAGAGTCCCCCTATTGTCATGGGGAAATCAACCCTGGCCGGGCTAGAAGAACGTCTAACAAAATGCGGCGCAATGCTCGCCTCCGGTGAGATTTTCGACATTCTTAACGGAATGGTCAAAGGGAGTCGGAGCGGGCACGTGATGGGGATGCTCTGCGAGATCTTCAGCGGTGCGAAGGCCCCTATACATCGTTATAAAAACATTCAATACATTCCTGCTCAGACTGCGTTTTGTATGCTGGGTGCAATACAACCTACACCAGCTGCTAAGCTTTTCACCACCCTGGACATGGGTAATGGCTTCATGGAGAGAATTCTCCTTCATGTGCCCGACTGCCACCTACCGAAATCACGTAAAACAAGGGCTGCGGAAAAAAAGTTGAAGAATAAACCAACCATCACCCAAGTGATGGAGAAAATTGCGCAGCTACATACAACGGGCGTTGAATACGAGTTTGACCAAGAAGCTAAAAATAAGCTGGACAAAATCAATGATGAGTTCATAGATAACTTCAACGAAGCTCTCGATGAGTCATTACCTACACCTACGTCAAAGAGGACCGATTTGGTGCTTAGGATTTCCCTCGTATTCCACGTGATCAGTAGCGTGGTTAGTCAAATGGTAAAAGGACAGAATGAGGAAGAGAACATTACTATTCCGCGAGAAATCTCCAAGACTAGTGTGGACAGCGCTAAGAAATTTGTTGAGTCCTGTGATGGCCAGAAGGAGACTTTCCTCGGGGTAAGCAATCTTTCTCTAATATTAAATTAAGTTCAAAAGTTTCCGTTTAGTGATCCGGAGTTCTCGGGTTAGAATCCTGGGGTTATATTTTCTTTATATTTTATGGTTAAAGTATATTGTACACTTCTGGTCTGTTTCTGCAAGTTTGAAATGAAATGTACACCAAAAACCTGCATCACTTCGGTATCCCCTTGCACATTTCCATTCGTTGATTCTTTATTCTGCAGGTTTGTGTCAAGTTTATAATAGCTTTTGACCAAGGCTGTTTTTTTTTCTAGTTTTGTTGGTAAAGCACCAGTCTAGCAATCTGGAGGTTTTGGTTATAATATATGGGAAACCACATTTTCTTGTTTTATTAATTGCCATTGGTAAGAATAGTACAATATGTAAAACAAAGAAAATCCATGTCCGAAATAAAAAAATTGACATTTAATATAGAATTTTACAAAGACACGAACATGGTAAAACAGAGCATAAACATGTTCATCAATGCAAAACTATAACCATTACGTGTATAATTAGGAAATAATTTGTAACCTCTATCACAACTATAGTAAATATGTTGTATGATATTTTAACACATTTAGCCCCCATATAACAAAGAAAACGTTAGAAGAACATTATTATGAATGATCTTATATTTATAAATATTGGTTCAATTCTGCATATTTTCAGACTTGCAATTCAAGGTTCAAGTTCAAATTTCAATTTAATTTCAACGTGAATATAAACAGTGTAAAATACAGAATGTAGTGAATAGACGATAACATATAAACATTGGAGAAAAACGTGTTTGCATATATCAATAAAAAGAAGCGGAAGCAGTTCACAAAATTCAGAATGAAGGAAAAAAACAGCAGGCCATCAGAGCTATCGATTTTGTTTTTTTCAAAGAATGATACATTTCAATAGGATGATGCTTGTGTGTCAGCATGCAAAGTACAGACACAATATACAATAACAGTATACAGTACAGTCACAAAACATGATATGGCTACACTACTACAGTATAATAAAAACAACACACATACGACAAATTAAAAAGTATATTATTGTCCATACCAATTAATGATCTTTACATTTCCTTATTGAACGTTGCGAGTGATAGGCATTGTTATACTTCTTTCGATAATTCATTTCAATTTGGGGGTCCAGCATAAGTAATCGTTGAACATGCAAACAAAGAATGCGTTAGAAGAAAATTATTATGAATGATCTTATATAAGTATAATTACATTGGTTAAAATCTCCACATTTTCAGACTTGTAATTCAAGGTTCAAGTTTAAGTTTGATCTTCATTTCCACATGTAAATAGAAACAGTGTAAATGCAGAATACAGTATAAATAGACGATAACATAATATAAACATTTGAGAAAAACTTGTTTGCAAACATCAATAAAAGAAGAGGAAGCAGTTCACAAAATGTGGGAAAACAGCTGTCATCAGAGCTATTGATTTTTTGTCTTCAAAGAATGTTACATTTCAATATGATAATATGCTTGCGTGTCAGCATATAAAGTACAGAAACAATATATATACAATAATAGTACATTTACAAAACATGATATTGCTACACTACTACACTACAAACAAAACACATAAGGCATATTAAATGCTATATAAACCGAACACAAAAAGTAACTTCACCCCTAAGCAATTGCCCATAATTTCATAACCAAGAATCGTTTCAAGATTTCGTCTTGCCAATATATCCATATGGTAGTTAGGAGAAAACAATGTGTACAAATAAGAGGTAATCATTAATCCATGGTTGAGTGAGCCCACATTACAGAAAAAATAGTCATATTTCAAATTCACAAAGTATCATCATCATTACAAATTATTGAGAGTTGGAAAATTAAAAAATGCACTATTTTACGATTGCAATTAATGCATTTTACCACATGTGCCATCAACAAATCAAAATGAATGGAATATCAAGCAGCATTGTTCATAAACCATGATCAATGCATTACGCCACATGTGCGGATTTACAACAATGTACAGGCACGCGCAATACCTTGTGACTTTGAATTGGGCGATTTTGTCTTTAATCTGTGCTCATTCAGCCATAAAGTAATGAATATCTGTGATTTTCGCACATATCGAACATAACAACTGTGCCAATATTGTGGTAAGATGACATCTTGAAACAATAATAGGTTATGAAATTATGGGCAATTGCTTAGGGGTTAAGTTACTTTTTGTGTTCGGTTTATATTAATGTCCAGACCAATTAAATAATATTTACATTTCCTTTTTTGAGTGTTTGTTAGTGATAGGCATTGTTATACTTTGGGGGTCCAGCATAAGTAATCGTTGAACAAGGGCATATACAAAATTGTATATTGTTCGAGATTAATTTAGTCCAGTTTAATATTATACAATACTTCTAATACTAATAAAACAATTATGAACCAATTTTAGTTAGGAATTATTACATTAATTAAAACAATAACAGTAGATATCCCCAGACAATATTTCAGTTACTAAGGTGAGGCGAGATCAGTAGTGTAGCGACCGTGTGTGTGGGGGGGGGGGGGGGGGGGGGGGGGGAGGGGGGGGGGGCGGCATTATAAAAAAAACAATATACCAATCAAAGAAATACTTCACATAATCTTTTATTTCATATCATGGTATTATACAAATTTGTAAGGACATTAAACAGACAATTGCTTTGATTATGTATTGCTCTTTCATCCTTCGCTATTTGTCATGACACATAATTATGTCGTTTCTTATAAAGATTTCTCATCAATAATCACACCCACACATTTCACATAACCCACAAAGGATACCGCGTGTGCATCGATACATATTTCAAAGAGAGATAATCAGTAATATTCTTTGGTTATAATAAAATACAATATGTTTCATAAACATTCACGTACAATGTGTTTGCTCTAGCACCATTATTATCACCTGATGCAATTTTGTCACCTAGTAACATAGTGCACGCACTCTGCCACTCTGCCATGCACGCCATAAAGAAAAGGAAACAATATAGATGTTCACAATCCAAAGCTTTAAATTAAAGCTCAAAATAGACACATACGTACTTTTCGTTTGTCAAATGCTTATGATAAAAAAATATGCTTATCATTTTAAAAAGACATCAGTCAATCAAAGACCAATTTTTAAAGATTTTTGTGGATGTAGATAAAATAGATATGGGTCTAAAGTTTGATAAAACATGTTCATTACCCTTTTTAAAAAGCTGGTCTGACCTCCGCCTTATTCAAAGCATTGAAAATGTATTTGTTAAGGCTATATTACAAATATTACACAAAGGTTGTGCGAACGTGAATATAGATTTTTTCAACACTGATATCATCATAACCAGTGATATTATTAAATCTGGACGTCTTCGAAATGTCAACGTATTATTCACAAAAACCTTATACCCGTGTGCAAATATTTGCAACTTTAAAATAATAATAATAATCAATATCAAATCTTTCTTCAACGTGGCCCAGATGTAATTTTACTCCTGTGCAACGGGTCTACTAACTGTTGCCAAATTTGACTGGAATGTTTAGGTTTGGTTACTTTTGTTCTTTAGTTGTACCAGTTCTACTCGATTTTGATAATCTTAAAAGCTAACATTGTATTTTTATCATTTTCTTATAAATATTATAAATTACTAACAGACACGTACACTTTCTGTATTGTTTTTAAAGGAGCTGCGAATCATCACCGGAAAAAGAGCATCCCCAGAGAAACTGCAACCGACGGAATTAGATGTGCTCCGCGCCATCCTCAAATGCCCGGGACCAATAATCAACAATAGGTCCTTTAAAAGTTCCAAGAAGGTACGCTGTGTGAACGAGACTGAGTATCAGAAGGCGCTGGTGGACTTGAAAGGCCTCGGAGAAAGCCATGATCACAAAATGGCAAAGGAGCTAGGGGGAAAAAAAATTAATGTGTTTGTCAAGAAGCTTCCTGGCAAAATTGATTGGGAGCAAGATTGGCCGATATCAAAACAAGAATATACCAAATGTTTCGAGAAGCCGCTGCCTTCCACAATCACTGATAAAATGAAGCGCTCTTTGCTGGATGCCGGAATATGCACACAAAATATGTTCGAAAAAGGCGCAGCAGGCGCGACCACGCCGTGCTCGTCAGACGAAGCAGCGCCTCTAAACTGTCCCGATGATTCGGGTCTAACCCAAATCCTAACCCGACCGACTACACGAGCTGCAGTTAAAAGGAAACTACAAATAGACAATTAAATTGAAATAGCGGAGTACATAACTAAGGAACCAATCTGTAAATGTATGACTTCAAAGATTCGTATCTAGTACTTTGTCATGATTACAGGGATTATTCTAAATGATTTTTGAAATTGCCTTGAATTAGAAACCACCTTGAATAACATAGTAGTGATGTATTCCTTAAGTTATTGCACTGAATAACTTGTGAAATTAAATGTATTTATTTGAATGTACGAGGTCTTAGATAAAAAAATAAAATTAAAAAAACACTGTACGGATGTGGCTGCGTCCGCAGAAATGCGCCATAGCGTTATTATTACAGAAGACAGTAGTAACTAACAATAATAATAATAATAATAATAATAATAATAAAAATAATAATAATAATAATAATAATAATAATAATAATAATAATATTAATAATGATAATAATAAAAATGATAACAATACTACTACTACTACTACTACTACTACTACTACTACTACTACTACTACTACTACTACTACTACTACTACTACTAATAGTAATAATAATGGTGGCTACAATATAGCGCACGTTCCGTCTTGTGGAGCATCACTATTATTACCCCCAGTCTTCGGATACATACTGCACTCAGTTCAGCACACACAGTGCACATTTTCTAATCCCTGGAGAGCATTCCAGCCAGACAACCTCGTAGGTGTACAGAGCGCTAATTAAGTCCTTGTCGAAAGAAGAAGACATTACATTTTGTGAAAAAGCAGAATAGAATGTTTCAGCATTTTATTCAAATTCGAATTAAAATACATGATTTCAAAAATTCATATGCAATTAAAACATTAAAAGGGTAGTTCAGTTTTGGTTGAGAGGGCGCTGCACAACACAATTTTTCGTGAGTTTATGAAAAAATGAGTGTCGAATTTGAAAGAACATGCAATTTTAATGGCAGAATAAACTTTATTTGGTCAGAAATGCTGAAATATCAATAAATATATCCGATCGTATTTATTTGGGCCCCACTTTAAATACGATGATTTTTAAAATTTTTTTTTAATGCTTACACTTTTTCAAAAATTTTTAAAAGCGGTTTTTAAATAGTTGTTGATGATCTCTCTATTTAATCATTATTTCACCAAAACATCACATGCATAATTTAGTATGAAAAATGGTTCAAACCAATGCCATGTTAGAGAGCGCCCTCTTGTGTTTTAATGGCGCTTTTTGAATGATAACAGGCTTTTTATTTAGTCGTTTATATTTTGTATACCTTTCGAGCGAGCATGGTGGGGTTATAAATATAAAAAGTTTGTAATGTTACTGTGCAGGTTTTGGTTACTAAAGTTCAGCCTTACCAAAACTTACCAACCTTCAAACAAAACATTCGAAAGCATTGCTTCGTAGAGAGGGCGCTGCACATCACATTTTTTGTGTGAGGTAATGAAAAACTGAGTGTCGAATTTGAAAGAACATGCAATTTTAATGATAGAATAAACTGTATTTGGTCAAAATCGGTTTAGAAGTGGCTGAAATATCATGTCCGATCGTAATAAATTTGGGCCTCACAATTTATTTGATGATATGAAAAGAAAAAAAATGCTTACACTTTTTCAAAAATGTTAAAAAGCGGATTTAAATAGTGGTTGACGATCTCCCTATTTCAACAAAACATCAAATGCATAATTTTGTATGAAAAATAATTGAAACCAGTGCCTCTTTAGAGACCGCCCTCTTAGTCTTATGTTTGAATAGCTCTTTTTGAATGATAACATTTAATCAATTATTATTATTTTTTTGAAATCACGTATACCCGTTTGTCATGTTTCGTGTTGTTGGTAAATATGTAAATATCGTGTTGTTTTAGTTGTTGCTTTAATCTGTTTAATTATTATTGCTCATTGTTATATCTACAGCCTTGGAAACAATTATTAGACCAAGCACTTTTTGAACAATTTGTTCGAAGTTTTACGCTATTTTGTCAATTTTATGATATTTTAAAGACAAACTAGATAATGATATATCCAAAGGGGTATCCTCAATTGTTTTAGTGATACCTACCACATATTGTATGCCTTCAATTTGATTAAAAACATGAATTTTATACAAATTGTATGGGTTTTGTCCATTCCTTTCATGTACATTAAATGCATGGGTTTTCCATACATTTTTTTAAACAAAGTGCAAAATTTGTTGATTTTCCCCTGCAAATTGTGATTTTATCATAGACAGGTCTCCCCAGTTCCTAGTGTAACTTGTCTTGGCACCTTGATTCTTGGTGAGAGTTGCCAAGTGGCATAAAACTCTGTTGGAGAAGCAAATAATATTTGGATGCTGACTACCTGTGCTTTAGCAGTGTACCAGGATAGAATCTAACTTCGCCGGGTCTTACTTCTTTGATAAAAGCGATTGACTGTCACTTGGCAACTCTAATCAATAATTAATTTACTCATGAACAAGCCCTACAAAGAATGGAAAGACTTTTCTATGATATAAGCACTACTTGCAGAAAAAAATCTTGAAATGTTCCACTATGCATTGAAAACGTGTGTATAAAACCCATACGTGTTTACGGTAAAAATCCATGCAAATATTCAAGGAATTCTTGTTTTCTTCAAATTCAAGACATCAAATCTATTGTAGGCATTCCTAATCCCATTGACTATATCCCATTATATATTTTATAAGCTTTTGTTTCTTTAAAACTATAAATTTACAAAATAGTGTAAAACATCTCAAAAAATGAGCAAAAAGTGCTTGGTCTAATAATTATTGCCAAGGCTGTATATTGTTTCGTGGGTTTCTTTGCGAATTATTATTTTTTCTTATGTTTTATTTTTTTTGTGTGTGGTAAATAAACGTTCTGAATTTTGTATGCATTTTATTTGGTATTAAATTATTTCCATTCCTTGCCATTTTTATTTTCTTTATATTCATATTATATTATACGTATGTGAATATTGTATTGTGTTTAATTGTGAAAGTGTATTTCCTAATTACTATAACATGCTGGGTGCCCTTACTCGACAAGCTTCGTGCTTCTTATAGGTGCTACCTGTTACATCGTAACTGTACAAATTTGTATCTGATTTTTATCTGAAATAAATGTTGAATTGAATTAAATTGAATTGAACAGGCTTTTTACTTACTCGTTTGTAATTTTGTATATATTTCGAGCATGGTAGAGATATAACCATTAGTTTGTAATGTTACTGTGCAGGATTTGGTTACTAAAGTTCAGCCGTACCAAAACTGTACTACCCCTTTAACAACATAAAAACACACATAGAAGAAGACAAATGAAAGCAAGATTTACTATGAGCCGTTCAAACAATTTGTTAATAAAAGAAATATTAATTAATATTAGCGAAAATGCGGTGCACAATTGAAAGCCGCAAAGAGGCTTGATAAGTTTCGTGCACACCAGATTATTTAGTTGTTTCATCAATTAAATTGTCTTCATACAATAATCATACCATGATACCTGTACAAATATACACTTATGTATTAATTAATGGCATTTGTCTTTTAGTATTTGCCTTTCTCGGATTTATCAGTATTATTATTATTATTATTATTATTAATAATTTGGTAAGTTGGTTAGATTATTGTCAAATGAATTTGAATTTCGAACACGTCATATATATATATTAACGACATAGGAACTTAAACAAGCAAACCTGTTAAAAATTCTTCTATTGATAATTCAAATACAATACGTTATGTGCGAACGGCTGGAGATCCAAGTTGATAGTGTGGACTTTGACAGTGTTACTAAAAATAGTAATGAAATTTAGCTCCACACACACATAACAAATTCGTCATGATATCATAAATAAACATTGTTTAAAGATTACGTCTACGCACAATATTTATATATTAGTTAGAAAAAAAGAATTTACCTATTTGGACAATAGACTCAAATCAAATCAAATCAATTAAATCAAAACCATGTGCAGAATCCAGAGGTGATAATAAGTTTATTATGGTCAAATGAGCACAAAAGTCAAAATAGCCATATTTAAAAAAGAGTCGTTACGTTGATATTACCAGTACAGTTTATGGAGAATTGAGAAATGTCAAATTGCATTGTTTTGTTATCACGTTAATTGCTTTAACCACTTGTGCTATACATAAAATCAAAATAAATGGAATTCCAAACAGTATTGTTTCATAAACCATAATTAATGCATTTTAACCTCACTTGCCACAACATTTTACATGCATGAACATGTAATTGTGATTTTTGAAATGTCTCGTTCGGGAAATTATAATTAATTGTGATTAATTTAGACGGGACTTTTTTCTTGTGTTATGTTAGACTCAGCGAAGAATTATGTTATCGAATGGATTTAAAAGAAAGTGTGTTGACAGTCTAGATGAAATTCATATATTGTTTCCTGAACAGTGACACACTACTCTTACTTTGTTATGTAATTGTGCCGTCACGCCATCCTACGCTCCTACTACACTCTGGGATTAAGGGGGCTATTGTCTGTTCATTCATGGGAGGTGCCCAAGTCGAAATTCCCATAGAAACCCATAGGAAACCCATAGAAAACCCATAGGAATATCCTATGGGTTTCTATGGGTTTCTATGGGTTTCTATGGGACCAACAGAAATCCATAAAATAAAAACCCATAGAAACCCATAGGACCCATAGAAACCCATAGGACCCATAGAAACCCATGTTCCACTTTCCCTATTGAAACCCATAGGATCCCATAGAAACCATTAGGCCTATGGGTCTCTATGGGAATCCTATGGGTCTTGGTTCTATGGGAATTTCGACCTGGGAAATACCGTTATTATTTTGTCCGTTTGCATTCCGCCCCAAATAATATGAAAAAGGGTCCTCAAAGTATACCGATTGCATACAAAGTTTTGCCATGACTTCGAGATCAAACTTAGCATGTAAGGAGTCATATTTTTCTCATTGATAATTAATTGATTGTTACGGGCAACTAAAATACACCCTTTACACAATCATGTTTACTTTCCCGACAACAGTTTTTATTCTTCCCGGCAATCGGGCAAGCGTTAATGTCGAGCCTAGTTTATAATAATTATATGAAAATGTCGGCATAATGTCATGCATGCCGTGTCCAAAGTAACTATGTTCAGTCATTAGTGAATATCCTCAGCCCCCCAAAAAAGCATCCAATTAAAGAGAAAGTTGAGTTTTGGTAACGAGGGCGCTATACACATAGTACTTTTTTTGTGAGTTAATGAATAACATTACTGATTGTACAAATTTGAAAGAGCATATACTATTTCAAAGGCATAAACTTTATTTGATAAAAATCGGTTCAGAAACGGATGAAATATTCACAAACGTAACCATTTGTAATTAATGTGGGGCCGAACCAACCGTTAACATTATTGTTTAAATACAGATCCTCTTTTCAAAAATTGTATCTCTCTATCTAATCACTATTTTTACGAACCAGCACGTGCGCCCTTTTTATTATTATTAATTTCGGAATGGTTGAAAGCAATGAGCTTTTAGTGAGCGCCCACTTGAGTTGGACGGTTCTTTTTTTGTTTAATGATAACGTACTTTTTACTTAGTCGTTTGTAATTTTGGATTCTTTTCGAGCATGGTGGAGTTTGAACTATATTAGTTTGTAATGTAATGGTGCAGGTTTTGGTTACTAAAATTCAGTTTGACCCAAACTGAACTCTTGAGCTGTACTCAACTATTGTAATCCTGGCGTGAAACTTTTACAGTTTGGCACAGTGGCGTAGCGTGGTCGGACTGATTGGGGGGGGGGGGGGGGGGGGGGCACGCAAAATTATTGGGGGGGGGGGGGCACACCTTATGTATTTCTTTTTTTTTTAATGGCCCCTTATGTTTTCTATAGTTTTTTCAAAATTATTGGGGGGCACAGGCCCCCCCCCCCCCCCCGTGCCCCCCGTAGCTACGCCACTGGTTTGGCATAATAGTATTAGCGTGAAATGAATTTATATTATATGCGTGCTCATAATTCGCGTTGATTATTGAGATGTAGAACTGTCAGCCTCTAATGTAAAACAACGACAACAACATCCTTGAGCGTTCTTAATCCCTCAACTATATCTACTCGGGTATAACAGACCTCGCCTCATCAAATTGGAGAAATTGGCCCACCGGTGAAAATTTCCCATTGTAACTACAACAACAACAGCAGCCTAGCTTATAGCCACGCATGAAGAACGATCGCGTCCCTTATCAGCTTAGTTATGGCCTACTCGAGCGGGTTTACGTTTGCCACATTAGAACTGCGGTACATAACCTTCACCTCAAATAACAACAACAGCAACAATTATAGCCCACTTCGAATTCTCTTGCCAGTACAAGAAAATCGTGTTCCTAAATACCTCTTGGCGCGGCAAGCGACGTGACACAGCTGAGAAATTACTGCTTCTAATGATAGAATAAGATTGGACTTTTTATCCTCGTCCAAATT
Source organism: Echinarachnius parma (assembly GCA_037951105.1). Classification (NCBI taxonomy): domain Eukaryota; kingdom Metazoa; phylum Echinodermata; class Echinoidea; order Clypeasteroida; family Echinarachniidae; genus Echinarachnius; species Echinarachnius parma. The sequence continues at coordinate 12,765 of JBAMJV010001756.1, forward strand.
CTCAAAACTTACTTGGAACGTTCGCAGTGGTTCTCTGATACAAAAATCACGGGACGGGTTTCTGATTTTCAAATTTCCATTTCGTTCAAAAGATATTTACGATCGAAGTGTACAGATATAAAATTGTCTACGGGATAATATCATTCATATGAACAATAAAAGCACGGGACGAGAAATAAGTACGTTACGAATATAACTCAGTAAAATAATCATGGTAAGTATCTTTATTTTAATAAGTCCGACAGACGATATCGAGTCGAAGTAACCCAAGTCGAAATTCCCATAGAAACCCATAGGAAACCCATATAAAACCCATAGGAATATCCTATGGGTTTCTATGGGTTTCTATGGGACCAACAGAAATCCATAAAATAAAAACCCATAGAAACCCATAGGACCCATAGAAACCCATGTTCCACTTTCCCTATTGAAACCCATAGGATCCCATAGAAACCATTAGGCCTATGGGTCTCTATGGGAATCCTATGGGTCTTGGTTCTATGGGAATTTCGACCTGGGTGGTCTTTTCACGCATGTGAGATAATCTTCCCATTCATTCCCCACTGCGTTGCCAACTCGTTCTCGGAGAAATACTTACTACCAGCCTACCAGCAGCGCTCGATCGGCCCAGCCTGTACTGAAGCGAGGATTTCATTATTTACGACCTCTACGTTCTAAAGTGGTAAGGCTTGTTGCCGTCAATGCGTGGAAAATGCATGTCGTGATTACCTGTGGCCTAAGACACAACATAGGATTCCTGCCGGCACAATGTCAGAGTGAGTTTGAAGAGCAATAATCAATGTATCATTTCGTTAATCTTCCCATTCATTCCCCACTGCGTTGCCAACTCGTTCTCGGAGAAATACTTACTACCAGCCTACCAGCAGCGCTCGATCGGCCCAGCCTGTACTTAAACCGAACCCTCGTTGACTTTCAAATTGGCAAAATTTGGTAAAAGTTTGTGAAGGAAATGTTATTTTTTCTAAGGATATTAACTTAATCCGCGATAAAAATGTTGAAATTTGACTAAAAAAGTCTTCGAAAATGGGGCAAAAGTGAGCAGTCTCCGAGACTGAAATTCGCTCAACGATCGGCCTGAAAATCGTGACGTCATCGGTAGAACGGGCCCGGCCGATCAGCTGATCAAGCATTATACGGTGTTGTGTATTACTTTTTGATAATTCGTACGATCGAGCTGGACAGTTTTATTTCGAGGAAAATGGAGGAAAATACTCTCGAACTGAGTTTCGCAATGGATTTTTCCGAAGAAGATGAAGAAGAGGACAGGAATGATTCAACAGACAGCGACAATGACGGGATTTGGGAGATTTTTTGCGCTCGTTCACTATTGTACCCGCACTCCGGTGTCGGCAAGCTACGCCGCTAGCTGCCCGTGACGCACTCGTGAAGAGTACCATACAAAACACAAATGTAATGTACCCAAAATCAACTAAATCTTCGACCATTGCTCAAATTATGGTCATGATTTCAAAGTAGTTACACAGAACAGGTAAAAAAGATAACTACTTTGAAATCATGACCATTATTTGAGCAATTTTTGAAGATTTAGTTGATTTTGGGTACGTTACACAATCATGTGTTTCGTAGGGTACTCTTCACGAGCCAGCTAGCGGGCCAGCGTGCCGACACCGGAGTGCGGGTTTCAATGCGCCCTTTCCCCCAGCATCTTGCCCGGCAAACTGTGCATGGACATGGTGCAATTCGCTATACAATTGCCGCAGTCATACGCCAGATCGACAAATCTATCACTTTCATGGACTCTTTGACATTATTATAGTTATTTTTCACTGTCGGCTTAGAATGCCGACAGAGAAAAATACAATATAATGTCAAAGTCAAAGAGGGCATGAAAGTGATAGATTTGTCGATCTACCATACGCCATGCACCTTTTCCCGACTTTGCGACTCGAATTCAACTTTGTCGATACTGGCGAACTCGCGATTTCCACCTCAAAACCATGCCTGAAATCTTCACTTCCTTCAGACATTTCCACCATTCTCCGATTTTGCAGATTTCAGGTCAAATCTAACAAGAAAAATGATATTGACAAGGACGGCGTTCTATCGATTGAGCAGGGCAGCATTACTTGCGCTCGCTGGACTGGGGGATCGTTGGGGGAGGCAACGGGTGCCGCTCTACCATCAGCGGCCGCGCGTGCATGGTTTGGGCCTATTCTACCTGTGACGTCATCAAATTTCTCTGCACCAAATCGCCGTCAAACGGCGAAAATCGGGGTTCAGAATAAGAGTTTAAATTTGCTTTTAATTGTTTTCTGGGCGGTGTTAGGGCTTCAAAATTAACTTTTTCATGCTCAGTATGTTCTCAGCTTTCAGAAGAGGTACAATATGCATATTATAGGATCTTCATTGAGTTTTCGGTTGAAGCGAGGATTTCATTATTTACGACCTCTACGTTCTAAAGTGGTAAGGCTTGTTGCCGTCAATGCGTGGAAAATGCATGTCGTGGCCTAAGACACAACATAGGATTCCTGCCGGCACAATGTCAGAGTGAGTTTGAAGAGCAATAATCAATGTATCATTTCGTTAATATTCTGACAAAATAAGTTATGCTGCTCCAAAGAAGGGTTATTGAAAAAAAAATGTTTGCATGCCCTCAAACTTTGCTGAATCCTGACCCATATCAAACATGGGTTAAATTGATTTTATGTGCACTGACAAGCTGAGATTATGGCGATAATTCTCATACCAAATTCATTTGGGCTCAATAATAAAACATGTTCACAATTTCCTGTCAAAGTCGACGTTAAAGGGATCTAGTAACTTTGTTGACATGTGCAAAAAGTGATGAATGGTTGATGCAATGTATATTGTTGTTATCTCCACAGGGTATTGTGTGAAAATTTCAAGTCAAATGAACATTGCATGGCCAACTAATGAGAGAAAATGCAAAGTGATATTCACTAACTCACTGCACTCACTCTGTAAACGATAAGAAAAACTCCGGGGGAGTTTTTTCTTATCTGAATACTTCGATCGTACATATCTTTGTAACGAAAGGGAAATTTGACAAACCGAAACCTGTCCCATGATTTAATTGTTAATACAAATACAACAAGGTATGAGGGAAATTAAAATTTTATTTTGAGGATTTGGACAATGTTACTAAGTCCCTTTAAATCCGAGAAATAATTAGAATGAGGTGCGATATCTTCGGTAGTACGCTGGTGAAGTCTAACTTCAAGAAGCGTAAGAATTTAGAGACCATAAGAAACTGAACAGTGCGAAGTTGCAGATTTCTAGTGCACAGTAGAAACAGTGCTTGTTTTAGCACAGTCATGGACACATTGTGATTTGAAAAAGTGTGACACTGAAATGAAAACATTGACACATACTTCACCTTTTTAGAAAATAGGACTGAGCTGAAATTGGACTGAACATTAAAAGGAAAATAACACTTGAATTCTCAGTTCAGATAGGATTGTTGACTTTTCATGATGAAAAAGAGTAGTTTGTTTTCTGTATTGTAAAATGAACAGTTCATGAACTTTGATTCACACGAAGGAACATTTTAATTAAAGGGGTAGTACAGTTTTGGTAAGGCTGAACTTTAGTAACCAAACCTGGACAGTAACATTATAAACTAATAGTTATAACTCCACCATGCTCGAAAGGTATACAAAATTACAAACGACTAAGTAAAAAGCCCGTTATCATTCAAAAAGAATCATTCAAACACAAGAGGGCGCTTTCTAAAAAGGCATTGGTTTCAACCATTTTTCATACAAAATTATGCATGTGATGTTTTATTGAAATAATGATCAAATAGAGAGATCATCAACAACTATTTAAAAAACGCTTTTGACAATTTTTGAAAAAGTGAAAGCATTTTTTTAATTTTTTGAAAAAATCATCTAATTATTTGGGCCCCAAATAATTATAAGATCAGATATATTTATTGATATTTCAGCCGTTTCTGGGTCGATTTTGACCAAATAAAGTTTATTCTGCAATTAAAATTGCATGTTATCTCAAATTCGACACTCAGTTTTTCATTACCTCACAAAATAATTGTGATGTGCAGCGCCCTCTCTACCAAAATTAAACTACCCCTTTAAAGTTAAATCGCTGAGATATTGAGCTGAACTTGGACTTTGAATATTTTGATTCATTTCATGCAAGCAATCTGAGCTCAAAGAGACTGTTGTTGTGAAAGTCTACTACATGTAAGTATTCGATGACATCTACAGTTTTTGTCAGTAGCTTCTACTCAGTGGTGAGTATCTGTGTTGACTTTGGGTACCGTACTGAAATCAAGGTTTCTGTATTATAGGTGAGCGGCGAGAGGCCAAATTTTTGGACTTTAATGCACCCGACTGGAATAAAGCAACAACATTGCTCATTTTAAAGGAAATTTTCTGAAGATTTTGAAAATGACCATTAAAATTGCCGCAACTTGTAGCATCACCATGGAAACAAGCACTGAATAGACCACGCCCATTTTTCAAGAAATACAAGTAGATTAAAAAATGAGTAGTTATTTACACATTCCATTATGACTTTTTACAGTAAATACTTGTTTTCTAATGATTGAGAGACCTTCAATGGAAAGACAAAACCCATCCTAACGATGGGGCATAATTTTTAAGTAATATCAATCAAAATGCGTTGCCTAGCAACATCATTTTCCCTAGCAACAATTTTATTCTTGCATAAAAGAGTGCGTTTTCTTTTTCTGAAGCAATTTTTCTTTTAAAAACTAAATAAAAAAATACCTGAATCATTCATTAAATTTTGGTAGACTTGATTTTGACTATTAGGTGATGTAATTCAAGAAAAATAAGCATGCCAATCCAAATGTATCAATAGATGTGTGTTATTCTTTGCCTTTAACCAAACCCCAATTGTAATGAAAATGTCATTTTACAGTACGATTCCATACAATTATAGAATCAATCCAGCTGTATAAGACAGTTTAACTTGTAAAGATTTAATGTTTAGTTTAAAAACTTTAATGAGACAAAGCAGACACCAATAAATATTGATAATGAAATACATATACAATACAAATTATTATCAATGGAGACTATTTTGTTGCCTAGCAACAACATTTCGCCTAGCAACAACATATTTTACTCATATTTTGCGCGGTTTTGTAACCCTTCCTTGGCAAATTTCTGTATTACAGGTCTGTATTACTTTGGGTACTCAGATAACAATGATGGTACACACATGTATATACTTTAGATTATCCATGGATACCATTATGTTGCCTAGCAACAACATTTTACCTAGCAACAACATATTTTGCTCATATTTAGCGTTTTTGTTTTACCCTTCGTTGGCAAATTTCTGTTTTATAGGTCTGTAATACTTTGGGTACTCGGATAACAATGATGGTACACACATGTATATACTTTAGATTATCCATGGATACCATTATGTTGCCTAGCAACAACATTTTACCTAGCAACAACATATTTTGCTCATATTTAGCGTTGTTTTTTACCCTTCCTTAGCAAATTTCTGTGTTATATGTCTGTATTACTTTGGGTACTCGGATAACAATGATGGTACACACATGTATATACTTTAGATTATCTATGGATACCATTATGTTGCCTAGCAACAACATTTTACCTAGCAACAACATATTTTGCTCATATTTAGCGGGGTTTTTTACCCTTCCTTGGCAAATTTCTGTGTTATAGGTCTGTATTACTTTGGGTACTCGGATAACAATGATAGTACACACATGTATATACTTTAGATTATCCATGGATACCATTATGTTGACTAGCAACAATTTTACCTAGCAACCACATATCTGACATATATTCAGAGAGATGTATTACCTTTCATTGACACATTATTGGATGTAAAGCCTTCATTAATATGGATTCTTGGTTAACCTTGATGGTGCAACAAATGAAGTTATTCACAGTGACCATTGCATTGCCTAGCAACCGCATTTTACCTAGCATAAATTTGAAGTAAATATAAGTAAAAAGCATTGCCTAGCAACATAAATATCTCTAGCAACCATTTCATCCGTCTATAAAGGCTTGATTTTTCATTTTCTAAAGTGATTTTTCTTTTCAAAACTAAATTAAAATGTCTTTAAATCAATTTTGTTGTGATTGACTTGATTTGTATTGTAAAATGATCATATTCAAGAAAAATAATCATGCCAACCAAAATATATTATATAGATGTTTGTTAGTATATGCCTTGAGTTGGGTAAGAGGTAAGCCTTCATGTTGCAACATGTGTACAAATACTACTGTAGATTATCTATTGTATTATCATGTTACCTAGTAACAATATTTTACCTAGCAATCACCCATTTTACTTATTTTCAACGGGTTTTATACTGGCCTTGCTCAGGATTTTTCTGTTCAATTGAACATTACTTTTGATTACTATGGCTAACTTGTACATTCATTTTACGTCAAAGTTTCTTTTCTTAACTTCATATTACGTTAAAGTTTCTAACTGTACATAGCAGCAAATAAAGCAGTGTGAAAAACAGGTCTGAATCATGACCTCTTTTCCAAAATGGCTTGTCCTGACCATGTATTTAGTGCCTACAATTGGTACAAATTTTAAAGGATGGCCAATGGAGATGGTGGACAGCAACATAGTATGTGCGGGAATGCCCGTCTACGTAGATCATATATTAATGATTTCATATACTGTATAATTATGTAAAATCTTGGGGTATGAGTACGATTTACATGGATCTAATAACATTGCCAACATTTTCAAAACTTAGTTGGAACTGTAGTGGTTTTCACATACCTCATTTCAAATAAACAGCAATTTGTTTTATGACATTCTAATATTCAGAATATGAATCCTGTTGTTTAATTGGAAGAAGAAGAAGATAAATAGAGTAGGGGAATTAATGATCAAATTGGCATGATACATCTATATGGCAGGAAAGCCTACCAGTTGACATATTTATGTATTGTACAGTGGTGCTGGTTGGCATGTCACTTTGTAGATTGTATTCTTTAACCAAGCATAATGGATCTTTCTCCACCCATTTACAATGAGTAATTGAGATTCTATTTGGAGGAAGTAAACCTTCTTCAGGACAGACAAGAACAAAAAAAAACATATTTAGGTTTCAGATCACAATACACAGAACATTTGCAAAGTGGCAGAGTCTGGCATGGAGTTATATTATGATGAAAGGGTCAATAAATAGGCAGTTGAAAGTGTTTAGAATTAATTAGATGACGTTGTTAACATGATTTAGGAGAAGACTGCCTGTGCAAGTGAAGACCGATAGGATTGCCGCGTTTAAAGTGCTTAAAGTTGTATACAACCACTCTGGACAAGCTAAATCAAACATAAAAAGATCAACGGATAAAGACATAATGTGCTGTCTTTGAAAATCTGTGCTGCTCAAAAAGAGCTTGGCATAATAGCTTTTTAGAATAGAAACAGGAATCATCAGCAATACAAAATGTATCATGCAAATTCAAGGGAAACTTAACTTTGCTAAACCATTTGGCGCTTGTGTATTCCACTGCCGAATAATGTGTTGATGGTCAAAATTGCAGAGGATTGCAGAGGATGAACTGTTTAATGTATTTTATTTTCTTTTTACTCAGCACCATGGTTGTTGAAGGTTGTATGAATACAAGGCAGTGTTCTTGTCATGGATCAAGGCTCATCGGCCCAAATTCTCATCAGTGGCTCAACTTGAGCAATGACAAACGAACAATGTACAAAGCAGAAAAGTCCAGAGAAAGCCAGTTGAATGAACAGTTCAATATCAAATATAAGTCAGATGTGTGGTTGCTAGGTAAAATGTGGTTGCTAGGCAATGCAATGGTCACCGTGAATAACTTAATTTGTTGCACCATCAAGGTTAACCAAGAATCCATATTAATGAAGGCTTTACATCCAATAATGTGTCAATGAAAGTTAACACAACTCTCTGAATGTATGTCAGATATGTGGTTGCTAGTTAAAATGTTGCTAGTCAACATAATGGTATCCATGGACAATCTAAAGTATATACATGTGTGTACCATCATTGTTATCCGAGTACCCAAAGTAATACATACCTATACAACAGAAATTTGCCAAGGAAGGGTAAAAAAACCCCGCTAAATATGAGCAAAATATGTTGTTACTAGGTAAAATGTTGTTGCTAGGCAACATAATGGTATCCATGAATAATCTAAAGTATATACACGTGTGTACCATCATTGTTATCCGAGTACCCAAAGTAATACATACCTATACAACAGAAATTTGCTAAGGAAGGGTAAAAAAAAACACGCTAAATATGAGCAAAATATGTTGTTGCTAGGTAAAATGTTGTTGCTAGACAACATAATTGTATCCATGGATAATCTAAAGTATATACATGTGTGTACCATCATTGTTATCCGAGTACCCAAAGTAATTTAAAAACCTATAAAACAGAAATTTGCCAAGGAAGGGTAAAAAACCCCGCTAAATATGAGCAAAATATGTTGTTGCTAGGTAAAATGTTGTTGCTAGGCAACATAATGGTATCCATGGATAATCTAAAGTATATACATGTGTGTACCATCATTGTTATCCGAGTAACTAAAGTAATACAGACCTATAAAACAGAAATTTGCCAAGGAAGGGTAAACAAATCCCGCTAAATATGAGCAAAATATGTTGTTGCTAGGCAAAATGTTGTTGCTAGGCAACAAAATAGTCTCCATTGATAATAATTTGTATTGTATACATGTATTTCATCATCAATATTTATTGGTTTCTGCTTTGTCTCATTAAAGTTTTTAAACTAAACATTAAATCTTCACAAGTAAAACTGTCTTATACAGCTGGATTGATTCTATAATTGTATGGAATTGTACTGTAAAATGACATTTTCATGAAAATTGGGGTTTGGTTAGGCACAGAATAACACACATCTATTGATACATTTGGATTGGTATGCTTATTTTTCTTGAATTGCATCACCTAATAGTCAAAATCAAGTCTACCAACATTAAATGAATGATTCAGGTATTTTTTTATTTAGTTTTTAAAAGAAAAATTGCTTCAGAAAAAGAAAACACACACTTTTATGCAAGGATAAAATGGTTGCTAAGGAAATGATGCTGCTAGGCAACGCAATATCGATTGATATTTACTTAAAAATTATGCCCCATTGTTAGGATGGGTTTTGTCTTTACATTGAAGGTTTCTCAATCATCAGAAAACAAGTATTTATTGTAAAAAGTCATATGGAATGTGTAAATAACTACTAATTTGTTAATCTAGTTGTATTTCCTGAAAAATGGGCGTGGTCTATTCAGTGCTTGTTTCCATGGTGATGCTACAAGTTGCGGCAATTTTCATGGTCATTTTCAAAATCTTCAGAAAACTTCTTTTAAAATGAGCCATGTTGTTGCTTTATTCCAGTCGGGTGCATTAAAGTACAAGAAATGAGCCACTTTTTGGCCTCTCACCGCTCACCTAATTAGGGCTGAAATTATGTACATTTACCATACTATATTACTATGCATATGGGCAATTCCACGAAAAATGTCACCCAAGGATGGAAAAATGAAACTCATGGGACAGCCTTGTTAACTACTGGATAGTAATGAGGAAGGACCATATTTTGATGACTAAAGGAAAAAAGTTTGAAATTCAATGCAGTATATTTTTTTCGGGGGGCCATTGAAGTTGGGACAAAAAATGTATGTATTACCCCCCAAAATGATGAAATTTGCATCCGTTGTTTGTGAAATAAAATTTCAAAATATGGATCACTTCAGAACAATAATTCTACTTCTAATGTCTTGTTTATGCTTTGTTTTAACATCATAGAAAAGGAAATTGTGTAAAAATCTTTACTTTTTGAAAACTGTTATTGGATAAAATCTTGATTCTTACAACATTGATGTGTAATGTCCGTGACGTTTTAGATATAAAAGTTTTTGTAGAAGCAGAAGTCCTAATTCAATTTAATTCAAAATTCATTTGCAAAGCTAGAATGTTATATCATAAAGTATATCAAGAGCATTTACTAAAATATTTGATGGCTTGTCCAGAATGGCGTCACGGACATTACGTCACGGCTGCGTCACGGACATTACATACACAGTGAAAAGTATAAAAAAGCAGAGCAAAAAAATATCAAGCATTATTTTCTTATGTAAATGTCTTACTTTAGCCAAGAAATAAGATAATCCCAAGTAACAGGGGGACTACTACCTTCCTGGTTCAAGTTTTAATAAATTGTATCGTTAATCAGATAGTGAACTTTGAGTCAGTACTCTGAACTATTTATAAAACTAAATTCCTTGCTTAATTTGAACATGCATGTCTCAATAATCAATAAAGACTTGACTATAACTTACTGGGAGGAGAAAGAGATGGTTAAATCTCATATAGTATGATCAAATTGCAAAAATTATACTCTTAGTCCATGATTTTCCATGTGTTATGCCCGTGATGTACACAACTTTTTTTAGATTTTACAATTTGTTGGCACAAGACAGCATTGTACCTCATTAAAAATGTATAATATTTTTTTAAATAGTTGAACATTTGGTTTACTGCACATTCTGTTGAAAATGTTCAAATTTTACAATAATTTTGGAAAAACTTATTAATATTTTAAAAATAATTTTTTGCTAATTGAAAAAAAAAATTGAAATATAATTGTTGTTCTCAAAACTGTTACATATCAAATGTACAATTAAAAAAGTGTCATGCACAATGGAGCATTTTTTTGCGGGTTATTTCTGAGTTTAGAAAAAGTGGACAAAAGTGTAATGTCCGTGACGCTGAAAATGTAATGTCCGTGACGCAACGTTTTGTTGTCTAGATCACATATGCCTGGCCCGTTTCCCCCAAAACAACTTGGATTCAATTCATCATTGCCTTGTCTATAATTAAATACCTAAATCACCTTTGTGAGGTCTCAGAACTCACAGACTTTTGCAAAGATGTATATTGATGCAAAAAGTCATGTCCAAAAGATGTAATGTCCGTGACGGCGCACATTTCGCAGAATTACTCAGTAACGAATTGGATAAATGTTCTGAAACTTTTTTTGCATACTTAACTAGGATATTGTTTTGTAATCAAAATAAAAGTTAGACATTAGTTAGAGGTATGAATTAGTAGTGGCATTGGAAAGTCATGAACATTCTCTGATTTGTAATGTCCGTGACGCTGGAGTTGCCCATATATTCTTTCAGGGAAACAAATTAAAATAGTGTTCAGTATTATTACCTTACATGCAATCCAGTGATTGTTCAGATAAGTTTGCATGTTTCATACTTATAAATAATGATGATAAATACGATTATATTGTTCATGTAGCTTTATAAGTTAAGTGAAAATGTACTTTTATACATACATTGCACTTGTTAATTAATAATTGTTAATGTATGGTAAATATGTTCGACTATTCCATGTTTAGATCTAGTCCATGCCTTAGCTTATGGCACATACACGTACACATATACAGGAGAGTGTAATTATATTCATGTACATGTATTTATTTCTGTCAAGATTGTTATCAATTAGAGATATTTTTGTATGCATAAAGTAAGATGATATTTTCTTTTCACAAATGTGTCATAAACATTAACTTTATACCCACATGAAGTTTTACAATTATTTATCGTGGATAAAGCTTTTCTATGATCGTATAGACTAAATGTAATATAATTTCATCCTTGTATGCCTTTTTATAAACTGTATGTTCTTGCCATCTGAACATCTTATTATTGTGATATGTATGTATGTATGTTTATGTGTGTACTTGTTTTTTGTTTTAAATATACTGGATATTTATGTGGCACTGTTTGTGATGTATGCATTGCTTATGACGAGACAAATGATGTAATAAGATTGTGTCAGAAAAAGGGGGATTGTTTTGTTATTGCTCTGTACGCAACAAAACAAAAAATGAATGTCCATATTTCTTGCTTTTAACAATTATTTATCGTTCTTTATTAGTTCAATTTATATAACACTGTCATTTGGAGGCTGAATAGGTGTGAATGAATTCAACTTATTGACCAACTGCCCCTTCATGTAGCTCTGTAGGATTGTTTGGGCCTCATTTTACTCCCAGTTTCTGAAGCACTTTGACATTCGGGAACCTGTTTGGCCCTGTATTGACTATATACAAAATGCCACCTACTAGTAAAATGTTAAAAGTTAGTAGAAGTGGGAGGTACTTTAGTGCGATGTAAACAAGACGGGGGGTGAGTATGGTGCGATGTAAACAAAGAAAAGTAGGGATGGGTGGTACTGCGGGAGGGATGTAAACAAAAGTAGGGATGAGTAGTACTGCGGGAGGGATGTAAACAATAAAAGTAGGAATGGTGTTATCGTACTTGTTTGATGTTATTATTATTATTCATAAAATGGCGCAAACTATCCCTAATGGTTTTGGTGTGTAAACGGTTCAAGTTATATTATTGTTATCATTATTCATAAATAGCGCAAACTATCCCTAATGGTTTTGGCGTGTAAACGGTTCAAGTTATATTATTGTTATCATTATTCATAAATAGCGCAAACTATCGCTAGGAGTTTTGGTGCGTAAACAATTCAAGTCATTGTTATTATTATTCATAATGATACACAATCATCTCTCCCAGTCTCCTTTTCACTCCCTCTTCCGTTATCTTTCATTATATGTATCATCACCAAATTCCATCACTCCTTTTAACCATGGTACTGTATGTATTATGCAGCGCAACTATTATATACTTGTAAATATAATCAAACGCTAATACACACACACACACACACACACACGCACACACACACACACACACACACACACGCACACACACACACACACACACACACACACACACACATAATACATATACACTCATATACACACATATACAGGTCTTATTCACACAGGTACACTTTAAGAACGGTCCAAGCACTTCCAAGTTTGTGGTTTGAGGGTAATTATTTATTGTTTTATTGATAGCAACATAAATCACATGTATAATAAATAAAGCATTAAAGATAAAATAAATAATTAAGTTGGGTTGTTGTGTAGAATAATTGCAATAACAGTTGTTAAAGTTGCGCGGACAAGACATATAGAGGGCCGGGGAAAAAAATTACTCAGCCGCCCGCATTGGGCCGCGCCATCACAGCCAACTAGGCTAGAACGAACGTGCTGCTAAAAGGGGATACCATTAGTTTATACAGACGGCGCGTCTCGTGCGTAGCGCGCGCGTTATATGTCTAGCCTCCTCTATTTGCCTTGTCCGCGCCACTTTAAAGAATATACTCATGTATTAATCAAATAAAATCACATTAATAACGCTCTGATACTTGCTCTTTGAATACTATTAACAAGATATCAAAGACATGTCAAATAGTTTGATGACATGATTATTTTGTTGATATGGAAATGCCAAACATTGTAAGATGGCTATTTTTTATCAGTTGGCTGCATGGTTGTACGAATTGTAGTGTCACAATGTGGTGGTCCATCTTGAAAGCCATTTGATATCCCTAGGGTAATCTTGTCTCCTTGTCTTTGACTGTGTATACTAGTTGAACAGCAGATTCAACCCTCTCCACGTAGAGTGCTATATTGTGACGTCTTTGCGCTAGGTTTTCAGCTGTCTCGTTCCAGAGAAGATTCTTCAAGTATTTGAGGTAATCCAGGCAGTCTGCAACTAATTCGGGTTTCATCCCAAGTACGTTGACTACAAAAGGTAGAAGACGCGCCACTTTATTTGTGTCCATATGTTGTACAGCATTCCGCACTTCATCCTCTTCTTTGTAAGTCTTTAGACATCGAAGTATTTCAAAAATGAAAAGATATTCTGTCACCATCAATGCGTCAACTTTGTTTACAGTTAGTAGCGTTTCCTGACAATAATTCTTTGGGTTGGACATTTTGCCTATGACCACTTCCTAGGTAAACGAGTGAATGAATGAGAATGAACTTTTCAATGAATATATTTGTATTCACTCCTTTTTGTGTTATCTTTGAATACTAGAAGTGTCCGATCAATGTTATTTTCAGATGATAACATCATTTTGACCAAGTAGTTTGGGGAAAGTAAAGCCATCTGAGTGCAAACTGTTAAATAAACAAGTTTAGACATGATTCCGTAGTTTTAAGCATCACTTTCTCTCCCACTTTCTTCCTCCGTGTCTTCATCTTGATTGAACAGCACAGTAAATTCATGTGCATGTCTGGGTATAACTCTGCTGAAGGCTTTGTCAATGTTCATTCCTTTAGCCATCTTTGCTTCAAGGTCTGCCACCAATTCCTCATGAATAACATTATCTTTCAGATGTAAGTGACTGAACAAAAAGTTCTTATATGAAAAAAGCATCTCTTCACCGCCCACATTGTCTTCACCTTTGCTTTTTCCCGCGCATCCTCTTCGGTCAAACCGGTCTGTACATACTTCTCATATTTCTCACTCCACATGTCATTCGTCGCTGCTTTGGCTTCTGATAGCCAGTCCATGTAAGCAACATTGTCTTCTAAATCAGAACTTTCTTCTTCTTCGTCGTCATTGCTGGTCTCTGTTTCATCTTCTTCTTTTTCTACGTCATCATTTTCTTCTTCTTCTTCCTCTTCTTCTTCTTCTGATATGTGTGCCTCAGAATCATCTCCAACGGAACTATCATGATCATCATCAGAATCATCTGCTATTCCTTCCACTATGTAATTGATAATTGATTTATGCTTTTTATGGGCTGGTTCATAGTGGTTTGTATATTCGTCATCGTGAATGGCTGAATCATCCATCATAGACCCCTCTTCTGCGTGGAACATTTCGTTATGTCTTTTCAATGTATATTTACGGCCAAACTTCTATGACACAGGTGACAGATGAAAGGTTTTGAATTTGAATTAGAGTACATGTTGACTCTTTGATTTATTATCAATTAATAGAAAATAATGCATCAAGTAACTCATTATATATTAACATCGCCCATATATCTATTTAGTTGCTAGATTGATATATCTGGAATTATTCCCTCATTATTTCACATATTTGCACATTTGCACATGTGCACATGTGACACATATAGCACATGGGACACATATAGCACCCGTGACACATCTAATACATACAATTTGTACAAAGAAAAGTATCCAATGTGTACATTTACACATTTGCACATGTGACACATATAGCACATGTGACACATCTTACACATACAATTGGTACAAAGGAATGTGTCATATCTGTTAAATGTGTAAAATTTAACACATTGCACATCTACACATTTGACCTACCTTATGTGACACATATAGCACATTCAATACATGCCCCAACCCTAAAAAAAAACAAAATAAAAAAACAAATAAAAATGTTATGCTACAACATGTCTCCAAAATGTATCCCTAATCAATGTCATAAATCCTAAGCACACTTATATAATATATATTGCTGTACACACGCGCGACCAAAAAAACGCGTAAAAAGGTTACTTTTTGCATAGAAGTAGTATATAAATCATAGAAGTAGTATATAAATAACTAGAAGAGAATCTACGCACTGCGCGCTAATTTTCCCATAGCCTTAACACGCAGCAAACATGGCCGGTTAGGGAAACTGCATGGACTGGCTAACATGGAATGCTGGGTATTTTGTAGTCTATGATCTAAGACCCTCGATCGCATGTTAAAAATAATCCCACCACCCGTAATAGATAGCCGCCAACGAGAGAGATCTGCACACCAGCTGCAGTGATGTCTGCCTGCCGAGGCCTCGTGAGCAGCGATCACTGATGTTACGCAGACACCTCTCGTTGGTCGCGCTATGTTCAGCATGCGATCGAGGGTCTCGATCCTAGACTAAACGTATCCCAGAATTCCATGTTAGCCAGTCCATAAGTGTTTCCAAGATTAGCGCGCAGTATGACCCCCCTGATATAAATAACTAGAAGAGAATCTACGCACTGCGCGCTAATTTTCCCATAACATTAACACGCAGCAAACATGGCCGGTTATGTTCAGCATGCGATCGAGGGTCTCGATCCTAGACTAAACGTATCCCTGAATTCCATGTTAGCCAGTGCATACAGTTTTCCAAGATTAGCGCGCAGTATGACCCCCCT
The DNA here is from genome assembly GCA_037951105.1 of Echinarachnius parma. Taxonomy (NCBI): domain Eukaryota; kingdom Metazoa; phylum Echinodermata; class Echinoidea; order Clypeasteroida; family Echinarachniidae; genus Echinarachnius; species Echinarachnius parma. The sequence continues at coordinate 28,830 of JBAMJV010001756.1, forward strand.
GACTTTTTGCCGATCATGGCGCGTGACGCGCGTGACGCGTTTAGGGTGAGAAAAAGGCCAAAATCATCATAAAAAGGGTATGTTTGTGGAGTTAAACAAATACGCGTTTAGGGTATCGTTTTCTCCAAACTTGTTTCCCGGACTTGTCTGGAGTTTGCCGGGGATTTTGTGCGACTTCGAATGATTCCAAGGGATTCCAGATCTCGGGAACGTCCCTTGATCGCGCGATCATATCCCCCCGCCCCCCTCCACCATTCCCAGGTCCCCGCTTAACTCTTAAAGTGCCAGGGATTTTAATGCTCTATGGCATTTGTGTGTATTGTAACTCACACAAATGCGAGCCTGGCACTCAAGGAGTTAAGCTCCGCATGTATCCAGGGCCCAGATATCAGCTGAATATACTGATGAGAACATCATAAGCAGAGTTTTGTTAATACATGTAGCAATTAATCAGTTTTTGGACAAATACAAACTCTGAGAATATGAGACACATTTGAAGGGGAGTGTCTAGAATAATATCCCTTGTATCATTATAACCTCTACCCATTGTTCAGGTTTCTCAACAACATTTTGAACCATTTCAAGAACTCAGAATTTTGTGTATGTTTTAATGATGTTCATATTTTTTGTAAATAAATTATTCCAAAATGTTTCAGAAACAAGACATGGCATTTGTTTTTATAGTAACTACACAAATATCTCGAGAGAGCGATCCATTGTAGAAATACCTTGGCGTGTTCAGTCATGCTGTATGAAATTGCAATTGGTATTACCAGAAACACAGTCAAACTTGCATAAGTTGAATCTGCTGGTACTGATGAGAACATGAACAAGCTTTTACTTACAAATTCAACTGATATAACCCCCAAAACAAAAAACAATAGATAATTCAAAATAGAGTCCTTTTAAATATCTTCAACTGAGGCAAAGTTTCAACTTAGTGTGAGGTTGACTCAAGTTTATTTATTTATCTTTCTTATATAACACACATTACAAATATGTCATGAACATGAGCAAATTAACAAAACAAAAATATGGCGTTACAATAGAAAGATGAGGTGACCTTGGTTGAAAGCAGAGCTTGTGGAATTAAGGTCCCTCGTGTGTATCGTATGGGTATGTTCAGATAGACAAACTCATCAAATAAAAGTACTACATGCATTACAATGCTTACAAACTAAACTAATTAACTGAAAAAGATATAAACATAAATAAGTGTGATAAAAACTACTGACTACTAAATAATTACCATTTACAGGAAAAGCAGGAAAATACTACGAGTAACAGGACAAAATACAAGGTAGTGGGAGAGAGAGGGGCAATACAGACTGAAACACAGACAGAACAAAACAAGACAGACAGATGATTTGAGAAACAGGAGTAGAATTAGAAGTAAGCAGACCTATATATAGCAAATAATTTTCCTACATTGTATATAATGATTTAAAAAAAACTATAAATCTAGGCAATATCGACTCAAAAAAAGTAACTTCAGTTTGCGCTTAAAAACATAAGTACTGACCGATTGCGCTATTCTTGGTTCAAGGGAGTTCCAAAACCTAGGTCCAGTAGACCCCAATGTCGTCAGGGCGAATTGTGTTCTAACAAGAGGTAAATGATATGCTTGCGCGTGTCGTGTAGAATAATTATGAACTTGGTTATTTTTCTTAAATATTCTGGCCAAGGCTACTGGCAGCAAACCTGCATTCAAATCATACATAAGAGCTCCTAGTTGTAAATAATAAATATCTTCAACTTTCAAAACACTACTATTATTAAAAAGGACATCGGTATGTGCAAGATAATGAGTATTACAAACAATTCTTATTACTCTTTTCTGTACCAAAAGTAATTTTTCTAGTTGAGATTTTAACGAGTTACCGCAAGCAAGTACACCATAGTTTAAATATGGCAAAATTAAAGTTGTATATAATATACGTAAAATACTTTGAGGGAACACAAATTTTAATTTATAGATTACACCAGTATTTCTTGACAATAATTTACAAAGTTGACCAATATGGTGCTTCCAATTTAAATGTTTATCAATAAACAAGCCAAGAAATTTAAATGTAGGTACCCTTTCAATTTCAACACCATTGAACATTACATTTCCAGGCAATATACTCAAGGAATTACTAAAGAGCATTTAGTTTTTTTTTTAAAGATTTAAAGACAGCTTATTTGCATGAATCCACAAAGTCACATTAGTCAACTCAGAGTTTACAGTCTGTAAAAGAGTTTGAGGGTTTTTGTGAGAGAAAAATACACTTGAGTCATCTGCAAATAAAATGAATGATAACATCTCTGAGGAAAACTGAAAGTCGTTTATATGCACATTAAACAAAAGCGGGCCTAGAAGGGATCCCTGTGGGACTCCACAGGTGACGCCCTGCATACCTGAATCAGTTCCATTCAAAGAAACAAACTGTTTCCTATCTGTTAAGTAGCTCCTAAACCAATCTAATGCTCTTCCCCTTACACCATAATGGCCCAGTTTATTCAATAAAATATCATGATTAACAGTATCAAAAGCTTTAGAATAGTCTAAAAAGACACCAACAGTATGCATGCGATTATCTAAGGCACTGGATATCTTATCCACTAAATGTAAAATTGCATGAGTTGTTGTGTGTTTTTCACGAAAACCAAACTGAAAATTTGACAAAATATTAACATTCTTCAAAAATGTTATTGTCCGGGTATACATTAACTTCTCAAGAATTTTAGAAAATGAAGTTAATTATTTAACATAAGGGCATCACCCTTTGCAATTTTCATTCTCGTGGGTACAACACCAGTGGTTAATGATAAATTAAATATGTGTCAAAAATTGATCATATGAGCTATCAACGTCATTATCACGTAATACTTCACTCCAATCAGTTGCTAGTAACTCGTCTCTTAATTTAGCAATACTGGAATGATTACTTTTCCGAACATATCTATTACTCGAAGTATTACAAATATTTCTACCGAAGGACACCTTCGCATATACTGGAAAGTGGTCGGACAAATCTGAAATAATAATACCCGCATCTGGGAAAGGTCTAACATTAGTAAAGATGTTATCAATGAGAGTAGAAGAAGTGTCCGTATAACTCTAGTAGGTTTAGTAATTAAAGGCAACAAAGAGAAAGATACACACATATTCAAAAAGTCACACACGTTTACATTCTCATCGTGCTGAAGAAGATTAATGTTCTAATCACCCATGGCAAAAACTGTTTTATTTAAAAATATTGAATTTGACAACACAGATTGCATTTCATTAATAAACAAATTCACATTACCTTGTGGCGGTCTATAAACGACCCCAATTATAGCATTCCGCCTGCCGGGAATAAACAATTCTACAAAAACACTTTCCATTAGATCAGTCATTACATTAACTTCATTTAAGATTTGGTAATTCAACTGCGTGGGGACATACAGCGCGACGTCCTCCTCCCCTCCTATCTTGTCGATTATTCACAATTAAATGTTTACCTGGAATAGAAAATACATTTCCTTCACTTTCACCTGATAACCAAGTTTCAGAGATTCCTATAACCATAGAACTGTAGCACAAGTTCCGCAAAAATACATATAATTTATCAAAATTTGCTTGCATGCTACGAACATTAAAATGAAGAAGAGAAAAATCGTTATTACCAGAATTACCCATCTTATGAGAGAATTGGCTTTCTGTGCAATAATTACAATGACTTATGCCTGCGCCATTGCCTTCACCAAGATCATACTCTAATGAGTCTACGCTAGATTCAAGATAGTTACATATATCATCATCGTTTGTACCCATAATTTACAGATTCATACCTGCATGGAGTGCAATATAATTGAAAATGAATGACATAGAAAGGCAGCATACTACGTACAAAAGAAAAGAACACATATATGAACGACAAACATGTTTGGTTATACTTATAAATATGCATAATAGACATAGAAAGAACAGGATAACACCCCGAAAGGTAAGAGAAAACAAAAATGGCAGAGTAGAAAAGATAACAGAAATGAAACAAGCAGTAGAGCACTGTAACATGTTAACTGCCAGCCAGAAAAAGCCATGAGAAATGTTATATGAAACAAAAAGTTGGATCGGATGGAGAGAAAAAGAGAACGGCGCAAAAAACAGAGCCAAAAGAAGCAATATATGAGAGTGCAGAGCAAGATAGATTACAGTTTGGCAATAGGGAGTTTTCGCTTATGTGAACGAGAACGAGTTTCCCGTCCTAGAACGACCGTTTCAGGGTGGCCCAGAAATAACGGAACGGGGTATTTGCCATTGTGATAATATGTTCACTGGATAGATAATCTTTTAAAAAGAAATTCGTTATTCCGAACACCCAAACAAAAACATTACTGTTGATGATATCAAAGTTCTTTTTAAAAGATTATCTATCCAGTGAACCTAGTCTGTATATTTCTTTATAATGGAAAGTACCCCGTTCCGTTATTTCTGAGCCACCCTGTATAAGCAAATAATATGCGTATGACGTAATACTCCACGTTGGCACTGTTTAACAATAGTAACTAGGTCCGGTAAGCTCCGGCATACTTATCTTGCCGAACCTAGTTACTATTGTTAAGTTTGCCAACGGGGAGTCTATACGTCATACGAATATTATTTGCATACATCACAGAAGCGGTCTATTGGATGTAGTCAACCCGTGCTGTTCACTACCTGTTCGCTGCCTTTGAACCATTTTCGTTTTTAGTTAACGCGCGTTCACAATGACGTCGTTCCCTTCTACACACAATCATGACAAACACTCACACACACCTTACACTTTCAAACATACACATGCACAAACACACGACCCGACTGAATTATTCAAACTCCAACACAGACACACACACACACATACACGCATTCAATCACACAAAACACACACACACTTACACACACGTATACTCACACGCACAAACATCCACTCCCGCACGCACGCACGCACTCGCACTCAAACAAACAACAATGCACACAAACACCCCACACATGCGCTCACACAAACACAAACCCTTACACACGCGTATACACACAAACACAACATTAATACAACTCCCACACATACGCATACAGATACACAACACACACCCACACAAACACAAACACATGAATGCACACTCACAAATGCACACAAACACCCACAAACGCACATCCACATAAACACAAACACACGCACGCACACTCATCCACGCGAGCACTCAAACAAACACAAACACACGCACACACTCAAACAAAAACCCATTCCCGTACACATACGCAGATACACACACGCACGCAGGCACTCGCTTTCCAACAAACACATATACACTCACAAACACACACACACACGCACAAATGCGCACACACGTACACAAAGCCACACCCGCACACATTCAAACACACACGCATACACCAGTTACATAATCCACCACACATACACATACACACGTATAAAACACACACACACACACACATATACATGTTGATACTTGATTACGTATTTCTGATTACGTAATTCTGAAGACGGTGCACTGGATTTTCCGACGAACCTGAAATCGGGCATGAACTAGTGCTCAGATTGGCCAGACGACGAGAGAGAACGTAAGTGACGTAATTTATCGCCTAAATGACGTCATTTCTTCTAGTAGGGGCCATAAATATGGGTGTTCACTGCAGTTTGGGGTACAATTGTTTTACTTGGCATACAAACTCCTTGGATCAAAAGAAGAAAATGTATCCAAAGAGACACTCTGTATATCAATTATGGAAATTAGGCCTAATTTGCATAGATTTTTGACGAATTTTCTTCTTTTGATCCAAGGAGTATGTATGCCAAGTAAAACAATCGTACCCCAAAATGCAGTCATGGACCCCTTAACCACCCCACTACTCGTCGTCTTCAGGTTTGCGAAAAGTCCGTAATATCTGCCTCACATGTAACCAGTTTTTTTATGAAACCGCCATGGGAGTCCTTCATGCCAGCAAAGATGCGGCCATCAATGCTCCACGCCCTCAATACTTTGACGGAGTGGCGCACCGTGTGGTAGAGTTTCTGATTTGCTGCCGTCAAGTCCTCATTAATGTATACTCCCGTCCCCTTGAGTTTAGAGTGGGCTTGAGTGAATTTTGCTCGTGTGCGGTAGGCACCGAACTGTACAACTATGGGCCGATCCTTCGACCGGTCCACTGCTGCACCATTGCCGCCTCCTACTGTAGTTCTTATTGACAAGTACATGTACATTAAAGGTTTATTTAAGGTTGACCTTGTTTAGGGTTAAATGTTTAAGGTGGTTAAACATTTCCATTATTTTTAGACATTTAATTGAGAGCAATTGACGTAGACCTTGTTATGGGGTATGTTTTAGGGGTTATACTTGTTTAGGGGGCAAAATTGTCAAAAAAGCACGCGAAAATACTTGATTAGGGTATAAATTTGACCAATGGATAAAACCTGTGGTCGCGCGTGTGTACAGCAATATAGTTGAGTGGCCCCCGGGCTGGCCAATCACAGAGCAGGATAACTTCTCTTCTGAACGGTCGTGTTTTGATGAGTTGTTGACATTGTAGTTGGGTTAGATTTAGCTGGATCCTGACCCATATTAAAACATTTACACCCCCGTATTTATATTTTTGGAAAGAAAAATAAATGGCGATTCTATACGTTAGACTTTCATTTGGGCTCAAAAATAAAATTATGTGTCAAAATTCGAGTTGTTTTCAAAGTTTTGTCTTTTGTAAAAGACACATTTTAAACGTGGAAATTGAATAATTTACAAGAGACGTATAATAAATATTCTTAGATATTCAATAACTCCAGATAATTATTATGATATTGCAAAAAACAGAGTGCAAAAAAGTGATAAAATAAACGAGATATCGTCGTTTAAAAATAGGGGTCAAACCGTGTCAGTACGCTGTATTAAAGGGACATTCCCTCTTTTGCAAGCCAAATTTCAAAAGTTGCGAGGTTATTGGGCCGTATGCATAAAAACACGCAATTGCTTGTGCTAGCCTTTTGCTTGAATCAGTATGCACACAAACAAGCAATTGCTTGCAAGCAAAAGCTTTTGCTTACAAGCACAAGCAATTGCTTACTGCTCGTAAGCAATTGCTAACCAAACAAGCAATTGCTTAAAACCGTATGCATAAAACAAACCTTTTACTTGTCTTGATAAGCAATTGCTTGCGTTTTTATGCATACGGCCCATTGTCTTATATGAAAGAAAATGTCATTTAATAGCATGCCTGAAAAAATTCGGGCTTGAAATCTCTTTTTCGTGGAGTTATAGACCTAAAACTAATAAACCGTCGTCCAATTTTAATTGTGCAATATACGTATATTCACCCAGTTA